>CM068308.1:24678615-24881115 GCA_034768735.1 Schistosoma mekongi
GATTATGTTAGGTTATCAAATTAGGGAATAAACTGATTTTGGTTTTTCAGCAATAACGTATATAATAGTATGGTTGGGGCTAGATTGCTGCCGCAACAGAAGTAGGCCTAACAATCAGATTGTGATTCATTGGGAACATGAGCAATCTTAAAAAGTTATTTCTTACAGTTGCTTGTAACATATATACATGTAGTTTAGGCAAAAAATTTTAAGTTATATTATTAGAAAGTAAAACCCACTCGTCGGTTCAGTGATCTTAACGTTGATATTAGTTTATTAGGAAAGTTTGAGTCAACATTTCTGTCTTATAGGTAGTAATCACTTAGCCACATCAAGTCATTACATTTCATCTATTAATCGCTATTCATCGATCATTCATTTTAACAATTTAAAAAAACTTTTATCATTCATTATTAATCTAAATACATGACAACAAATAACTATTAAAATAATAAAACATAATCAATCAGCCTTTGAAAATAATATAATACCTGTAAAATGCATTCATATTGCCGACTGACCGATGTCACAAGCTAGTTTCCTAGTGATAATTGTTATCAGACAAAAATAGCCGGAAAGTCTTGTATCATTATATGCAAATGAACAGCTCATGATACCCACCTTAATACCAACTAAAGTTCGTTGAGTGACGGGCTATATACTAATGTAGTCTGGAAGAAAGCACATGGATCCTGACTTGATTCTAGCAAAACATAAGCTAGCTGTATTGCAGTGATAAATAATTAACTTACAATATAGAATTCTGGCCTATTGCTAGTCATAATAAGGTTTTTTTAGCTTTCAGAAAATTCACTTTTTGTATGAGTTGGAATATGTATTTCCACTTCCATCCTTTATTGACATATTAACATTTTATGAATGCAATCACAAGCAGTAGGGAAGTTGCATGGAAATGTTTATGTAAGCATTAGAGACTTTATTAATTATTCAGAAGTAAACAAATCTGCATTCATATGGATGCAATCCTTCGAGTGAAAACTAGTAACAACCATTGTTAACAGGCAATCAACTGCGTTTATTCACTAGTAAAGAACAGAATAGTCACAAAGGTATTTTGAGAGTTAACATTTTCGCTGCTATGTGGTAGCATCATTTGATCTCACCTAAAATAAATTATCGTTATGTTGACAACACTAGTCAATTCTACTGTTGTTCAAAATCACAGTCTACACAATTTTTCGGTAATAAAACTGAGGTATTTTCTCTACATTTGCTTTCAGATAAATAGTAATTTTTAACATGCATAGTGATTAAAGCAAATTAAGTACCATGTGTATATGGTACACTAGATAATAATGAAATCCCAATATTATCTTGACCTTGAGATTGATGCATAAAGGTCATGTGGTGACCGATTTGTTGTGATTACATGCATTAGCAACAAATGAATTTGTTAACAAGTACACTAGCAATTTCCTATCACGGGACTAACGGTAATGTGGAAATATTTGTCGTATGACCTTGAATTTTTTAATTTTTATTTTTAAATAATCCCTGGCACTTTTTTCTGTCTTTTTGGATAACATAAGATTTGTAAATACTAAAAGTGATTTTTCTAATTCATGTTGGGTTGAAGATTTACTTTCTCGCTCCTATTTTTTTGAAAAGATCAAAACAATGCTTTCTAAATACGCGGAATGGCAAGTGTACAGCTTCTTAGATGAGTTACGCCAAGCAGGATTGTTTGATCAAACCCATGTCGCTAAAACGTGTGTGCTTTCATCAGATAACATTGTCAATTAAAATTCATTAATCTTACAGTGCGAAAATCATTTCCTTATAATGGCCTGCATTTAATCCTCATTCATACGGGCTTCACATAAGCATAGAGTCAGTTGAAAAAATCTCAAAACATTTATAAAAGGTTATTAAGAAAATCCTGTAGTAATTTAATATTGCGCGGATGTTTTTTTCTATTTTTGCTTTCCCTATAGCATCCCTGATACTAACTAATTTTAAGACTGACTTGACAATCAAATGGTTTCATTTTTAATCTTATGAGGAATCATGAACAACAAATAAAGAAGGAAGTGATGTATTTTTTCTTACTTGTCAGTAGTTGGTCTTCGAAATATCTTGACAATTATCGAATTTAACTAAGCTGTTGTTCACCATAACTTAGCATATATTTGATATAACGCTGGTTCTGTGATAAATAATAAAAGAATTTAGAATTACTTATCCCAGATCGACCTTACCTAGATAAGGATTGGAACCAAGAAAACATGAACGGATTGTCTAACCGCGACCGATTGTTAATATGAAGCTTTGAAATCAAGTCTTTAAAATGACTATTAGTGATCAACATGTACCTACTAGTAGCTGGAGTAAATTACGGAACTCTGATGAAAATACATGATCAGTCATGTAAGTCATGTGGCAGTTATCTGATTTTCATTAAATGCCTTACCCCAGGTATTAGGAGATATTTGGCTAGTATGCATTACATCTAACCGCTGTAAGTCTACTTATCCACCATGCATCAGTAGTTGATAGTAATATCGATTTAGGAGCGAAACCATTCTAAACTCAGTTATTAATATTGAACAACTTAGTTTCCAGTATTTGTAGTTTCTCACTGCTTTCTTTTACATTAGGTTGGTCATTTATTTTATGATTATCACAGTTATTATTATTACTTAGTCTATTACACTTCTAGCCGTGTTTACTTTAACCCCTTAATTATTATTTCAGAGTTACTCTTACTGTTCTCTAAACTAAACTACGCTAATATGAATAACACAAAAGTCAACGAATGTATATGTAGACGTGAAACAGTTGTAACCTCACTTAGTTATGATATACGAAGTTTTAACACACTTAACAAATCAGCATGCAATTAGTTTTCTCGTAACAACCAAACCTCTGGAATAAAATTTAGAAAATGAAGTTTCAAGTTAAACTGGTAATCAACCAAAGGTCATTTATAATGTAAATATCGTCAAACTGAAAATCTAATTTGGCAGATAAACATAGTAAAGAAATAAGAAAAAATATAGCAACTTAATAGCCCGTACATTCACATATAAATTTGTTTATATAAAATAAAGACAACATGAAGAGGTGATGAACGTAACGCAGTCGTGCTTGTTATCTCTTTGAATCTACAGAACAAATCAAAACTTATATTATAAAAAATTAATAGTCTGCATGTCTAATGGAAGACAGACATCATTTGACAGTGATAAGTAATAATCCTTATGTCACAAATGCCTACCAACTTGATTGTATTAGGACTGCCTAACACACAAGCTACACCAATAGAAAGTAAAAAAATTACTTGGAGAATCAAGTCAGTTGTTTTTAAGGTTTAGTTCTACACAAAAATAGAACGGATTAAGAAAGATTACAAGAATTATAATGGATAAACCGATACTTCACCTTACTTTAGTTTTTTCATCCATTTAATATGTTGTTATGATTCAGTACAAATACGACTGTAAGTAGCTTTTGAAAACCAATTAAATATATATGAATTCATATTAATATACTGAGTCAACTGTTATTCGTGTTTTATCTGTATTACAAATACAACCTAAGCAGAAAACTATATTTTTAGCATTAAAATTTTCTTTCCTAACAAATTATTTTCGGATCTACTAAAACCTTAGAAACAAGATTATTTACTATTTTTCTATATTTGAATTTCGATGTTTTTCATGCCACAACTAACCACAAAATCATCCGCCATTACAGCTACGGCTGAAAGCTATTTTCCTATTGGTTGCTGCTTCAGTGAGCTCGTTTTGCGCTGTCATTCGCCTTTTTCTTAATATCTGCATTTATTGTATGAAATAAACATCATGCTTATATGTTATGAATTTGTACAAGACTGACTGTGCTCTTCAAACTAATGACGTAAAATATTACTTTGATGTTACAAAAGCTTTAATTAAATGCACTAAATAGGCTCCTACATGTATGGTTAAAAAATAGTAGGATTATTGTAACACTGCAATCAAATAATGATGACGTTAACTATATTTTGTAACAATGTACATGAGACTTAAGATAAATGAAACACCTAGTGGTCTAAAAGTATCATACTCGCTGCGAATCCTGAGAGTTCTGGGTTCGATACTTATCAATAATGTGGTTGCTTTCAAGATTAAAAAAGCTTATAATTAAATGAAGCAGCTGTCCAGTACTTGCTAATTTAGCTAACATCACGCCAGTGTAAACCTCCTCAAATTTGAACGAATTTCACAAACGTCCCAATTTAATTAGCCATTATTCTTGAAATGCCTATATATATACGCAGGTGATCCCACTTATACAGTTCTATTCATAGTCACTTTATGACTGGTGCGACAGATCTTTAAATACCGATTAACCAGGAAATTCATAAATAAGGTCTCCAGATTAGTTGTTTAATTTTTGTTACTTTGTGCCGAAAATGAATTTGCTTAAATACACTAATGAAAAAAACAGAAATAATTCTACTTCCTCAACCTGCACTACAAGTCATACTTCACCTTTAAATAACAAATGTCATATATACATTCTTGTTAAAATAACGAGGTACTATGCAATACTTCACCAAAAAGTTTAATTCCGTGGATAGTAGGTTTTTGTTTTAAAGTCTAATTATTCATTAGTCTATTCATTAGTCTAGCCAAAAGGGTCAAATGGATGTACTTGATGGAATTGGTTATGAATTACCTTACATTTTCGTATCATTTCTGATAAGGAAGAATACTTTTGTTTAAAACCACGAGTATCTAAACGGTTCAGGCTTATCTGTGAAAAGCATTTTAAAATGACTATTTGACATATCCTTATCAATCGTAACTTAGTGAATGTAATTTATATTAGAATAACGTTTAAATGTGAAAGAATAAATGAATTGGCAGAAAATAGATGGATTTACGCATAAATAAAATGATCAGCTTTTAAGAAGCATGTAGCTTCTGCAAAAGAAATACTTTGCGCATTGATACATTTATTAGTCTGAGAATCAGTGGGGCGACAATTATTTCACAATAATTACATATTCAACAAATGCACTACGTAGAGTTGAAAGCAAACTTCAGCTATATAATAACTTATGTAACTACTTCTAAACTGACGATTTTTTCGTTTGATTTGATGAATTATAAATATAAACTGCTGAAAAGCTTACTGACTTGACTTCAGTTACTCATCCCTAATGTTGACTAATATCAAAATAAAAGTTGAGTATCTGATTTGTTTTCATTATACTACCTCAAAATATAAGCGTTATTAAGAACAAAATGGTAGAAGCAATCAAATAAACAGCTGTACAGCGACCACAAATTTAAGCCATCAGTTTGATGCCTTAGTATATTCAATTAAAAAGTTTAAAGTATGGCAGCATTTTTATTTTAACTGACAACAAAATGACAGCATAACAGTTAGTAAAAAAAGTGTACTTCCATCAATGAGAGAGCGTTCATTAACTCACTTCAATTCAAGTCAAATTACAATATATGCTTATCTGTTAAAATCAATGTCTTACAAAAACTCAGAAATAGAGTAAATATCAGTGTTTAACAATCGATAGTAATCACGAATAGTATTTTATTAAAAAAGAAATTTTGACCGATGGTATCTTCGTCAACGAGTTCATTATCAAAATGCACAACTGAATACATATATGTCGTTCTGCTATCACTTCTGATTGAGAAAGTGAAAATTTCCGCAGCGAATCAAATGTGCAAACATACATCAACGAACATGAAGGAATGATTGACTACTGGTAAGATACAATGGCTTTTCAATGACAATAATTGAGTCCATCTGAAACAAATCTTCTCAACAAGGTTGTTAAATGTTACAATTAATAATGATAGTTGATGACCTACAGACTCACTGATTGGTTAATAGACACATGCATCAGTAGCTGAAAAGGTCTCGACTATAGTTAGTCGACTTTGCAGATAAATCTACTTACAATATGAATCATGACTCGCGAATATTTTGACAGATTAATTTATGATGAAAAAATTTCACACGATTTAAGTATGAATGTAGCCAAGATGGGATTTCTTCCAGTTAAATTAGATAGATTATCAAATTAGTATTTGGAAGCTGCCACTTCGTGTGGTGGTGAATTTGCTAAGACTGATCAAAGGCTTGCTAGTGTGAATGTTAATAATTAGTACAGCCCACAGAATTAATATAATCAAATAGTCAGCCTACTTGACAAACAATAGCGAGTAAATCGATCGTACATACACGAGTTCAGAGTTAATCTTACGAATACGAACTAAAGTAGCCAGTAAAATTAGAATGATTCATTTCGTTGTCATGTGGTACGTTACTATTAGGTACAGCAAAAGCAAGTAGAGCTTATATTTATTACATTTATGATGAACTCAAAAGAATGCTTATGAATTATCGCACTGGCTTCTACTCTAATCTATGCACTTAATGACAGCTGTGGTCATTGAGTTGCATGACTTCTAGTTCCTTAGGGAATCATGAGGGAACAACAAATCCCGATTGACAACGATTATCACCAATACAATCAACATCAACTGATACTTTCATCACCATCGTACAATAAATGAGATAGAACGCATTACTTTAAGGTATCTTGATCATACTTTAATGTACTTATGTGATCCAAGCTCCACAATTGCTTTGCTAGTTCAGTGATTCTCGTTAACAATGAGTTATGACAATCAAAGCCAGTTCAACCATTTAGACTCTATTAAAAAATGAAATGATAGTACAACTGAGATCACACTCGCCAAAGAAACCTGAAAAGATCGATTCTTAAATAGTAATAGATCATGCTTTAACAGCCACAAACGTCAGTTCAAAACGGTATTTAATGAAGCAAAAATAGTGTTCAGACAGAAAATAGTGGATTTCCTAGTGACTAAAGGAGTCTTCTACAAAACATACATTCGGAACCACATCTGAAATAGTATCTTGAAAAACACAAACACCTAATTGCTAGCGAAATGTCGTTCATTCAACAAAGTTGTGATTTTCTGGTGGATGAACAGGATAACCAGAACAGTATTAAGACTGATCGTGGCTGTATGTCAACTGGTTGTTGAGCAGTGTTAAATACCCAACCAAATATATCATCAGTAACAATGACAAATTCGGAAAAATTGGGAAATCCGTCTCCGAAGCGTCCTAAAAACGCGATTCCTGAACTATATGGCTAAAATAAAGAAGCATTTCCACAAACTCGATAATCGCACTGGAGACAAGGTGCACCTACCTGACCTACGTACATAGAGGAAAATTATGCTAAACGTAATTCCACTCTAATAAATCAAGCAACCTCAAATGATTCCATTTACAGTACAATCTAATTTTCTAAGAAAACTACTGACTCGCTCATTGAGTAAAATTTGCGCTGATTCTATTTGACTGTGCAATCATTTACCGTTACTGTGTTTATCATTATTTGTAACCTCATATTCCTCACTTTATTCGAATAATCTTTCTGTATATGATTACAAACCAATTTTATGTGTAATTTCACTGTCTTATTATTCTCACCATTTGTTCTACTTTAAGTATCCAATTCAACATTATTACCTAATGTATTAAGTCTTTAGCCCTTAATCATACTATTGCTTGTAACATCAGGTTATTCACAGCTAATGGAAGACGTTGAAACAGAATGGATTTATTTTGCATATCTTGCTGTTCTCACTTTCTCCGAGACTTCCAATGGGACAGCATGTTCGAAAGACTGTCGAATAAATTATATGACTTCTAGAGTAACTGTTTTGGAAATCAAAAAAGTTAACTGGACAGTGAATGCACACATTGATATCTAATGTCTAGTCCGAAGATATCAAATTTAAAGGACTTTTAGAAGCTCATAAAATAAAGTGGGGAAGTATTACTTAACCAAGGTCAGTAGAAAACTAGCCAGCACACATTCAATTATGTTTCATAAAAATATGTATTACCGCAAAAGCTTACAAAATCCTTGAAGGTTGTTTTTCGTAATCAGGCAAACTACTAATCAGGACCTTGTGATATCTGAAAAATTACAACTACGGACAATATAAACTGATTTTAATTAGTTCGATGTATTATACATGAAGATAAGCAAATCGTTAGCTTTAAAACGACTTTGAGTTGTTATTCAAGGTTCACTATAACAAATAAAGATTATTTCGTAGATCCATCCAGGAAGTCTACAACTCCCAATACATTCTCATGTTAGCAGTCAAAACAAGAGAAAGTTACATTTAAAATGACGGGATGCCTGTGCACTGGTTGTAAGTAGTGAGTACGAGGATTATAAAGCTTAACGACGTTGAATGATACTCGACAGACACCCATATGTATCAACGAAATCGAGCTAGATAGTAAGACTAACGTGAAGAAATACAAAACAGTATTCCTATCTTAGATCGAAAATTCTTTTAGCCACTATGCAATTCTCCACTCTTCGCAAACATAATAAATAAGCGATTGGCATTGAGCCCTTGAAGAAGTCGAGAAGGATGCACATTACACCTAATGAAGGGGTGCAACAATTCATACTGAATTAATATGGAGGTCTTCAAAAATGGTGGTTCGGTATTACCGCCTAAACTGTCTGGGAAAATGGGGTTGAAGTTGAAGATAATCCTGACAAGTCTGTGGTTTGCAGCGGAGTCAGTTACCACCAGGTTGAAAGGAATAGGTTGTAAACATCTGTTCACAGCCCCTAGATATCCGTTCTCTAATGGACAAGCTGAAAATTTCACTAAAACTTTGAAAACTGCTATTAGCTCTATTTCTTCCGGGACATTCCGTGAATTGGAGGAGTTTGGATACATTTCTACTACAATTCAGAAATGCTAAGCATGTCTCAACTAAGGAAACTCCAGCGAAACTACCGGAAGTAAAATGTCTACGATCAAATATGAAGTGCTGAGAGTCGGCAGAGACTACTTATTACCGTGGGAATGATTTGCGACCTTCTGTTTGGATTGACTGAGAGGAATGGGCAGGTCGATGGTGCGTATAATGGATGCTGATGATCCTAGTATGATCGTAGTGTGGACCAAACAAACTTCCAGGACCCAGGTGGGTCCGTTCCAATTTCTAATGCTAATCCACAAATTAATGAGTTTTCTCTAGAAAATTCGAATACTGCTCCCAATGAACAACTATATACAAATACAATGATTCTTCGTCAGAAGCGCAGGATGAGTTACAAAAACCTAGACATTCATTCAAGCTGTGACGGATGTGGTATTTATATGAAACAGTAGTGGTATTGTACAATTGTGTGTGCGCCTATTGAATCCCAAAATACACATTACCTTCACTTGTATTGTGCCTTCTTGATTACTGCCTGATCTGTTCCGCTAGATACTATTCGAAATTCTAAGAAATACTACAACTACTTAGTTGACTGGTTCAGAAGTTCGTATTTAGAAAGAAACTCCAGTAAAAGTGCATTGGTGCAAATAGGACACGGCACTGGACATCAGCACAACAATCATGAAATAAACTTGTCACAAGTTGTGGAATACAGCTGTAATCATAAGCCGGAATGTGAAACTAAATACACACTGCTAGAGCGTCCCGTAAGTCATGATAGCTTAGTAGAACCTTCTAATGCTTTAACGAAGACGTTTCGAATCTTACATACCACCTACGCAAGACCTCATCAAGAATGCTGTATTCAGGCAGCTAGCCCATAAGTCAATCAAACAGGTGAGTACTCTTGAGTGTTGTCAAACAGTAGGCATCAAGTTCGTAAAAGGACCCGTCGACCTACCAAACAAGGAGCAATCTTACTTAGTTTGTGCTATCATAGGATAAAGCTGTTTATAATTACCATCCCGTATTTTGGATAAAGACCTGCTTCATAGCATACCTTTTTTTCTGCTTACTCCTCTTAGGATAAATAATCTCCGAGGCTATTGTAGAAAAGTTTGTAAACTATGGACGAATAGACTTAAGTTACGACCACCGTTTCCTATCGAGTGGTAAATGATTGCAACGACCCATTAGAATAAATGGTATTAGCTCATCTCGGAACGCTTTTAAGTGGGAACTAAGTATTCAGTGGAAGATATATTAACACAAGCCAATTGGCCTACTATCTTTATTTGAGGTATGCTTATTATTTGTACTTAAAAGCCATACCAGACATATACGATAACAGCTGACCTGCATTCTCCATCACACCAATCACGGACGACTTATTGCCTTGTTTCTGTTACTATTTACAATCGTAGGAAACAGTCATCACACCTGTATCTGACGTGTTGACTATGGTAAGCGCTTAACCCAGATTCTTATGATGACAACAGAAATACTTAGCGGTCAGCAATGTCATATATCTTTGGAAACTACAACAGGCCGAAAGGCGGATAACTGACATGCAAAATACTGAAATTTACAAACAAGTTGTGACACAAATCTAACATACAATACTGAAATTACGCATCCCAATAGAATAATACAATAATATAAAGGCAAAATCTATTAATAGTACTAGACAACTTATTTGGCCATATGAAGTTGATTGGACAATCATTTAAGTGATTTGGAGGACATTTTGCTTCAGAAGCGCTTGTATCACATGACTGAACAGTCTAAAACCAACTTGTTGACCGTCAGTAGGAACCCGACTATCCAAAGTCCATTGTTACGACATAGGAAACTCACATACCCAGGACAAACTGCATGGACACGTTTCTTCTGTCCATATAAAAGGATTCAAATGATCACACCAGTAAGTGGTCCGAATCATCAACAAAATTGATTGTCAGATGGTACCTGATGTAGCGATCATGAGGTGTTTTCCGTAGTTTAATCACTAGCTATCGTCAGTAGGTGAACTACATAAAGCCACATGAGGGAACTATCTGGAAATTAATGATTAGAAAGAATTAAATTAGTTGGGAACTACTTTGCTCATTAACATACTTCCCCCCAATATCAAGAAACTACAATAAGTGAGTGAAATTTTATTAGGAAGAGAATAAAAACCACACATTCAGTAGTCAAACACATAGATTTCGTATCAAAATGACTTGACAGCAACTTACATTGAAGCATTCTCTAACTCTTAAATAGAATGTAAGTTTCATAATGTTTCAATTTAAGGTTGAAAGGAAAAGTTATTGCTTATCTTGAGGTGGGACGATAACCACAGGAATATGAGCATGATGGAGAACATGGTCGCTGACACTACCCAAAAATGTACGACGAATAGCTCCAAGACCGCGATTGCCCATCAGAATAACATCTGCTTTGTGGTCTGAAATCGCTTGAACGAGAGTACTGCCAGGTTTAGTGTTAACATGCAAATACGCTTGAGCGTTAAGTTTGTAGCTTTTAGCCTCGCGTATATACCTTTGGCCAAGCTCCTTACCACTTTTAATGCTTGCTTCTATAACTTGTGTCACATCTGGTATTGGAGAAAGATCCATTGTCATTCCAGTGGTTGGGATATTATAAACCGTTCTACACGTGGAAAATTTTATGCAGTCGGTGTCCTCTCGTCATATTCTCCAGGTCCCACCGGAATGCCCGGTCACAGTGATCACTACCTCAATCGGGATTATATCACACTAGAGCAACCACCTTCACTACCCATGGCGTATCGAATAATTTTGAAATTCGTGAATGCACATATAAAATAGACGTAGCGATTAGCCAATCAGCATTGTAGATAGTTAACTTTACCTCCGGTTGAAAGGAATAGGTTGTAAACATCTGTTCACAGCCCCTAGATATCCGTTCTCTAATGGACAAGCTGAAAATTTCACTAAAACTTTGAAAACTGCTATTAGCTCTATTTCTTCCGGGACATTCCGTGAATTGAGAGTTTGGATACATTTCTACTACAATTCAGAAATGCTAAGCATGTCTCAACTAAGGAAACTCCAGCGAAACTACCGGAAGTAAAATGTCTACGATCAAATATGAAGTGCTGAGAGTCGGCAGAGACTACTTATTACCGTGGGAATGATTTGCGACCTTCTGTTTGGATTGACTGAGAGGAATGGGCAGGTCGATGGTGCGTATAATGGATGCTGATGATCCTAGTATGATCGTAGTGTGGACCAAACAAACTTCCAGGACCCAGGTGGGTCCGTTCCAATTTCTAATGCTAATCCACAAATTAATGAGTTTTCTCTAGAAAATTCGAATACTGCTCCCAATGAACAACTATATACAAATACAATGATTCTTCGTCAGAAGCGCAGGATGAGTTACAAAAACCTAGACATTCATTCAAGCTGTGACGGATGTGGTATTTATATGAAACAGTAGTGGTATTGTACAATTGTGTGTGCGCCTATTGAATCCCAAAATACACATTACCTTCACTTGTATTGTGCCTTCTTGATTACTGCCTGATCTGTTCCGCTAGATACTATTCGAAATTCTAAGAAATACTACAACTACTTAGTTGACTGGTTCAGAAGTTCGTATTTAGAAAGAAACTCCAGTAAAAGTGCATTGGTGCAAATAGGACACGGCACTGGACATCAGCACAACAATCATGAAATAAACTTGTCACAAGTTGTGGAATACAGCTGTAATCATAAGCCGGAATGTGAAACTAAATACACACTGCTAGAGCGTCCCGTAAGTCATGATAGCTTAGTAGAACCTTCTAATGCTTTAACGAAGACGTTTCGAATCTTACATACCACCTACGCAAGACCTCATCAAGAATGCTGTATTCAGGCAGCTAGCCCATAAGTCAATCAAACAGGTGAGTACTCTTGAGTGTTGTCAAACAGTAGGCATCAAGTTCGTAAAAGGACCCGTCGACCTACCAAACAAGGAGCAATCTTACTTAGTTTGTGCTATCATAGGATAAAGCTGTTTATAATTACCATCCCGTATTTTGGATAAAGACCTGCTTCATAGCATACCTTTTTTTCTGCTTACTCCTCTTAGGATAAATAATCTCCGAGGCTATTGTAGAAAAGTTTGTAAACTATGGACGAATAGACTTAAGTTACGACCACCGTTTCCTATCGAGTGGTAAATGATTGCAACGACCCATTAGAATAAATGGTATTAGCTCATCTCGGAACGCTTTTAAGTGGGAACTAAGTATTCAGTGGAAGATATATTAACACAAGCCAATTGGCCTACTATCTTTATTTGAGGTATGCTTATTATTTGTACTTAAAAGCCATACCAGACATATACGATAACAGCTGACCTGCATTCTCCATCACACCAATCACGGACGACTTATTGCCTTGTTTCTGTTACTATTTACAATCGTAGGAAACAGTCATCACACCTGTATCTGACGTGTTGACTATGGTAAGCGCTTAACCCAGATTCTTATGATGACAACAGAAATACTTAGCGGTCAGCAATGTCATATATCTTTGGAAACTACAACAGGCCGAAAGGCGGATAACTGACATGCAAAATACTGAAATTTACAAACAAGTTGTGACACAAATCTAACATACAATACTGAAATTACGCATCCCAATAGAATAATACAATAATATAAAGGCAAAATCTATTAATAGTACTAGACAACTTATTTGGCCATATGAAGTTGATTGGACAATCATTTAAGTGATTTTGGAGGACATTTTGCTTCAGAAGCGCTTGTATCACATGACTGAACAGTCTAAAACCAACTTGTTGACCGTCAGTAGGAACCCGACTATCCAAAGTCCATTGTTACGACATAGGAAACTCACATACCCAGGACAAACTGCATGGACACGTTTCTTCTGTCCATATAAAAGGATTCAAATGATCACACCAGTAAGTGGTCCGAATCATCAACAAAATTGATTGTCAGATGGTACCTGATGTAGCGATCATGAGGTGTTTTCCGTAGTTTAATCACTAGCTATCGTCAGTAGGTGAACTACATAAAGCCACATGAGGGAACTATCTGGAAATTAATGATTAGAAAGAATTAAATTAGTTGGGAACTACTTTGCTCATTAACATACTTCCCCCCAATATCAAGAAACTACAATAAGTGAGTGAAATTTTATTAGGAAGAGAATAAAAACCACACATTCAGTAGTCAAACACATAGATTTCGTATCAAAATGACTTGACAGCAACTTACATTGAAGCATTCTCTAACTCTTAAATAGAATGTAAGTTTCATAATGTTTCAATTTAAGGTTGAAAGGAAAAGTTATTGCTTATCTTGAGGTGGGACGATAACCACAGGAATATGAGCATGATGGAGAACATGGTCGCTGACACTACCCAAAAATGTACGACGAATAGCTCCAAGACCGCGATTGCCCATCAGAATAACATCTGCTTTGTGGTCTGAAATCGCTTGAACGAGAGTACTGCCAGGTTTAGTGTTAACATGCAAATACGCTTGAGCGTTAAGTTTGTAGCTTTTAGCCTCGCGTATATACCTTTGGCCAAGCTCCTTACCACTTTTAATGCTTGCTTCTATAACTTGTGTCACATCTGGTATTGGAGAAAGATCCATTGTCATTCCAGTGGTTGGGATATTATAAACCGGTTCTACTACGTGGACAAATTTTATGCAGTCGGTGTCTCTCTTCATATTCTCCAGGTACCACCGGAATGCCCGGTCACAGTGATCACTACCATCAATCGGGATTAATATCACACGAGAGCAACCACCTTCACTAACCATGGCGTATCGAATAATTTTGAAATTCGTGAATGCACAATATAAAATAAGACGTAGGCGATTAGCCAATCAGCATGTAGATAGTGAACTTTACTCCTGTTGTATTGGTTATTATGTAGATATACGGACAGATCATAGGAGCCAGTAGTATCCATTTGTATTTGTGAAAATTCCTTTTAATCTAGCTGGAAAATTAGTCGTTTTTTATAGACACATGAACTGTCTATTCACATTATCGATAGCGATTCCTGGCATGGCTTTGTGATCCTTCCGTAGTTCATTTGCGAGTTATTATGTAGATATACGGACAGATCATAGGAGCCAGTAGTATCCATTTGTATTTGTGAAAATTCCTTTTAATCTAGCTGGAAAATTAGTCGTTTTTTATAGACAAATGAACTGTCTATTCACATTATCGATAGCGTATTCCTTGGCATGGTTTGTATCATTCAGTTTAGTTCATTTGCGATGGGTAATTTAACGTTATGACGCTTAAGATAGTAATGAAATATTTCTGTTAAATTATGACAGTTGATCTCATAATGCTTTAAAGAATTACGAAATCATCCTAGCCATTTTTGTTGTTTTGTAAGATTTAGAAGGAATTGGTGTATATTTACATGAATAAACTGGTGGCACTTAGAGGGAAACAACGAGTATATTGATTTGATGTTTCGGAGAATGTTATATGTTAATTTGATACCATGAATTGGTTTGAGTCTAATTTACATTAATAATCAGGAACCAAAATATTCACCGGCAAATTTCTTCAATTGAATTTAGAGTTGTAAGGCATTGAAATTTTCATTTGTATTGTAGATGTAAACGACAAAATGTCATATTTCACAGTTTTCACAGTTACATTTCCTGGTTTCGTCTCTTTTGTATGCCTTATTCTTTATTGGATTACATAGTATGCAGTATAAACAGTTCAATTAATAGAAACCAGTTGTCGATCCAACTAGGATTTGTAATTAGTAATGAAGCATGGTCTGAGTAATCATATTCTACTGCTAATTCTATTAGTGAGTCAACCAATGTACTTTGCTCATTCACTTCCTCTCCGTAGTTTTTGCACGTTAAATGTAGTATATTAATGTGTTTGTCGTTTTGATGTTATCTAGTAATGACTTCACAGCTACAAGAAAGGCATTGCCGTTTGGTGCTACAAAATCGATCGTTTGCAGTCTATAAGTGCGTAGACTGCTAGTTATTAAAGCAGAAAGTTAGATCCAAACACATTGTCAGTTAAATAAACGCTCGTAGAGACAAATAATCCCCAAAATAAATAGTTAATAATAATAATAGGTTTATTCTCAAATAGCTTTTTGTAAATGAGTACATATCAATTTACAGGCGTGATCAGAATGATATAGTTTTATTAACATACAAGGATTTTGGTAGTGGCTGATAGGGGGTTCACACTGCATACAGTTGCATAGGATCTCGAAATTGATGCTGATCTTGTTTGTTTTAGCGGACACAACTAGTTGAAGGCGCTCAGTCACTCATTACCACCAGATCACGACACGATGCAACGTGGGAAGCATCTCTCTCTAGTTGGCCATCCTAGACGCTGCTATCCCACTGACACTCCACTTAAGGTCAAATATAATTTTTCCTCCATCATTCAACACCTTCTGATTTATTCCTAATCGTAGGGGTAGGTTTAATCGTTAGAAGTTGATCTGGTAATACGACAAATGTAACTTGGTCACATACCGGGTGCACTTCAATACTAATGGCAAACAGCCCCAACAACGCTATTTAGTTGCCGACGCCCTGTCGAGAATACATTCTTTGGATCGTATCCAAGGGCTGGGGCTTGGTGAACTTACTCGACTTCAAAATGAAGGCAATGATCTCCGTCAATAGTTACCCACAACAACGTTCAAGCTCTAAACAAACACGGTTGGAACACTTTATTTTGTAATCATTCTACAAGCAAGCACTATGCAGTCGTCCCCAGGAGTGATCAACACATTATACAACCTTTCTCATCCTGAGGTTCATGCCGCTATTCAGCTGATTACGCAGGGAGTCTACTGGTAGAAGAATAACACTGACATCGAAGTGTGGACACGCTCCTGTGTAGCCTTATAAAAGACAAAGTGATTCAGTATAATAAATATCCTCTTGACACTTCTTTAATTCCAGACGTGCGACCCAACCACGTCCACCTCGATTTAGTGTGACCAACGGAATCAAACGGATTCTCTTATCCTCTAACATTCGCGGAACGATTTACACACTGGCCAGGAGCATTTTCATTCAAAAACATCACTAGTCACACTGTTGATTGCCCTTTCCCCGAATACCGGATAGAAAGCTTTGGATGCTCATCTACAATAACAGCAGACCGGGGACAACAACTCGAATCTGGATTGTTGCACACTGAACGAACTCCAGGGAACAACGTGACTCTGACCAATCGCCTACCATCTACAATCCAACTGCTCGGTGAAAAGATTTCGTCTACAGCTTCAAGCGTTCCTTTTAGCAACGAACCTTACTCAGTGAATTGACGCTTCCCTGTTAGTCACATTGGAAATTCGCAGCCTGTAAAATCAGATGTTGAATACAGTGTTATAGAATTAGTCTACGGAACTACAATTCGACTAACAGGAAAATACGTGGAAACCGTTGCTACCTCGAAAAACCTGAATCGCTATTCTTACGTAAACCTGTTTACAAAAGCTATGCTTTAAGGTGAGCCAGTCTGAACTCTACAGCAATCGGCCAACGTATTCATCCAACCCACCTTAAAATTTAGTACACACGTTTCCGTACGCTGCGATGCTCTACACTGACCTCTCGACGCAACCTACAAAGGGTCATACAATATTTTGAAGTGGGAATAAGGCATTATACTGACGACAAAAATGGCCACGAAGAGAACGTCAGAAGTGACTGTCTCGAAGCATCTCATCTGGAAATCAAACTCTTCAAGGCAGGCTCCGCTAAATACCCTGTAAACCTGACATCGGGAAAGTCACTACGCCTCAGTCAACGACCAACCAGCAAGAAGGAACTCCAAAGGGCTCCATAATGAGTAAAGCTACATGTTCTGGTAAGACTATGCGGTTCCCATAACACCTGAACGAATATTTTACCTAATGATCTTCTTCTGATTTCCCAATCGTAACGTATTGTAATGTACTTAAATAAATAAATAAATAGCTTTTATTCTCAAGTATCATTGTGTACATGAAAACATGTCACTTTATAGGCATGATCAAAATGATATGAGTTTACATACATACAAACATTTCTACGAAGTATTATATAAGTTGGATTGTGACTGACAAGTGGAATCCAGGACGAGCGTTTCGTCCTATTTGGGACTCATCGGCTGGATGCACTTGCATCCCAATGTTGATGTTCACACTGGGATTGGAACTCAGTCCGTTTCATGTAGAACGCCACCGCGTTCACCACTAGACGGTGGTGTTCTACACGAAAAGGACTGAGTTCCAAGCCCAGTGTGAACATCAACATTGGGATGCAAGTGCATCCAGCCGATGAGTCCCAAATAGGACGAAACGCTCGTCCTGGATTCCACTTGCCAGTCACAATCCAACTTATATAATACTTTTAAAAAATTTGCTCTATCAAAGTAATCCGCTTAGGATGCACATAAGCAACAATGACTGACCAGCTTCAGTCTATAACAAATCGACGTGAATATACAAGTTCATCCTAATAATTTCGACGAAGTGTTACTGTCAGGAATTTTATAACATATAAAGGTCGGAACTGAGAACTAAACCAACTGCAACAAAGTTTACAGTACTAGGACACTAAATATATATACTGTAGCATGCTGCATATATGACAAAGTATCACGCGCTTCTTAACCAATGCGTTACTATTCCAAAATGCGGCTGAGGGTTAGCGCGGTAGGCATGACTTGAGCGACTATAAAATGACCTTGGAAGTCTTAATCGAAATGAACCAATCACAGCCCTCTAAATCAGAACCGACGATTTCCTCTAAATTTTAGTGATGTATTTGAGATTTCTAAACTCAGACCCTTTGTAGTATGCCTCCCCCGCGGAAATCTTTGGTAAATTACAAAATATTTATCCTCTAAAATTATATGCATATAACATCAAGACTTAAACATAAACCGAAATGCAATCAGAAATCCGTCATTTCTAATAAATTATTTATGATTGAAACTGATCAATTGTGCAGGATATATTGTTTTTATGTCATCTAAAAACTTGTGTAAGTTATCCTCAAATTCCCCAGACTTAATACCACGATGCATTTTATATAAATATTCATCTAGATG
The DNA here is from genome assembly GCA_034768735.1 of Schistosoma mekongi. Classification (NCBI taxonomy): domain Eukaryota; kingdom Metazoa; phylum Platyhelminthes; class Trematoda; order Strigeidida; family Schistosomatidae; genus Schistosoma; species Schistosoma mekongi. The sequence continues at coordinate 24,697,503 of CM068308.1, forward strand.
GCTCTATAACATCCTTCTTTGCGATCCATAGTACGGATAGGCTTTCTAACTGTCACTATATATTATTGTTCTAAGTAATATGTATTTTTCTACAAGAAGAAGTGTAGCGTCCGATCTGTCGCGAATCCTCCTACAATGTCCCTTGTTTAATGCTCTGTTTCATGTACCAGAGAGCTACATATTTCACGGCACTATTCATATCACTGAATTGCTGTCTTTTCAGAAACATCCGCTAGTGAAGTGGCTGTCGTTACTTTAATGCCAATCACCCATTCGTTTATTAAAACGAGGATTTGTTTCAATTCTGGCCTGGAACGAGCAGAAAAAGACTTTTGCACCAGCAAATCAATACAACGCAATCAACCGCCATCTCCTGTCCCTTGTTTTTTATAAAACGGCCATTTCCTTGCCACACTGACAATTTAATGATTTTCTTAACAATCCCATAGTTTGCGAACGAACAACTAGATTTTTGTCACTAATAAGATCTCGAACACTCTCTATTATTAGCATGATGCCTTCAAGTGTCCGCCGTGACCTCATTGGTTTCGCCTCAAAAGTCATGTCCACCGGTTAGCGGAATGGATCACTGAACATGTCCAGACGAGAGATAGAACCGAGGGTACTTGGAACTTGGGTGTTGAGGAGAAGGAAATAGTTTTGTGCCAGTAAGTTCCATATTTATCTTGCACATAATTTTCTGCAACTAGAGGAAAGACAAAAGAAGGAAGAACACAAAACAACAGAACTGGTATTCCAAGGTTAACAAAACTAATGGGCAGGATTAGTAATTATACTTCCAACATGCCACTTATGCTTATAGGCTGATTAAAATGGAAGAATACTATCATATGACCAAGACAGGTGAGTGCTGCTCACACGTTCAGAGTCCCTATTATTTCGCTAGTGGAGTAAGAAACAATAATTGGTGTAAACATTTTTAACGAGATTTCAGAAGAGATGAAATTACTGACATGCCGTACAAATAAAGGAAGTGAAACTGTTTTCCGAATGGCTTGAGTCAAATGGTTCCAGATTCTCGAGAATTTATTTGTCAAATAATTCATATAAAGAGTAGATTTAGAATCCGATATTTTTATCTTCAAGGCTGCATTGCGTAGGTTATAGCAAGAAGGTTCCTCAAACTGAATTGTATTAGGCGATGAGAACGCCAATTTGTTTGATATTTTGTAAAGGAAGATTAGGTTTAATTCTAGCCGTCGCTTTGATAAGGTATCTAGTCCTAACTTAGTGCATCTAGTTTTATAGTCTAGAGTACGATTAGCCTCAAGAATACGAAGAGTAAAGCGACGTTGTACAGACTCCAGTCTGAGTTTGTACTTAATCGAAACATTACTGAGAATAAAGGTACAGTATTCTAGTAAAGGTCTGACACAAACTTCATATAGCAGAATACGAGAATCATTGCTATAAAAGTTACGTAGTATACAACCTAGTAGTCGATGTGACTTGGATATCTGCATATTGACCTGTTCTGTAAAAGACAGGTTATGAGAGTACCTTAGTCCTGAGTCAACTACTGACTGAAGCCTACAAAACTTACTAGTTTATGGAGAGATCAAAATTGAGACACATCCCCAAAACATATCCAGCCACACTTAGAAGCATTAAGATCTAACTTCCATTTTGAACACCATACTGCGACCTTGTTGAGCTCGGCAGTGACGCCACTGAATGTGTGTGCAAAGTCGTGAGGGAGGGATGAGTAAACTATTTTGAGATCATCTGCGTATAGAAAGGGTCTACCCATGCTGAAGCATTTACATATATCGTTTATGTAAGGTATAAAGAGCAGTTGGCCTAAGGGGTAGGGAGGAGGCTAGTGTAAAAATGTCTGACAGTAAGGTTATATTTTCTGGTCTTCATCGTTCACCTACAATGTGCTGTTCACACAAAGTCATGTTTCCACTCGACGCCACAACTGACTATTTTAAACAACCGTGTAGTATCCAAATCATCCTTGTGTCGCGTTTTTGGCACTCCTTTTCTTGAACTGATTACACATATTAATAAATGTTCCCTACTAATGCATCCTTGAACACGCAGGATTGGAAAGTATATTCCGGCTGTTGGCTGACGGTTTTCTTGTTTACATTTAATTTTACTGCATATAAATCTAGTGTCTTGTAAATGTTATTTTTAGTCAAGCACTCATTTCTGTAAAACTTTGTGCTCTATTGCGTACGAGTTAACTTTTGTGTATCGTTATGACCATGTCTGTAAACTGGCGTGGATTCTGTACTGAATTTCACAATAATAATAATAATACATATATTGATGGGCTAGGCTGGTGGTATACGCAGCCGAATATGTAAGATTCTGAAACAGTAGGTCTCATAACAATTTACACTGAGTCTTGTAATTTATTTAAGCCTGTTGTATCAAATAGAAGTGAGTTTAACTCTGTGTTAACATATATAAGACAATCCCCCTCCACGTCCATGTAGCCTGTCACTACGATACAGATTATAATTATCAAGAGACATACTTAGATCAGAGACGTTAGGAGTAGTCCATACCTCAGTTACCATAGTGAATGATGGTTAGCAGATTGGTGCAAGCAGAGCTATGGCGATCATTTTGTTGCATACTGATCGTGCGTATAGTAGGCATAAACTGAGCGAGTGGCCAATGAGGTTATAGTAATTCAAAGCGTCAGGTTTAGGATTGTGGATGAAATTTTGACTTGGGATAAGTTGTTAAGTTTCACGTTGTTCAGATACTACTGAGTAGATAGTGGGTGACTGCTCTACAGTCTCAGTGTTTCAGTTGTCACTGTTATGGACATTTTTCACGCACAAAGTTTTTGTGATAAGTGAACACAAGGTGCTATTAGATTGGTCACTTAGTAGTGACGGAGTTGGGAGTTTTCGGTTTTTGGGCTCATCATCAATTGTTGACTTAGCAATGGCTGAAGGGCCAATAAGTACAGGTGAAAACGGTTGTGGATTGCCGTACGAGGATACTCTAAGGTTGATTTGAGCGTGCATACATGACATAAACATCATAGTAATTTGGTAGTGGATTTTGGGATGCAGCCAAGTAGTTTTAGCCATTTACAAGCGGGAAGTATTCAGGTAGTAAGTCTTTATATCTAAGGGGACTCTTATATTGGTAGAACGGGTAATCTCCCAAGTTACAATTATTCTTCCCAGTATCTGGTTGGGATAGTATCGGTATGGGTGGAGGAAGGAGGCTTTTACGCTTGGAATCAACCTTCGGAGTCATTGGTACATGGTGCTCTGACGCAGTTGCATATGACATTCTATTGCTTTTAAAGTATTTATGCAAAGGAACAGACGGGGTGAGAGGAGAGAAGTCGCATGTCGTTGTTCCTGGCACTGACTTTCAAGTCTAGTGACTCAGGCATACTGTGCCCAGTGGTTTGACGTTTGTCACTTATTTTATTTCTCTGAATGTTAGGGATGGGGCTATGCTGAGCATTACTGATAGAAAGAACATTATGCGTGTTGTAAGGATAGGGTATGAATTTCGCATCCATTTTAACGATAGGATGGTGGGTTAAACTGTACGGCTGTACCCTATTCATCTCTTTATTTTAGATAATTGTACTCCTCGGAAGTGACGTCTGGGTCTATTAGGTTGCAGCCATTTTCACTGGTCTTAAGAGATATGGCGATATGCGCGTTTATACTAGGTGGGTTGTAGGTATAGATGGGCTGGGCGGCTCCTCAGTTTCCAGTTTGGTGGGTGGCATCCGTAGTCTTGGTGGTGTTGTACTACCACTAGGATGCCTCGTAGGCTTTGTTTTTGAAAATTTACTTGGTGTGGTTAATTCTAACTAGAATCTTTTATGTTAGGAGCAACGACGACGTAACGGTTGACGGATCTACGTTGTAGATGCGTTTTGTCAGCAACTATTAGTATATTTTTGAAGTCACAACCAGATCCAGTATAGTTTACTGATTTTATAAAGTGATTGCAATCTAGGATGGATGCAAAGTGGAATAGAATTGGGGAGCTAGTCTGCCAGTCTTTTTTACGCAGTCTATTACATTCACATTGAGTATGAGACATGCCACCAGTCTTTAATAAAATCGCTTTAACCTTTCTAGGTGGAAAGTTTTCTAGGACATTGTAAACAGTGGCTTTGTGAGGCGAGGTGAATTGTTTTACAACCTCTGCTGCAATGAAATCAAGGAATGTTACAGCTTGCTTTGCCCTATCTATTTCTATGTCATCATACTTCCCTAACGAATAGCTCAACGGGCCTATATCACTTAGGATAGGTTATATTTTGGTAAGTGGTAATTGTAGGTCTTTGAACGCAGGGAATGGAAAATTGCGAGAAAATTAATAGACGCAATATTCTTTTAAGTGTTCTGGAAATCGTACATCTCTACCAGAATGTGTAGCACTTGACGTTATGGAGCTCTTCGAAATTTCCACTTGCTTGTTGGTCGTTGTTCGAGGCGTAGCAACTTCATTCATGTTAAGTTTCGGGGGATGTTGTGGCGACTTCGACATCAAAAAGTTCGCCTTCTAGGTGGCCTCTATAAGGGAATCAATGCTGACCTTCTCCTCGAGACCTTTTTTGTCGAGCGTATGGTACTCTGCTTCTCGTTTCAAGACCTTGTATGGCCCTTCGTCAGTTGTGTCGATAGGTCGACGTACAGCATTACGACGTGCGAAATCATGTGCTATGTCTTAAGGCGGGTTGGATAAAAGTGTCTGTCGATTGTTGTCGAGTTTCAATTGGCTTGACTGAACGCATAACGTTTGTAAGCCGGTTCACATAATAATTGTGATCGAGATTTGTCGAGGTGGGAGAGGTTCCCACAAACTCAACTAGTAGTCGGAGATTCGTTCTAAATACTAATTCAGCCACACTGTACCCAACATCTTCTTTTACAGTGTTGCGAATTCCGAGTAAGACTTGTGGTAGAGTGTCGGTCCACTGTGGGATGTTCGTAGCTAAAGGTGATGCTTACAGCTGTCGGTGAAATATTTCCACCAAACCGTTAGATCGTGAGTGGTAGGCGGTTGTTCAGAAGAGCCTAGCTCCAAGAAGTTTGATCAGAAAGTGGAACAATCCAGATTCAAACTGACATCCACGGTCTTCGTTATTGTAGATGGACCACCAAAGGCTGCTATTCATCATTCGACGAAAGCACGAGCAATCGTTCCGCTGGTGATGTCCTTCAGTAGAGTCACTTCTGGCCAGCGTATGAAACGGTCCACGCACATCAAATGATAAGAAAATCCGTTTGCTTCTGGTAAAGGTCCTTCCAAATCAAGGTGGACATGGTCGAATCGAGCGTCAGGGGTTGGGAAAGTGCCAAAGGGGCATTTATTATGCTGAATTACATTGTTCTTTCGGCAGGCCACACAGGGGCGTATCCATTTTTTTGATGTCTTTATTCATCTTCGACCTTCAGAATCTCTGGGCAATCAGTTTAGACGAAGCACGAACTCCAGGATGAGAGAGGTTGCGCAATGTGTCAAAGATGACACGTCGATAACACCTGGGGACGATTTAACGGGCTTTATCTGTAGAGGAATCACAAACCAAAATGTTCTTACCCTTTCCGATCGTCTTCGTTTGGAGTTTGAGTGTTGTTGTGGATAACTCGTGAAGATGATTGCCTTCATTTTGAAGTCGATCTAGTTTAACAAGGTCGACTCTATGGATACAATTCAAGGAAAGTATTCGTGATAAGGCGTCTGCAACTACATTGTTGACTCCATATATATATGTCGTATATCAGTAGAGAACTGGGAAATGTAGCCTGAATGACGCGACTCTCGTGGAGAGCACTTATTTGAAGATGAATTCATAGAAAATTTTAGTGGTTTGTGGTCGATGAATATTCCAAACACCCAGACTTCGATGGAATGTTGAAAATGTCGTACAGCACAGTGCATCGCTAATATTATACATCCAAAAGTTCTGTATTTCGATTCGGTATCGTTTAATCGTCTTGAGAAGAATGTTAAGGGTTGCCAAGTATGGCCAGTGCACCGTTGCGGAACTACGCCAATGGCTGAGTCAGATGCGTCAACCGTGATGCTGACAAGAGCTTCAGTATTGTGATGTGCCGACATAGTCTTATTGGTTATTGCTTCTTCAGTTGTAGTGAAAGCATCCACTGACTCTGCATACATTATCACCACCTTTCTATACCCTCGAAGCTGATCCGTTAGTGATTTCATGCACAGTTCGGTATAAGTTGTCTGCAAACATTTACCGTTACACTGAAAGCTCGCAACTGCTTAATGGTGGTTGATTTCGGGTACTCCAGAATAGCCGCCACCTTGTGTTTTTGTGGTTGTATTTCATTAGCATAAATAGCATACCCCAAGATGTCCAACGAGGTTGTTCCAAATTTTTGTTTCTGCATATTTATGGTAAGTCCATGTTGTTGTAGTCTTCTGAAGACTGTGTCCAAATGCTTCATATGTGTTACCTTGTCTGAACTTGCTATCAAGCAGTCGTCGACGTATGCATATACATAGTCAAGCCTGCAGAACAAGTCATCGATGAAACGTTGATATGTTTGTGCTGCATTTCTTAATCCAAAAGGCATTCGCAGGAATTCGTAAAATCGAAATGGAATTACAATAGCGATTTTGGGCATGTCATCATCAGACATCGGTATTTGGTTGTATTCTCATACCAAGTGGATTTTCGGAAATATTGTCATTCCCTTCAAGGTGGCCGTTAAATTGTGGATGTGAGGTAACGGGTTACGATCGGGCATAGTTTGGGCCTTGGGACGACGATAGTCATTGTTATCTTTTAGGGACCGTGTGTAATGGGGATAACGATGGGCTACTGGATGGGCGGATTATTCCTTGGTCAATGTTATAGTCGAATTCATTTTTCGCAATTCTTCGTTTTTCGGGGGCCAGTCGGCTGCTTTGGAAAGCACAAATTGATCTGTGGTAGTGATGTGATGTGTAACATTGCTGGTTACACATGATAATTTCGATGTTGCCTTATTCAGATCTGGATACTTGTCGAGTATCGTCTGAAAATAAGGGTTAATTAAATGTTTAATAAGAGGAGGACATAAGCTACAACCTGTTGCAGCGGTTCTACGAACGTATGGATTTGTGTTACTATCCACTAGCCTTTTTTACTAGGGTCCACAAGCTAGTTGTAGTGGCTAAGTAAATTTGTGCCTATGATAGGTATTTTCGCAGAAGGGATGGTGAAAATCCAGTGTATGGGTTTTCGTGAACCCACGTTTAAGTAGACATATCGCTTAGCACACGTAGCCATGTGTTTCCCATTGGCTGCTTGTAGATCGAATGCAGCTTCATGTTGGCGATCAGATGGAGCTGCGGGTAGGACGCTAACTTCTGCGCCAGTGTCGACGAGGTAGCAAACCTTCGTTATCACGTCAGTGATAAATAACAGGCGGCTGTTTCCACAGGCTATGGTTTCCGCCAACTCGTCCTGGCGGGATAGTTTCCAGATGCGTCGACAGTGGGTTTTTGTCTAGGAAAACAACAGGGGTCTCTACACTTCTTGGAATCTTTCCGTTTGTGTTGTGGCACCAACACCACTGTGTTTCCGCTCCGTTGAGGATGAAATGACAATCTTCTCCGTGATAAACTTCGTCGACGAGACTCGTTCGGTCGATATCCTTTCTGTAGATCAAGAGAACGAGAGAGAGAGTATTACACAATTTTGTCACCTCGTTTTCGGTGGCATGAGGTTATTTAGTATCGGAATAAACTTGATTGTCGCGAGTTCTGGTAATCTCCGGAATTCGATCAGTAGATGAAGCTAGCTCATCTAGTTGGTTGTTATTATACATCACAAGGACTGCTTGCACTTGTTGTGGCAGTTTTTATAGTAAGAGTTGTCGGAAAGGACCTTCGTCGAACGTGCGTTGACCAATCACTTCTCTCATGCGCGACAGCATTTCCATCGCTAGATCGCTGCGGAGCTCGATGATGTGAAACAACTCATCAGGACGTTGTCTATCGGACAAATCTCAGCGTTTGAGAATTGTTCTTTTGAGCTGGTCATAAGGTTCTAGGCAATCGGGGCTGAGAAAGAAAGGGGTGATGTACCTGTTCAATTCACGTGGAAGTAACCTTACGACAGCAAGGAATTGAACGCGTAGATCTGTTACGCTGTGGTCTCGAAACTCGGCTTCCTCGTAGCACAACCAAGCTTACATGTTTTCTGTTCGAAATGGGATGATCTGAAAGTTTGGAGGTGTGTGTGTGTGGGGGGGGGGTTTAATCTTAATAAGCTTATGGGTCTGATCAGTCACCACTAAAATACCAATATATGCAAATACTCGAAAAATATGCAGCGGAAATGTGCAAAAAAATGATCACACCAAAAATACTCTGTTAACAACTGTAAGCAAGAACGAAGTCGCAGTTGTGATCGCGTCCAGATCATGTCGTGCTCACCAATGAAGTGCACCAGGTATTACCAGAGCAACTTCTAACAATTGAACTCACTCTCACGAATGAGAACAAATCAGAAGGGAATGGAGGATGTAAGAAAAGTTATATTTGATTGTAAATATAGCGTCGATAGGATAGCAACGTCTAGGCTGGCAAACTAGAGAGAGACTCTTCCAACTGTACGTCGTGACGTTATTTGGTAGTGATGCGTGGCTGAGCGCCTTCAACTAGTCGTGTCCGCGAAAGCAAACATGGTCAGTATCAATGTCCAGGGTCTATGCAATTATTTATCTTGAGGATTATTTACCGTTACACATTCATTAGTTGTACTAGCCAATTACGTAATCAAGGCCGCGTACAGTCCCCATGTGTTGAAAATGTTTTCAGTTCACGAGTAAATACTGATAACAATAAAGTGCATCATTATATAGCATGAGATGCAGGTGAGTTCCGGTTTGGTAAATGTATGTCATGTGGTCACCTTCATTCACGTGAATCGTGTCTGTCTAGACATGCTAAATGTTTTAATTGTAGCATGATTAAGCATGTCAAATCAGTGTGTCGGTCAACAGTCCATTTCACATCATGCTATAATAAGTGCTCTGATTCTAGTTCGCATACTAAGGCTACTAAGGAACATCAGATTTCTTCTTTGACTGTAGGATCAAACAATGTTTCTCACATTCATAAACGGTTATATCTGTCTAATATTAGACGAAATCATGAAAAGTACCATATGGTAGTTTCCATGATTTCGTCATTGACACTGGGAGTGCGGAATCCATCATTTCGGTTGAAAACTTGCATTTATTACATGCGAATACAGTTATACGACCCACTGACGCTTCTATATCAGGTATTACTGGACATATATATATATATATATATATATATATATATATATATATCCAGTAATATAAGCTTAAGCTTATACAACCTTCCTATTCATTGGCGCTGTACTCTGCATGTTCGAGATAGAGATTCTAAATATATGTCTTGTGAGTTTTTGGTTAGTGAAACTGGTGCAGTTTCTGGTTTAAGAAACATGAAACTGCTGAAAGTGGAACTGTCCTTGTTAAGTTCCCATGATACTTCTGATAAATTACTCAAAGATTTGATTTATGCATGTTCTAAATGTGAAGGTTAGATGAAAATCCGGTTTATACAACTACAAGTGCAGAGTGATCCTATATTTCTTAAGAGGCAAATTATTCGTTATGGTTTAACAGAAGTGGTTCACAGGACATTAAGTAACTTGTGCGATAAACGAATAATAGAGCTGATTCATGCTTCGGCTTGGGGTACTCAGGTTGTTACACCATTAAAACTCGATGGTAAAACTGCTATGATATGTAGTGATTATCGATTGACTTTAAATTCACGTTTGTTAAAACAAACATGCTCCACTGTTGAAACTGAAGACATTCTTAATCGCCTTCATGGATCTAAAATATTTTCTGAAGTTGATTTAAAAGATGCCTATCTTCAAATTCCCTTAGATGAAACTTCATCAGTGTTGACGACAATTAACACTCCATTTGGATTGTCCAAATACAACTGTCTTTCATTTGGTCTTAACTGTTCTTCAACCATTTTCCAAGAAATGATGAAAAGTGTTGTTGGCGATCTGGAAGGCGTAAAAGTTTATCAAGATGACCTTGCTATTCATGGTCTTGATAAGACAACTCGTGATAAACGACTGACAGACTTATTGCGCTGTCTATTTGGGAAAAATGTTGCTGTAAATCAAAAAAAATATTCCTTCTATGTGTTTAGTTTTGAGTGTCTTGGATACTTAGTTGATGGTGATGGGTTCAGACCAGATCCGAAGCTGCTAGTCCAACTTACCAGTATGCCAACTCCAAGAAATCTCACGAAATTACGTCCCCCAGTTGGTACTTTACAATACTATTCGCGTTTTTTTCCCAGTTTTTCGTATCAAGCTAATGATCTGTTACAAGTTTGTTTACGTGAGGTGATAAACAGGAAACTTGCTTGAGAAATCTATTAAAATTTTTGCACAGTGATGTGGTCTTAGGAACTTATTCTTCCAACATATATTCAGTTCTTATTACTGATGCATCGCCGGTTGGTGCAGTTTTAGAGCAGGAAGGCAAACCAGTAATCTTTGTTTAACGGAAACTTATTGCTACTGTAAAAGGTTATTCTCAAACTCAGAGCGAAGCTTTAGCTGTCTTTTGGGCTGTTAAACGTCTTCATATCTTTTTGGAGAGAAATCCACTATTATTACGGATCACGAAGCATTAAAGTCCATTAACCATCCAGAAATATCTTTAGCACGTTTCTCAGCTGCTATGATTCAACGTTGGAGTATTGCTTTGAGTGCTTATGACTATACCATTCAACACTAGAGTGCTAAACATATTCGACATTTGGATTGTATATCACGAGAGTCACCACAAGAAAAGCCCGATGATTCTTCAGATTGCATGTTAGTGCGACCCTTACTAGTAAACCGTTCAGTCATGATTCGAGAAACGTAAATATTTTGAATGTATAATATCAGCCAGAGATGAATGCAAACATGTCGTAGAGCAAGTAATCGTGGCAGTTGTCATAAATTGAAAAACCATGCCTCAAAATGAACTCTATGGCCAATATCGACTGAAGCTTGACAGAGAACCCATGCGAAATATTGTGATCCATCCTATAGCAAATATTACGCAATGGTTGTCATTGATTCATACTCTAAGTGGCCTGAGGTATTTTTTACGACTTCAGAAAGTGAAGATTTCGCGATGCAAGCACTGAGGAAATTACTTAGCTGTGCAGGTGTACCATTGGTATTAGTAACTGACCACAGTCTGCATTTTGCAGCGGAGTCAGTTACCACCAGGTTGAAAGGAATAGGTTGTAAACATCTGTTCACAGCCCCTAGATATCCGTTCTCTAATGGACAAGCTGAAAATTTCACTAAAACTTTGAAAATTGCTATTAGCTCTATTTCTTCCGGGACATTCCGTGAATTGGAGAGGAGTTTGGATACATTTCTACTACAATTCAGAAATGCTAAGCATGTCTCAACTAAGGAAACTCCAGCGAAACTACCGGAAGTAAAATGTCTACGATCAAATATGAAGTGCTGAGAGTCGGCAGAGACTACTTATTACCGTGGGAATGATTTGCGACCTTCTGTTTGGATTGACTGAGAGGAATGGGCAGGTCGATGGTGCGTATAATGGATGCTGATGATCCTAGTATGATCGTAGTGTGGACCAAACAAACTTCCAGGACCCAGGTGGGTCCGTTCCAATTTCTAATGCTAATCCACAAATTAATGAGTTTTCTCTAGAAAATTCGAATACTGCTCCCAATGAACAACTATATACAAATACAATGATTCTTCGTCAGAAGCGCAGGATGAGTTACAAAAACCTAGACATTCATTCAAGCTGTGACGGATGTGGTATTTATATGAAACAGTAGTGGTATTGTACAATTGTGTGTGCGCCTATTGAATCCCAAAATACACATTACCTTCACTTGTATTGTGCCTTCTTGATTACTGCCTGATCTGTTCCGCTAGATACTATTCGAAATTCTAAGAAATACTACAACTACTTAGTTGACTGGTTCAGAAGTTCGTATTTAGAAAGAAACTCCAGTAAAAGTGCATTGGTGCAAATAGGACACGGCACTGGACATCAGCACAACAATCATGAAATAAACTTGTCACAAGTTGTGGAATACAGCTGTAATCATAAGCCGGAATGTGAAACTAAATACACACTGCTAGAGCGTCCCGTAAGTCATGATAGCTTAGTAGAACCTTCTAATGCTTTAACGAAGACGTTTCGAATCTTACATACCACCTACGCAAGACCTCATCAAGAATGCTGTATTCAGGCAGCTAGCCCATAAGTCAATCAAACAGGTGAGTACTCTTGAGTGTTGTCAAACAGTAGGCATCAAGTTCGTAAAAGGACCCGTCGACCTACCAAACAAGGAGCAATCTTACTTAGTTTGTGCTATCATAGGATAAAGCTGTTTATAATTACCATCCCGTATTTTGGATAAAGACCTGCTTCATAGCATACCTTTTTTTCTGCTTACTCCTCTTAGGATAAATAATCTCCGAGGCTATTGTAGAAAAGTTTGTAAACTATGGACGAATAGACTTAAGTTACGACCACCGTTTCCTATCGAGTGGTAAATGATTGCAACGACCCATTAGAATAAATGGTATTAGCTCATCTCGGAACGCTTTTAAGTGGGAACTAAGTATTCAGTGGAAGATATATTAACACAAGCCAATTGGCCTACTATCTTTATTTGAGGTATGCTTATTATTTGTACTTAAAAGCCATACCAGACATATACGATAACAGCTGACCTGCATTCTCCATCACACCAATCACGGACGACTTATTGCCTTGTTTCTGTTACTATTTACAATCGTAGGAAACAGTCATCACACCTGTATCTGACGTGTTGACTATGGTAAGCGCTTAACCCAGATTCTTATGATGACAACAGAAATACTTAGCGGTCAGCAATGTCATATATCTTTGGAAACTACAACAGGCCGAAAGGCGGATAACTGACATGCAAAATACTGAAATTTACAAACAAGTTGTGACACAAATCTAACATACAATACTGAAATTACGCATCCCAATAGAATAATACAATAATATAAAGGCAAAATCTATTAATAGTACTAGACAACTTATTTGGCCATATGAAGTTGATTGGACAATCATTTAAGTGATTTTGGAGGACATTTTGCTTCAGAAGCGCTTGTATCACATGACTGAACAGTCTAAAACCAACTTGTTGACCGTCAGTAGGAACCCGACTATCCAAAGTCCATTGTTACGACATAGGAAACTCACATACCCAGGACAAACTGCATGGACACGTTTCTTCTGTCCATATAAAAGGATTCAAATGATCACACCAGTAAGTGGTCCGAATCATCAACAAAATTGATTGTCAGATGGTACCTGATGTAGCGATCATGAGGTGTTTTCCGTAGTTTAATCACTAGCTATCGTCAGTAGGTGAACTACATAAAGCCACATGAGGGAACTATCTGGAAATTAATGATTAGAAAGAATTAAATTAGTTGGGAACTACTTTGCTCATTAACATACTTCCCCCCAATATCAAGAAACTACAATAAGTGAGTGAAATTTTATTAGGAAGAGAATAAAAACCACACATTCAGTAGTCAAACACATAGATTTCGTATCAAAATGACTTGACAGCAACTTACATTGAAGCATTCTCTAACTCTTAAATAGAATGTAAGTTTCATAATGTTTCAATTTAAGGTTGAAAGGAAAAGTTATTGCTTATCTTGAGGTGGGACGATAACCACAGGAATATGAGCATGATGGAGAACATGGTCGCTGACACTACCCAAAAATGTACGACGAATAGCTCCAAGACCGCGATTGCCCATCAGAATAATATCTGCTTTGTGGTCTGAAATCGCTTGAACGAGAGTACTGCCAGGTTTAGTGTTAACATGCAAATACGCTTGAGCGTTAAGTTTGTAGCCTTTAGCCTCGCGTATATACCTTTGGCCAAGCTCCTTACCACTTTTAATGCTTCCTTCCATAATTTGTGTCATATCTGGTATTGGATAGGGATCAGTTGTTATTCCAAAGGGTGGAGTGTTATAAATCGGTTCTACTACGTGGACAAATTTTATGCAGTCGGTGTCTCTCTTCATATTCTCCAGGTACCACCGGAATGCCCGATCACAGTGATCACTACCATCAATCGGGATTAATATCACACGAGAGCAACCACCTTCACTAACCATGGCGTATCGAATAATTTTGAAATTCGTGAATGTACAATATAAAATAAGACGTAGGCGATTAGCCAATCAGCATGTAGATAGTGAACTTTACTCCTGTTGTATTGGTTATTATGTAGATATACGGACAGATCATAGGAGCCAGTAGTATCCATTTGTATTTGTGAAAATTCCTTTTAATCTAGCTGGATAATTAGTCAATATTTATGGGCATGCGACCTGCTAGTTCAGATTAACGATACAGCTTTTGTACGAATTTTTTGTATCAATAAAAATTTTTTCTCATCCGCTTTTTCCTAATTTTTATAACCTACGTCACTGTCTCATTTTGTCCAATGAGAAATTAACAGTATTGGAATTCTGTTCACTCGTTTTAGTAGGGTATGTGAACTATTCATTCCTGAAAATTGTCACCTTTTTTCATAATGATGAACAGTAAGAATCTTGAAGTCAGTATTATGAATTTCGTTTGACATATAGTTACGTCTACTGAGAACTTATTCCAAGGCATGTTAACATTGGTTGCGTAATCATTGTAGTTATTGACTTTTGGTGATAATTAGCTGAAACTATGATCATAGTAGAGTGACTTGTGAGTAAACAAAATGTCTTGTTTTAAAATATCACGAAAGTATGCATTTCATACCTTTTCATTAGGGAAACTTTCTAGGACAGTAGATCAAACTAGGTCATTTGTATCAGCAGAGTGAAACAAGAATTTCCCAATTATTTACATCATTTGTATATTTCTCAATACTAAACCAACACGCTATAGAGTATTAATGAATATTGGTGATTGATCTACTGATAAAGTGAACAATGAACAGTTTATGGTGTTCAAGATGAAGTACGATCGTGGTTTACGAAGAATCGAAGCAGTTGTGTATATTGTGTAACTGCAATATGTCATCGTTACATTTCATAGTCATCGAAGCTGGTAATTACAAAGACACGTTACTAGTCTGTATGGTCGCATAATACTTTATTTCTGTCATCTAAAAGCTATGTCAGACTGATAAGGAAATGCAGCAGCAGAAAGTGCATTATCCGTAAATCAGGTATCCTAGTTAATATGGAGCATTATTCTCAACAAACTCTAGTCAAGTTATGCACTTAGAAATCAAATTAATTGTTAAGCCTATTGAGTGGTATAGCATAATGCAGAAGAGAACTTTTAAAGACCAACAGTCTATGACCCCAGGTTGGTTGGAATGAAAAGTGTAATTAGTCAAATAAATAAATATAAGCTGAATACAAGCTTAAAGCGATGTTTGCTGGAAAAACGTTTTATGAGTTGAAGAGTAATATTTTCGACGAATCAGTTTTTGACAATTAGGAGAATCTCTAATCATCAACGAAATTTATTTACACATACTAAAGAACTACAGAAAAATGTTTTATTTATATGAGCGTCATCAAAATTCTGCACTTTTTTATAGTCACATTCAGCTGTCAAATTTATTAGTGTTTTAATTAAAAAGTACGCATACTTAAAAGTGTGAATTTTTAATCAACGACACCATAGCGTAAACAAAGAAGTCCAGAAACTGCACAACATCGCGAGCTACTTACGGAATGTTTATCAATCCCTAACGCACTAAGTTTAATTTTTGGCCATTATATCATAAGGTCTTAACATACTCATCAGAGGGGAAAGAATGACCTTCAGCAGTAAACAATTCCCCAAATAATTAGTTGCATAGCCTCTCGTCATTGGTGCTAACCCCATGTTTGTTATAGTGGATGCGACTTGATAAAGGCTCTCGGTCAGCCAGCACAGACGTTGCTACCTTGTTTACACCCTATTCATTAGACATTAAATACGAATGGTATTTTATTTGACATGTAATAAAATTTCTATGATGTCTAATAATATCACGAGAATCATGTATAAAGTTGGCTAGAGCCAAAGTATCATCAGTTACGTCGTCGGTAACTTGAACTTGATTGTGACAGTAGTGATAATTACTCACAAATTTTATTAGTTGATGCAAACGCTCCCTCACCTCCTCCTCCCCTCGAATGAACAGTTATCAGATGATAGAATAAGTTAAGGACACATATGCGTAATTTTTGAAGCAAAAGAACATACTTGTGTACAAAATATTCTACACAAAATAGTCGAAGTTGAATAAAATCACTAATGACTAACTAATAAACGCTCATCTCGTAGGTCCCTAGTAAGCACCTGAAATTTCGACACGAATACCAAGCTTATTTGTTTTTAATACAGTGCATTCCATACAATTTTGCGCTTGAAGAAGTCCTTGTAGTTAGGTTATATTTATATAAAACGATAATTGTATTGTACATTGTTTGATTACTGTTTCAAATTTCAATACATGTTGATAATTTTACATAGATTTGACATTCAGATTGCAACAACAGGAAGTTGTAATAATAAACTAAACACTACGTTTTTATTCCAGGGTAGTTATACTTTGTTATTCTGAGGAAAAATATTAATTTTAATACGATAAAAGTGATTTCTGTTCACAGTATTCATAGTAGGAAATGCTTATATTGATCAGTCAGGCTTTACTACGTTTTTGTAGCAATCTTATCTAAAACATATTTTGGAAAGTAAATGAATCATAAACAAATCTCAGTACGATTACTTAATACTAGGGTGATTAGGAAACTCCTGATCTTTTTATAATTTTTAAACTACATTTAATTCACCTGCTAAGTGGTGTCATTTAAAACTTATAAGTTTATAAACATGACACAACAAACAGGGTAGCCTCATAATCAGCTGGATATTTTGTTTCCTATTTGGACTTATAGTAAAACTGGTCCATATGAACAATAATCAATGTCTTCAAAATATCTTCACGTGACACTGCCATGTGCTCCGTCTTTTCAATCGATTATATAACACTGACTACATAATAGTTTTGAAGATGCATTCCGATTAAATTAGAAGTAGTATGACATTCACCGAACTCAGTTACACGTAACTCGAGACACTAAAAATGAATGAACTACAAATATAAACACGTCTTCTTTCATCCATGACATTCAAAACGCTGGTTCACGTATAATCACTCTTGTAATATATTCATACTGTACACATATTTAGACTCGCTACTGTTTCTCAAGTTTGGTAAAATATAATCGTTGGCGTGGACACTTTCAGTTCAGTATTGGGAGAGGGAAAATTACCAACGTGTCGTAAAAATAAAGTAAACCAATCTGCTTCGCTAGTAGTTTGTGACAAATTGTTCCAGATTCTCTAGAATTTATTTGTAAAGTAATTTATATAGAGGATAGATTTAGAATGATACGTTTTCGCTCTTGAAACCAAGTTATGGAGGCTATATCTAGGCGAGTCTACAAACTAAATCATATTAAATTGTGTTAAAGCTAATTTGTTCAATATCTTGTAAGGAACAGATGTAACTTGAGCTGTCGCTCCCATAAAGGGTTTAGTCCCAACCTAATGCATATAGTTTTCGAGTCTAAAGTGTAGTCATTTCCAAGAATACGAGGCGTAGTGATTCTGGTCTAAGTTTACCTTAAATACAAACACTACTGAGAATGAAAGTGAAGTTATATAGTAGTGACCTGACATATATTTTTTGGAGTAGAATACAAGAAACATAGTTGTGAGAATTATGTAGCATGTAACCTAAAAGTTGGTGCAACTTGAATATCTGTTGAGTAGCCGGTTAATTTAAAGCCCTTATTAAGTAGGCCTACTAAGTTTTGTACCTTGGAACAACTATATAGGGCTAATAATCTTTCATTAATAACCTTTAACGTACGAACTCCTTTTTTGGCTAAAAACATGGCGATTTGACACAAAAGGTGGCAAATCATCTGGCTTAAAGTAGCATTTCTGTATTTATTTTGGCTTCCTACTATAATAAAATGTTATTATATATATATATATATATATATATATATATATATATATATATATATATATATATATATATATATATATATATATAAACCTTCGGTTTTATTGTTCCCATAATTTCATAGGTGAAGAAAAGTCGTTTATATCTGAGCATTTTAGAAGTTTTTGTAGGAGGTCCTATTTTACATATTTGTAATTGTGATGTTGTGATATAAACCTATTGGAGTGGTTGGAAATAAAAGGAAGAGCACGAAAAGTGAAAGGTTAAGATGTGTGGAGTTTAAATATGTCGGAATTGAAACAGAAATCATCAGAGGCTTGCGTTAAGCTATGTCGTAAATTGAATGAAGTTCGAAACGCATACTACTGGCCCTAAGTTTAGTTGATCTTATGACTAGGCGTTGTTTTATGGGACTCGAAAGTTCTAGCTTTAATACATGACAGGGTTGTGGACATGAACTATTTAAGGGCCTTATACTAGGGTGGAACACCGGTTTCGTTGGTTTTTAAGGGTACTGTGATTGACGAATACAGCGTACAGATTGTTAGTTGTACAAAACATCTCTAAAACTCTAAAAACACCTAAAAGGACCTAAAATTTTCCTTCATAAATCAACTTTTCGTAAAACACATCGAAAAGTTTAAGAGCCAACGCATTATGTTTTTTTCTAATTTGACTAGTTAGGTGTCTAATACAGTAACAAATTTAACATTTTAAGTAACGGACAAATATATTGTTGCTAAACAAGTAAAAAATAGATATTTTAACGCAGGACATTGTTATTTTCGACAACATTCTTTACTGTAGCTGTAGATTTGTATTAACAGTGATATAACATACACATCAAACTAATCAAAAATTGGAAACGAATTGCATCATGAAATGTTCAGAAAGTATATCAGAAGGGGTTCCGTAAGACTTTAAAGGTTAAAGAATAATAATCTGAAAATAAATGTCTACTTTGAAGATAACAATGTGGTACATAAAAAAATTAAAACCATGAATTTGTCAAAGAGCGTATAAATTAATATTTTAATGTATGATTAATTCAGAAGATGGAATCAAAAATAAAAATAGACTTTATGGTAACAACAAAACAAAGGCTTCAACAAGTCATTTTTAGACATAGAGTTCAGATTCGAAACTAAATTGCTACCGCCTCTTTTGTGTATAATTTATTATTTGTGTTCCTTATGCTCCCAACTGTTTGTCCGTGGAGATGATTTTAAAGAGATCTGGTGACGCACAGTGGTGACCGGATTTCCAAAAATTTACCGAGGAAATGTTCTGAGATGCGTTTAGAAGGGATTCGCCTTATAACGCCAATGTACAGTACTCAACATGAACAAGTAAACCT
Organism: Schistosoma mekongi; assembly: GCA_034768735.1. Taxonomy (NCBI): domain Eukaryota; kingdom Metazoa; phylum Platyhelminthes; class Trematoda; order Strigeidida; family Schistosomatidae; genus Schistosoma; species Schistosoma mekongi. Next base: position 24,716,932 of record CM068308.1, read on the forward strand.
GTAGAGGTACATAGATGTGTTCTAAAGAGGGTGGTTATATTTTACACAATTACGAATCAGGAACTGACTAGAGAAAACGTTGAGAGGATAAAAGGCACAAAAGTTCTTTACAAAGATTTCAAGACTTCGTTATTTGTTCCTCACCTTTTATATATTCTTTTAATTGCACAATTAAATCTCACTCTTTTCATATGTAAGCAGCATTTATTAACCAATCTTCAGCATCTGCCGCATCATTTTTCAACTTCTTTCTAGAAATTAAAATTTTCAAACGTTATATCAACATGTCTTTATTTTACAATTGAAAATAGGTATTTTAAATAACTATAAATATAATCATAGAGTTCCAGTAAACTGCTCTTAAAAGAAAACTTTCTTTGCTAATTTGTTTTTATTTTCCATGAACGATGAAGTGTGATTATTAGTTGTTACAATGAATTTTCTGACCTTAAATATATACCCAACGAATTAGTAGCAAATAACAGAGAACCAAGATCAAACGGAGTATCATTTAGATGACAAACTGTAATCCAAAGTAAAGGGGCGGATTGTGAGTTGGATTTTCATATTAAAAACTTAATTAATACGATTCAGGCAATATAAGAGTCGGAACTTGATATGCCGGGCACCTAATGAAGATTGGCTATCTTCGGGAACTGTGATTTAGAACATTATTTCATTTATTATAACGGTGGACAGTGTTAACATTTTATTTCTATGACTGTTACGTTCCCCTTGCCCGGTTCTCTTGTTTCGCATATTTTGCTCTTGGTATATTGTTTATTATTATGAACTGCATCTACTTTGTTGTGTACAAGTTCTCCCCATTCACTACCACTATTTCTTTTGTTCTGTATCAATGTTAGATTTCCGATTGGCTTACTGTGTGGTCTGATTTTATGTATATATAAATGCATGATTAAAATATAATACGACCTTGGACCTTGCTCTCTCAGTCTTCCTGTTCTCAGTTCTGGTTGTCTTATTGTCGGCCTAGGGAGGTGAATGGGCTTAGGTCAATCGTGCATTCTTAGATAGGCACACATCGTATTGGTGTACGCATCAACCAACCAAAATATCATCACCCTCCTTTTCATTCACGTCATAACAGAACTATTGAACGCTACATACTTAGTTCTCTATTTAACCCCCATGGAGAGAGAGCTATAAATTTTAAATACGTATAATAGACGTAAGGAAATACGAACAATGAATAAATATGATAACGTAAAGAAATTGTAATACTAGGTTATAAAACGTAAATTATAGCAGTGGAAAGTCGTGTGACTTCCGCAGGACTTGAGTAAATAAATAGGCGACTTGTAATGCATAATAGTGAATACACTGATCATTTACTGTTAACTGTCGAATCTTACGTTTATTAAATGTAGAGTCAACGGTGAGGTAGATTTTAAAACCACGTCAGTCAATTTTCAGACTGAATTACAGCTTTATTAATCATCTCTATGCGCATTTAATTAATTACCTTAGAAAAATCACGACATACCTCACTAAACACTATTTCATTAAAAATATTTATTAATAATCAACTGTCAATTGAATATCAACAGTGATCATTAACATTGGGATGCAAGTACATCCAGCCTACGTGTTCCAAATACGACGAGACGCGCGTCCTGGATTCCGCTTGTCAGTCACAATTCAACTTATACAATATTCGTCAGTTAATTAGTTTAAAATACTACTTAAACAACTCATGATTGCTAGTATGATATCACCATATGAGGAAGAATATTTTAGATCAAATAATTTTAAAAGTCAATAAAAAGTTTAGATTAAGATCATAACAGATCAAGTGTGGATAACTAAAACCATAGACAAGATTCTACAGAAGTACCACCATGCTAGAATCATTGATTACAAATGACAACATGATAATTATCGAAATACCACTTGAGTGCCTATCGATGGAAGCTAAACCCGATTTAATATGCCATGGGTAAAATAATCTAGAGTGACATAAGTCAATCAACTTCATATCATTAGGAAATGATTTACCAACCACTGAGTACTGACAAGCAGTTTATTTATATTCTAAAACTGTCACTGATTCCACCTGCCACTGACAATAATCATCGCATTTAAATTCACTAAAAAATCCAAACTCACCAACCCACCCCGACTGGGAATATTAAGTAATGAGGTTAATTTTTGAATGTCTCTACTACATAGAAGTGAATGAAGATCAAATACTTACTTACTTACTGCCCGTTACTCCTCGCTGAGGAGCATAGGCCGCTCACCAGTGTTCTCCATTTAACTCTGTCCTGAGCAATCCTTTCCAGTTGTTTCCAGTTGCTGCTCATCCTTTTAATGTCTGCTTCCAATTCTCGACGCAGCGTGTTCTTTGGCCTTCCTCTTTTCCGTTTCCCAGCAGGATTCCATGTCAATGCTTGTCTTGTGATGCAGTCTGATGGTTTGCGTAGTGTATGTCCTATCCATTTCCACCGTCTTTTCCTAATTTCCTCTTCGGCTGGAAGTTGGTTTGTCCTCTCCCATAGTAAGTTGTTGCTGATGGTTTCCGGCCAACGGACATTCAGTATCTTGCGTAGGCAGTTGTTTATAAATACCTGTATCCGTCTGAGGATGTTTGCAGTAATTCTCCAGGTTTCAGCTCCATACAGCAGGACTGTCTTCACGTTCGAATTGAAGAGTCTGACTTTGAGGTTAGTTGATATTTGTTTTGAGTTCCAGATGTTTTTCAACTGCAGGAATGCTGCCCTTGCCTTGCCAACCCTTGTCTTTACATCTGCATCAGACCCTCCTTTTTCATCGATGATGCTCCCCAGATATGTGAAGGTATCCACCTCTTCCAGAGTTTCCCCATCAAGTTGAATTGGGTTGGTGCTCCCTGTGTTGTATTTGAGAATCTTGCTCTTACCCTTATGTATGTTCAACCCTACTGCTGCTGAAGTTGTTGCTACACTGATTGTCTTCGCTTGCATTTGTTGGTGTGTATGTGCTAAAAGAGCTAGATCATCTGCGAAGTCCAAATCATCGAGTTGCATCCTACTTGTCCATTGAATCCCGTACATTCCCTCAGATGTGGAGGTCTTCATGATCCAGTCGACCACTAGGAGGAAGAGAAAAGGTGACAGCAAGCAACCTTGTCTGACTCCGGTCCTCACTGGAAATGCAGTTGTCAGTTGTCCTCCATGCACAATTTTGCACTGTGTTCCGTCGTAAGAGTTCCGGATGATGTTGACGAGTTTCTCTGGTACACCGTAGTGTCGAAGAAGTTTCCATAGTGTTCTCCTATCTACACTATCAAATGCCTTCTCATAATCAATGAAGTTGATGTACAGGGGCGAGTTCCATTCAATTGATTGTTCAACGATGATCCGTAGTGTTGCGATTTGGTCCGTGCACGACCGATCCTTCCGAAAACCAGCTTGTTGATCTCGAAGTTGAGTCTCCACTGAATCTTTCATTCTGTTCAACAATACTCTGTTAAAGATTTTCCCTGGTATCGACAGTAGCGTGATCCCTCTGTAGTTGTCACATTTGCTCAAATCTCCTTTCTTTGGTATCTTGATAAGATAACCTTCTTTTTAGTCTGCCGGCACTTGTTCTTCTTCCCAGATCTTTTTGAATAAAACGTGGAATATCTTTGCTGTTAGGTCGATATCTGACTTGAGTGCTTCAGCTGGTATATTATCAGGTCCTGCTGCTTTCCCACTTTTGATTTGCCTGATGGCCATCTTGATTTCTTCCATCGTTGGTGGAGTGACATCTATCGGGAGATCTGTAGGTGCTGCTTCGATGTCCGGTGGGTTCGGTGGAGCTGGCCTATTTAGAAGTTCCTCAAAGTGTTCTACCCACCTATTCTTTTGTTCTTGTATCTCAGTGAGTGTCTTGCCTTCTTTGTCTGAGTGTCTTGCCTTCTTTGTTCTTGTATCTCAGTGAGTGTCTTGCCTTCTTTGTTCTTGTATCTCAGTGAGTGTCTTGCCTTCTTTGTTCTTGTATCTCAGTGAGTGTCTTGCCTTCTTTGTTCTTGTATCTCAGTGAGTGTCTTGCCTTCTTTGTTCTTGTATCTCAGTGAGTGTCTTGCCTTCTTTGTTCTTGTATCTCAGTGAGTGTCTTGCCTTCTTTGTTCTTGTATCTCAGTGAGTGTCTTGCCTTCTTTGTTCTTGTATCTCAGTGAGTGTCTTGCCTTCTTTGTTCTTGTATCTCAGTGAGTGTCTTGCCTTCTTTGTTCTTGTATCTCAGTGAGTGTCTTGCCTTCTTTGTTCTTGTATCTCAGTGAGTGTCTTGCCTTCTTTGTTCTTGTATCTCAGTGAGTGTCTTGCCTTCTTTGTTCTTGTATCTCAGTGAGTGTCTTGCCTTCTTTGTTCTTGTATCTCAGTGAGTGTCTTGCCTTCTTTGTTCTTTCTCAGTGGAGATCCATTCCTTATAATGGTGCTTCTTGCGGCCTAGAACCTCCTGACACGTTGACGTTAGTGCTTATTTGATTCCTTTCCAGTTGTCCTACATAGTGGTTTCTTCTTTCGGCAGATCTTGTAAGGCTTGGAACCTGTTGTTGAGAGATATTTTGAATTCATTGAGTTTGTCAGTGTCTCGGAGAAAGCCTGTATTGAACCGTTGTACTGCTGACACTCCAGTTGTCCACTGCTTCTTTAGCTTCAGTTTTATTTTAGAAACCACCAGGTGGTGGTCTGAAGCTATGTCAGCTCCTCTCCTGGTTCTTACATCTTCCATTGATCTTCTAAATTTTTTATTGATACATATATGATCGATTTGATTCTCAGTAGTATGATCCGGTGAGACCCATGTAGCCTTGTGTATGCGTTTGTGGGCGAATATTGTACCACCTATAACCAATTTGTTGAAGGCACATAGGTTTGCAAGTCTTTCACCATTGTCGTTTCTGTCTCCCAGTCCTTGTCGTCCCATGATTTCTTCATATCCAGTGTTGTCCATTCCGACTTTGGCGTTGAGGTCTCCCATCAGTATTGTCAGATCCTTTCCTCGACACTTTGCTATAATTGATTGCAGTCTATCGTAAAACTGATCTTTGTCTTCGTCGTTGCCGTCGTTGGTTGGTGCATAGCATTGGATAATATTCATTGTAATGCCTTTCTTCATTGTTTTGAAAGATGCTTTGATGATCCTGGGTCCATTTGGTTCCCATCCCACCAGTGCATTACGTGCCTCCTTGGACAGCATCAGAGCAACTCCTTGAGTGTGGGGAGCATTTTCCTCTTCGTGGCCGGAGTATAGTAGCGTCTCTCCCGAAGCTAATGTTTTCTGTCCAGCTTGAGTCCAATGAGTTTCGCTGATTCCGAGTATTGTCAAGTTGTATCTCTTCATTTCTGCAGCTATTTGATTTGTCTTCCCGCTCTCCCACATTGTTCGAACATTCCATGTACCTATAAAAATATTTGCTCTGGTTGTTAGAAGGGGGGGCATCGGCCTCATGACTTCCGAAGAATTTCGGCTTTCATCATGAGGCGTCATATATCCTTCCACTCCCAGGGCAGAGTTTAAATGGTTTAAATGGTTTATCTTGTTTAATCTGGTTTGCGTTTTTTTAGCAAGTTTGGGTTTTTACGGGATGGGGGTGCTAGCCCCATGCCCAACCCTCCTCCTTTACCCGGGCTTGGGACCGGCAGTAACCCTAGGAGGGCTACAGGCGGATCAAATAGGTTGAGATTAAATAGAATACGAATAATTTGCTGTTATCCCAAATAATCGATAAACTTATTTAAAGTGAAGGTGAATCAAAGGTGAGTAAATTTGAAGTCACAGTAATTTGTGTCAAAAATCAGCTGATGGATTAATCAATACGCTTCTTTGTAAATAACAACTTACAGTCTAGCAGTTCTTATGAAATACTTGCATATATAGAAATTATTAGGGAAACATTAATTTATAGATCCTTCGTATATTTCAACACAAGTTGTATCTGCATTTATCTACTTGTTATATCTGAAGCACGGGTGGCCGGTATTAACGATTATGTTATCTGCCGCGTTATTGCCTATTGCTAACACCTGGCCTTGCCTTAGTCTATTGCACAGGCACAAGATCCGACCAATTATCAAGAAGCCACTTGTTACTCACACAAATGTATTATAACCAATAATACACAGGATATATATACATAAGACCTGATCAATCTAGTATGTCGACACAATATTAGCCAATCACATGTCTTCTCCCAGACATGTCACTACTCCCTTAAGATTAGCCTTTAATTTTACCATCAAATATGGTGTGAAAAGCTTGAAGTTATTTAGTCTGTTTTTGTTTTTTATGTATCTTGGCAGAATAAGTTCTCTAAAGTCATGTAAATGGTATTAATCCGATCACCTAATCTTAGCCAAAATACTTTTGTACTAAATTCTCAAGCTTATCAAAAATGATTGTTTAATATTTTCTTTGCAACAAAGTAGACTAGATACTATTAATCTCCAATAACAGTCAATAACCAGTTGGTTATTTATTATGAATTCATCATATATGTATGGGTTTATTTCTAAGATCCATCGAACCTATGATTGTTATGTGTAGTGTCGATTAAAGGCACCTTATCACCAAGGTCATTTTACATTGTGATGTGCAGAATAAAGACATGCAACTTAAGTCCAAGTGATTTACTGAACTTGATCATAGACTTAGGTTTAAATCAATGTACATAGGAAGTTATCTAGAAACAATAAATGATCATTTTTTATGCCGGAATAAAATATTTCTTTGAACAATGTGCCATGAAGTTTCTTATGGTTAGAAGTTTGTAAATATAGTAGGGGTCTTGATAAAAGTGTAATTCTGTTGGAATGCTAGTAAATATTTGATGATGAATAACTTCATTCTATTAAAGAGAAGGTTTGTTTTCTTTACCAATAACATAGTTAAGACGCTTATAATAAACTTTACACCAAATTACGTCTCGTGAACAATAATTAGCAACTAACAATGTAAATGTTTATATTACTTATTGAAGATCTGACCAGTATACACATAGTGATCAAAATTATCCATATTTAATGTAAACATAAACCGAATAAAGTTGAATCAGGTTTCACTGACTTAAACTTAATCCTTGCTGTAATTTGCATGAATGTGGCAAGCATAGAAATTAATTATCATAGCTTATTCATGTTCGCCTAACACATCGATGAAAATATTTTAAAAAGTATTCCAAGAAGTTAAACATACGTAAGATGCATGCATATTAACATTTTCTACCTCATCGGAATTCAACATTCTAGAACTAAAATGCTGTTTAGTGGTTCCTGCTTTTCAATGGTTATCTACATAAAGCACATTGGCAATGTAAAGAAAAAAATACAACAGTCTATTCAACGACGTAATAAAAAATGTTCATAATGTGTTTACTGATTTAGAGAAATGATTCTCAGTTCTAGCAACTGTTCTGCATATTATTTATATTCCACTTTACATACAACAATGGCCATTTTATGTGATTTAAAGTGAGTAGTTCAAATATACATTTGGAAGTGATAATATTAAAGCTTTAAAGCCATAAATTATGTACTTTGTTTCTTGGTGCTAAGAAATATGATTTTTAAACTAATGTTGTCCTAATGAGCATACAAATAATGAAATCTGGATGACATAATACAACATTTTGTACGGCTGTAAGTCAGCAGATTAGATACATATTCAGTGGCTAATTGGAGTAGGGTTCACAGCTTTGATTCATATTTCATAGTCAAAATAAAGGTAAGTATTTTTACCAACTATCCACTAGATGTGACTCATAAGCACCTTTGCTAACGTTTAAGAAGTATAATATACATGTTTGGTGGCGTAGTAGTTAAAAGCAATCATTTGAATAGATGCTTTTGATTGGCTCCATAATTGAAGGTTGATATAAATCACTGAGAACTTAGTAAAATTATGAATGTGTTTTGATCATTTGATTTCCATTAGTGTGATTAAATGGTAGAAATCTACACCACTATGCCAGAGCGAATATACTATTGTTTTCTACGCAATATCATATATTTTTGAACTAAACATCAATTTAAACAAATTATATTTATGAACAATCTAATCGAGTGGTATTAATATTTGTTGTTTTGAACAGTATCGTGAAAATTACTTTCAAACTTAAGGAACCTCTACAAACGATCTAAGTAGATTATATCTATGTACTCACTAGCCTCAAGATGGAAAACTATATCATGTGAAATCAAACACATTGTGGGTGAGATAATGATTCATTGCTGATATTTGGCGATCAATGGAATAGATCATCAAACGACCGAAGTTAGTAAATTAAGGCTGTTTACTTTTTACATAGTATCTAGGGTTTTGTCACGAGCCTGTGTGAATTTATTGATTTGCGCTACGGGACTTCAGGACTAAGATATAAGAATGCCTGCCACTACGTGATTTTTGATGGTTTTTCACTGAAAGTTATTCCGTATTTGCAAGTTAATATTTCTAAGATGAACTTATGAATTCTGCTTTTAAGATACATTCCTTCGATTTTTTAAATATCCACTGTTATATATCAACTCTAGTGTTTTTTGGAAGCGGATTATTAAAATAGCTTTTCTTGATTGGTTAGCTTGCTAATTATGCATGTTTTCGTCTTTGTCAACCCTATAAGTTGCCATTTGGTGTTAAAACATTTCTATGAACCACTGATTTTTCTGGAAAGCAGTCAACTAGATAAACACCTGATTAAAGTTTCCTCTTTTTGATAGATAAAAGACTTAATTGTTCAGAAGTAGTATGGCCTAGCCAGCCTGTGGTCAGATATCTGGTCAGATATTTGAACCGATATCACCATTTTTAGTCTAAGTAGATAAACACTATAACTGGTAGCACATGATATAATTCATTAAAAAAAATAAGCATATATTCATTAAGTTAGCCTAATCAGACCTTAATAATGTCTTATATAAACAGTATTATTTAAATGTCAAACCGTTTTATGCCAATGTAATCTGGATTTGGATAGTACTTTCTTAAAACCACTAAATGTTAAATACTCGTTTATGGCATGTATTGAAATTTGTAACCTTAGTTTTATTATATTTTAACATGCAACTTGAATTATGGACAGAAAAATGAATCTTATGTTCCAGTCTATACATACCTGAAGAGTGCTTATTCGTACGTTTTGTGCTGCTCATATTCTGTTTGCCACTCTTGATTGTAAGTGACGATAGTTATTGACATTAAAGACTTGAATGGTTGAAAATATATAGAACTTATGTACCGCTTTGCTTAGCAGTGTTATTTTGATTAAGCCTATTGAATAATTGATATATTGAAACAACTGGTGTCTAGAATCTGTAAACAGTAAGTCTGAAACTATATTTTTATTAGTGTAAACATTCATTAACAAGACGTATCCGAAATAGCAATGAAATTCCCCATTGAGCGTAATTATACTCCTCAGTTAGTGGTTATTAATCAATGTTGCATTATATCATCCTCTGTAATAACTGGATCTTCTCAATAAAGTTTGGAGCATGAAGTGACCAAATGACGTTATATCACTATAACGATATGTATTAACTTAAGTCCCAATAAGTTTTGAAAATGTAATGACACAACAACTGACCATTAACAGCAAAGATTTAAGATTAGTTAGCGTATATTCGTTATTAACCAATCTGAAATTGATACGAATAAAACGGATGAAAAAATAATCTACGTTGATTGACCCAAAAATAGTAGGATGAAATAGACTCTGAAGTATGGAATCTCCTTTCAAATCGGCTAACAGATTTGAATATGCGTACCTAATTAAGTCATTTCACATCAGTACGTTAATTTATTCGATAATTAAACAACAGTAATAATCTGTTGGGGGGGGGCGAGGGGTTAAAAATTGTTAAAACTACAAACAAATGAGTTCTATGGATTTTTTGTAAGATTGATTTGTAAACTTTCATCACATTAATTTAATATGAGTTTTACTGTAGATTGCATTCTACAATATATAGTTGTAGGAATAAAATGTTAATGATTTCACTTTGATTAATGATCATCGTAAATTAATTGATATAAAAATGGATGCATTCATATAAATGTTGTTTGCTCGTATCGTCTCAGTTTTCACCACAATACAATCTTCCTACGAGTCTAGTCTTTTGGAGTAGCTATGGGTTGGGAAGGAGAAACACTTGGTAAGAAGCACTATCGTTTAAGTGAATTTTCTTTACAAACCTTTCTAATACTTTTATTGGTGATGAAGTGGGTTCCATTCATTGTCAATAAAGTGTTATCCTATCAAGATATTATAACCTGGTATACGTATAAACGATGCTTTAGTGAGTATTTTAATGACGATAGGTTAGGAATAATACTTTATGTTTTAACGGAATAACTTCCTGAACTTTTAAATTACCAACTGATTACATTCATAATGTTAGGAATACTTCACATTCTGATTAACGGTCACCTGCAACAGTCACATAACGAGATTAACTCCATCATTATTGATTTTGTATAGGCATTCCTTGGAAATTTTGATAGTTTGTGGACAGTTCGCATCATAGTCTAAAATGTAACCATTAGGTTCTAACTCAGTGATTGAATCGTGTGGTCCTCACAATAAAACCTAAAGGTCTTGTATTAAATTATTCGAAATGTAGTGTGTGAATGAAGCTGAAGAGACTGAAACACGGATAAAACAGTTATCTAGTACTTCCTAATTCTCAACGGTGCCTCAATTAACATCCTTCTATGATGAAAATTATCTTGGGATAACACATTTTATACTGATGTTCACCTTCAGTAGTCTATTTTTAGCTGTTATGCAATATTTGAGTGCTAAAATTGCTGTTAATGTTGGTATAAATTTATGAAGCAGTAAGGTAGGTGAGATATTATGTAGCCAACACTATGCTTACGAAATTTCTGGTAACGAATTTTGAACAATTCTTATTTAATTATTCAGTTTACTTTAGTGTAATTTATATTTCTATATTCTAATCACTTTAACTTTCCCAATCTATTTAGTCATTGGCCTTTAAACTCAACTTTCATGTAACTTTTAATCATTCATAGTTTTAGTCATCGATCAAAGTACATTGAAATGAAAAAAAATAATAAAGGTAGAAACGAATTATTTACTGGTTTCAGTTTCCAATTCTTGACATCAGTCCCAGTAGTATTATGCAATATCAACTGGTATTTTTCAGTCTGTAGACTACTGAGGTATTTCTGTTAGGCCTATCATAGTTTGTAGAGTGATTTATGATATGGTATTAAATCCATAAAACTATAAATTACTTTTCTGTTAAAGTAACAGAGATAGGAAGTTTTATTTTTCGACTTTAAAAGTGGTAAATTCTAACGTTTTAGAATTTTCAAATTATGGCTTTGTCCTTATTAATTATTACCTTTCGCAGATTGGACGTAAGTTATCCGGTATACTAGGCTTAATTTTTCATTTCGAACTTTCTGATTTTTTTCATTACATTGCCTTAAATTACATTTAATTGCCAGGAAATACTCAAACTGAGAATTATTTTGATATTTTCCCTTCTTCATTCTATCTCCTAGTATTTCCCTTGATAATTTAGTTCATAACAATTACCTTTAACCATCTAACGCTTGTAAATTAGGTAACCATCATAACCCATAAATTACAACCAACATATGTATCGTATGTCCGACAGCCTTTGTCTCCTGACATATCTTTCTCTATCTGGTAACAAATAAGATTCTTGAGTGTTGTTGATATACTTCGACTATAGTTTGGAAGATCAGGATTAGTGAGGCATATCAATATAAATGACCTTAGAATTAGTGTAATGATTACGGAAAATACATACAGTCTTTTGAGTTGCTCAAGATATTCTACCAGCCAACACTGATCCTGTAGACTTCTCATTATATGGACACAAAAACACACCAAATGAAGATGAACCAAATTACTGACATGAATTCTTTAACAAAGATTTTACCGATAAAGTCTTATCAAAAACTGAAAATATTACGATATACTAAACCCATCTACTGACTATATGATTATACCTAGTCACGCGTGATCAGTTAACTGATACCTAAATTGTAGAAATAATAACCTAGACAAACCTTGAAAAGTCCTCATCATGTGAGTGATTTGAGACTTAGTCAACACAAAAATAGTGAGTGGCATGTGGGTCAACCATTTGTTATTGCTGATTTCTTTGGTGAATTTTACTTTTGGATATACTCATAGACGATATTTAATTATGATTTTTGGTAACTTTACTACGTATTCGGATCATACTTACAGAAAAAACTATTGAATTTAAATAAATAAACAAAATACCAGATAACAAAAATGCTTGTTTTCACATCAGACATCATCGGGGGGGGGGGGGGACTAGAAGACGCGATTGTCTAGACTAGTACAGAAATTATAACGCTTCGTTGAAACTTATTAACGTTATTCGTGTAGTAGATTTCTATTAATATGCTTGTTATGCATATTCAGTCAGCATTGTTTCACTGAATCATGTGAATTTTACCGTACTTAATACACCTGCTGGTGAACTGTAAGTTCTAGTTATGTTCTTTTCTAGTGGTAACAAATAAACGTCTGCACAGTAATACTCTTTGTAAATCCTATTTCTTTCTCTGGCACGGTGAATTTTTACTTTCTGTAGTGGTGTAGTACGGTGAAGTAATTTTAAATCCTATTGTCACTATCTACTAAACTTTCTGAGGTCATTTTCTTCGTTTCATTCTACTGGTTACCAAAATTAACATATACTGTATTATGTTGGTCAAATTGGTGAACAATCATCTGATCCGAGTCTTCCTTCTATTTCAAGTAAATTTTATTCATATAAACTGTGAGTTTGTTTAATGTACACGTATTAACTATTCATACAGTGTTCATCAGTATTTATTTTATTGATTATGTACGCGTAATGCTTAGGTGTTCTCTAAGATCCTTAAAAAAGATGTCATTGTAATACTTGTGAACGTACTAGCACCTAGTGTATCAAAGCACTCAAATATCTATTTTCACAGATGAGTTAGGAATTTTATTCACAAAATTGTTTTTGAAGCAGAAATTATTCGCTGTTACACTTATACCAGTACGTATCTGAGATCCAATTTAATTTTCATAATGAGAAACAATAGATCAGAGACTTAACACTGTTACTGAGTTAAAAGCTCCCGCAAAGTAGTTACCTAAAGTTCTATGATGAAATTAATCTTCAATCTAATGACACCTTCACGATACTGTTTTCTTCAATAGTCGACATGAATAATTTTAAGTTATAGTAATCGTTATGACCTATGGATCAAATAACTATGAATATACTTAAAAATGGTATCTATGGCAAAGAATAATTTTTGTTATGGGATTATTAAAAATGGCTAAATTAAGCACTGGAAAGTATTTATAGACAAGAGGTGTTTCCACAAATTTTTCATTTGTTTTCACTTGACTTTTTCCTTTACAATTTGATAAAAGAAAGAAGACATAAGTTGTTTCCGGAGACCTCATAGCTACCACTCGAGGCCTTGCTGGTGTAGGTATAGTACTAAGTTCGAAAGCTGAACAGGCTCTCCTTGACTGGATTCCAATAGACAGTTGCTTACACACTGTCCGTCTAAACGGGACAGTAAGAACTCGGAGGGATAAGGACACGCCGTTACCTCTTTGTTATCTCTGCCTACGCTCCAACTGACTGCAGCTCAGATGAAGTAAAAGGTGAATTTTACAGAAAGCTTTCTGACCTTCGAAAAGCTAGGCATACTGGTGTAGTAATAGTTGATGGTAAGTTTAATTCCCAAGTAGGTAGATTAGATGAAACCGAAAGGCAAGTAGGTGGGTCCTATGGTGTAGCGGCTCAACGAACCGATAATAGCTACCGTCTATTACAACAATGTTCAGATAAACGTCTAGTTTTTGCAACCCCCAACTTTGAACACAAGGAAAGACATCAGTTGACATGGCGACCTCCACAATCAATACAACACCGGACTCAAATAGACCACATCGCTATCAGCCAGCGTTGAAGACGCTTGATAGAAGACTGTCGCTTATTTTTGAGTACATCTTTAGACTCATATCATACTTTAGTACGAACAGAAACTTTGTCGGCGACTGCTAGTTGCAGATGCATACTCAGTCAAATTTACGTATATGTGAGCAAAACGAAGATACATCAACTTACTCTAGAAGGAATGTCAATTAATGAGGATTGTTTCTTATCTAATACCATATCTAAGAAATTTGAAAAGACGTCAATCATACTTATTGTGCTCATTTGCTGATATATAAGTAGGTGAATTGCAGTCAGTTTTGTATCCTATCCAACTATCTAGACCCAACTTCACCATCAGCAGAATTTCAGTGATTGCTGGGTTGTATAATTTGCTGGAGCTAATTAATTTGCAGTGTGTTTAAATCGACATGCATTCTTTGTCCTCACCAATGTCAGTAACTAAATAAAGAATTCTGTCAGATATTAAAGAACTAATAAATTGGTAAACATCATGAAGAAAAAGGAAGCCATTGTTATAAAACGAATAATTGTAGATTGAAAATACTAAGATGATATCTCAGCTTCTTGCGTTGTGACAGACGATAGAACTAAGAAGTGAAATGTTGGTTTCAATATCAAGAGATAATTATCAGTTTGAGTTTCCTTTTGGGACCGAGGAAACGTTGTTGACATTTGACAATTCCGTAATTAATCAACGTATAAGGGTTATTATTATTTGTTTGCATCGTTAATATCTACCTTCATGTCCTCGAAATTTGTGACTATGTTCAACGACATTATGAACAATGTTAGCAGACCAGAGGTAAAAAAAATTATACAAAATGATGAAAAAAACCAGAAAAGCCACAGTTTCAAACTTCTGATTTTGTCAGTCAATAAAGTATACGTATAATGTTAATTATTCTGTTTTTTTCTGGCTACTATAATTTCACACTGCGTTGGACCAAAGCAGAAGGAAATTTGACTGACAGATAACTTACCTTGAGTAAGTAGATTCTGTTCTCGTAGGGTTCTTAATAGAATATATAAACGAAAAGAGGGGAGTACGGCAGTTCTAAGTTCCTGTATTGTGTATTTCAACACACTTTTCAAAAACAACAATTATTAATCTATACAGCACATATATGATGTTTGTGTTTACTTAAGGCATCTAGTGAAACTGTATCCCGGAGCACACCGGACCCAACCATGAATTATCATAAATTTGTCTAATAGATCTTGGAATCAGTCTACGCGTTACTTTGCATACAAACTTAAGGTCCGAAATTATGAATTGCGATTGCCTCAGCGGTGCATAAGTTACTGATCTGTGCTCACTTTAACCTCACTCATTTAACTGTGTAAAAAATTTTGAAAGACTGTCCTGTTGGGTAGAGTGACCGGTAACTACCAGGCGTTCCAAAATGTATTTCACATGGAGTAATTGGAAAATTTTGTGACCACCTGAAAATGGACCCCTGTAACATGGTTTTAATAACCAAAGAAGTACATGTAATAGCAGCCATTACCTACTAATGATTATCAAAAAATATCAAAGGTTACGATTATTTCATAACTTTATTTTTTTTATCCAGTACGAAAAAAGTTCTAATAGGTTTCGAAATCCATTCTCAATCAAGAATAGAATTTATAGATTCTGAATATGTTTTTAACTTATTTTAATAGTCTTTTACAAATTGACTGATATAATTACTTGACTGATATTAAGGTAAGGAATGATGATAGATTATGTATATGCATTACGGACAAAAAGAAATATGAATGCACTTTCCTGAAACATGTTTAAACAGTTATATACTATTGATTATTTTATACAATATATTGACCACTTTTGCACTAAACATCAGATATATGTTTTGTTTATAGTGTTGTAATATTTACTTACTTATGTATTGTACTATTTAATACGGGTCCATAGAATTCCACATTCATAGTTTATAACTGTTTAGATTCATCATTTGATTAAAGTATTACATTAACAATAAAGCTGAATGTGATGTTAATACATTAGTTTAATGTAGAAAGTGATGCTGGTTCTATTGTTTGTATCAGTGGCATTAATGCTGGCAGATTTTACTTAGAATAAAAATTGAAAAAATATTTCACTGGGTGATTTATTTGACAAAATTGCAATCTTTGAAGTTCACAGTGGTCTTGCTGTGTTTAGAATATTTAAAGATAATCAACAGAAATCAATTCATCTATACTTTTCTTAATTTAAAAACAAGCCCCATGCAACTTTGCTATATGTATATATGACCACTATCTTCTTTGTATGTACACATTTGACATTTAGGTCTTACATAGTTTCCCCTAACGATCAATATATTAAAGGTACATAACTAGAATTGAATGGACTACCTATACGTGTCACGAGAGGTTGTGATTAGTTAACTAAAACCATCAATTATGGAAGGTTGTTCAACTTTTATGTTATGGTTTGGGATAATTCAGCAACAGTCAAAACCTTTAGCTTTTGTGGCAAATCTGACGTTTTTCAGCTACTGGTTTGGAAGTTAGTGGTTTCATGTTTTAATTTTGATAAGCTGGAGACATTTCAGAACTAGATTGCTATAACAGTAATACATAACTTCCTTAATCCCAACTTGTTTGTTCATAACCTATTGTCATAACTTTGGGAAATGCGTCGCAAAACTGGTCACTCATGTGCAAATAATTATTCCTTCACAAGGTTGGCTATGGATACTTTGTATCGTCCATGATAATTCCTACTCTTGGATAAATATAGCCTTTCATGTTATAGAACATCCCATATAGGGTAATAAATGTATGACACCATAGAGTCTGAATTTACTACTAGGCAGGCGTTTAGTGCTCACATGCACACTCAGTGTTATCACATTTCAACTGAGAGTTTTCCCAGTTAAAGAAATAACTGATGTTTTGGGCAGCAAGCTAATTAATTTAGATGTTTTATAAAGTTCTTTATTCAGTGTGAAGGAAATGTCTATAAAGAAGAAATAGTCATCAATCCCAATTAACAACGGGTGTATGGGTAGATTGATTGGGGTTTATAATATATATATATATAGGCTAAGTAATTATTACTGTTCTCATTGTGTTTGATGTCCTTAAAGTGACCTTATATATATATATATATATATATATATATATATATATATATATATATATATATATATATATCAACAAGGTTTTGCGATCAATAATAAGACACGTTTAACCCAGTATAATTCTTTTTGTCCGATCTGAAAATTTCTTCGCTGTTGTATTAATCAAAATAATGTTGAAAACGGTTTCTCAGATATGAAAGGAATTATGGAGTTAGTAACCGTACATTACTTGTAAATTCGAAGCAGTTTATTTCAAATGTTGTTTGTTGAATGAAATATTTAATAACCACACACTCTGCATATAATTAACTTCTTGGAATTCGTTTTAGAGTATTTTCATCTGTTAACATAGATGCTGTTGAACAGCTATGACAATGAATTCGCCTAACAAAATTATTTTATAACACAGATATTAAAACTATAAATTATGTTGAGTGTAAATTAATAATTTATCAAAATAAATCATTAAGCTTGTAATGTAATACAAACGCTTGAATTGTTAAGCATTTATTAGTTTTTATGAGATACAATTTGATAGAGTACTCAATAAGTGTATTTACTAGTTTAGAGTTAGATGAGGCAAAATTCTGCTTACATTGAGTTACATTCACATCAGTAGAAAATATGTGACGTATTTATAGTTTAAGAGCTAATATTATCATCCACTGCATGATACACTGTAACCAGTGATACAGATAACTTAGTGTTTGAATACTATATAAGTGTTGCTTGGTGGGAATACATACTTCAATAGAAACCATCATCAAATTGTATGTTTGCTATCTTGGTGGTTAACTGTGGACATATTAGGTTAAATTTGCCAAACTCTTCCAATCTTATTGTTATGCAAACCATACATTTTCTTTGTGTTCCGAACTAGGTAATATTCTGATGGGAGCCTCATTCTAATTAGTTTTAATCAAGAAATTCATTTCTTAACGAAATTACCCATGTTATTATAAACGGATGGTGATGATAGAAATAATAATCATTATTTAACAAATTATAAAACAACTCATAACTAATTGTGGGGTTACCCTTGAATGTCCTCAAACAATACAGTTGTTATGTTGGTACATTAATGAACTTAATACATATAAACATGCCAAAAATATCTCCATAACGATAAAGTGCTCAGCATGTTTAGTAAGCCAGCATGAACTTCCTATTAGATGGTTTAGAAACTCTATTATATAAAATTGGAAGTAATTGTTTACTGATTTTTCATACTGCTTGGAAAATCATGACAGTCAATTCCAATAAATTCATTAGGCTTACTTTACGCAATTGATATTCTACATATCAAAATATAGAAAGATATTGGCAGTCAGATAGGATGTTTATTGGTATCTTCAAATATAACAAAATAAATTAAATATTAGTACAATAATGGAAATACTCAGTGAACACGCCCCACTTAAATCTGAACAACATTTAAAATAAAACTTAAGTTTATAGGTATTGCTGCTCAGTTAAACTGAGTAACCAGTTCACATGTGATTTTATGCAAAAAGCAAAATAATCGAAGTAAAAAATAGAAATCATAAAGAGTAGAACTAGGAAAAGAAACTCTCACTTATGTCATCTTGACAGTAATTGACGAAATCGACACTAATAAAGTATGTTTAATTAATTAAAAGATACTTGAATCTTGGTTCGTCTATAGCTACTCTATTCATTATCTTTTGTATACTCCACAGATTACTAATAAATTGAAATAGTAGATGAAATTCAATAGAAATTTCACAGGACTGTAAGTTCATATTTACAAAGAAGCATATTGATTAATCCACTAGCTGATTTTTGTCGAAAATTACTATGACATCAAATTTCCTCACCTTTCATTCGCCTTCACTTTAAATAAGTTTATCGATCATTTGGGATAACAGAAAATTATTCTTACTTACTTATGCACACTACCCTTCACAGAGGAGCATAGGCCGTTAATTGGTATTCTCCATTGAACTCTGTCATGAGCAATCCTTTCCAATTGTTTCCAGTTGCTGTTCATCCTCTTAACATCTGCTTCCAATTCTCGATGCAGTGTGATCTTTCGCATTTCTCTCTTCTGTTTTCCAACAGGATCCCAAGTTAGTGCTTGTCTCGTGATGCAGTCTGATGATTTCCTCAATGTATGTCCTATCCATTTCCAACGTCTTTTTCTAATTTCCTCTTCGGTTAGAAGATGATTTATCCTCTCCCATAGTAAGCTGTTGCTGATGGTTTCCGGCCAACAAACATTCAATATCTTGCGTAGACAGTTGTTTATAAATACTTGTACCCTTCTGAGGATGTTTGCAGTAGTACGCCAAGTTTCACCTCCATACAGCAGAACTATCTTGACGTTCGAATTGAAGAGTCTGACTTTGAGGTTTGTTGACAGTTGTTTAGAGTCTCATATGTTCTTCAACTGTAGGAATGCTGCCCTTTCCTTTACATCTGCATCGGATCCTCCTAGTTCATCGATTATGCTTTCCAGGTACGTGAAAGTATCCACTTCTTCCAGAGTTTCTCTATCAAGTTCAATTCGTTTGGTGCTCCCTGTAATGTATTTGAGGAACTTGCTCTTTTCTCTGTGTGTTCAGGCCTACTGATGCTGAGGTTGCTGCTACACTGGTTGTCTTCACTAGCTCTTCTAGGGTTACTACCAGTCCCATGCAGAGGCAAAGGAGGAGGGTTGGGCATGGGGCTAACATCCTCATCCTGAAAAACACAAGCTTGCTGAAAATCGCTAACCAGATTAAGCAGATTATTAGTATTATATTTAATCTCTCAATCGCTCAACCTATTTGATCTTCATTCACTTCAATGTAGTAGAAACATATTCAAAAATTAACCTCATATCTATTCCTTTGATCGGATTAAGAACACAGAGTGAAGTGTTTAACACTAAGAATTTAATCGCAACAGGTTGCGTGAGTAATTTTCCCAGTTGGGGTGGGTTGGTAAGTTTGGATTTTCTGTTGAATTTAAATGCAATGATTATAGTAAGTCAGTGGCAGGTGAGCATTCAGTGACGAATGAGAATGTATTTGACATCTGTTTTGTAATTATCCTGAATTTATGAAATCAAATCTGACTGATATTTGGTGTAATGATCGTGACAGTTTTAGAATGTAAATAAACTGTATGTCAATACTCTGTGGTTTGTAAAACATTTCCTAATGATATTAAGTTGATTGACATATGTCACTGTAGATTATTATACCTATAACACACTAGATCGTTTGTCATCAACAGTGTTGGACCCGCAGATAGTTGCTGAACGATACATTATGTGCGTTATATTCTGTTCAAGCTGCCTGTCACCTGATTACTATAAAGTAATCCTTCAGTCTCGAAGTTCAACGAAATTGCTTTTAATAAAATATCTTATTATTTTACCAGACTAATCAATTAAACGTCCTGTTATGTCATTTGTTGTTATAAAATAACTGGTGGCAATATGTAGTCACATTTGGTTCAGTAGGTCAACAAGGCTTTCCTCTTTAAGATAAATGATCTTCTTTTCTGAAAGTCAACCGTACTTCGTATTACCTTACCATCAAAACTATTGTCATTTAGATATTCAAAGTAATGGAAGGTTTTTTCATCGTCGTTTTTGGCTCTTCATAATTATATACTCTAGTCCATTTTAGAGACCTAGCCGACAGCCTTCAACCTACGTGATTAACACGTTACACTCTAATCAGTTAAATAGAATTCAGTAATGTACATTTCCAACTTTTTGGTGTTTCATAACAGTCACTCAGTATCTTTAGGGAAATGGAATAGCTATTGAGTGTCATACTATTTTTAGTATTTCCTCAACCTATTCCAGTCTATAACAAAGCTATCTTGAACTAACCTATGCTTATTTTATGTATGTCACATTTTTTTGTTCAGTGATGCTAATATCGTCAAATGGATTAAATGAATGGACTCATAACATTACAGGATCATTAATTATATTCCTTTTAAGTGAAAATGTTAATAGAAAGTAATTATTATATTTGTTTATTCAGTTAGTATACCTCATCAAAATTACCACGTTTTTCATATCATGGCTTACTATGCTTTTAATGAGGTTAACTGTAATATAGACATGTACGCTTGGTATAAGATTTAAATTCATCCGTTCTTAAGAGAAAATATGAACTTTGGAAATGTGTAATGTAGTAGAGAATTTTGAAGTAAGTTTTCTATATATTACTGATGTTGGAAAAAAAGTAAATGTAATAACAAGAAAATATTTTATTAAGTTACTTTAGGCTACCACTTTTATTAATTATAAACTAGTGATACAATAACCAAGAAATATGCATAACCTTTTGCTTTTAGTTTATTTACGGATATCTTCCAAAGGTCTGTGATGTTTAATCATGTTTACCATTCTGTTATCAAATGATATGTTAGAATGTTACTCTAATAGGTGATAAAAATTAGTGTTATTGTATTCCATATCAGTTCACTTAAGTCGGGGGGGCGGATAATTTACTGGTCAGTTACATCAAATTAGTGCATTTATCTATCGCTCACCAATCATCGTTAATCCCAAAACACAACAGCTGATTGCTGTCAGGCATTAAATATTTGTAGTCTTAAAGTAACATTTAAAATAAAGTTCATTTTAATGAAAATTACGCCTTCCTAAAATGTATTCGTATTCATTTGATCAAATAATTCACCTGCATATAATTAGGGGGGAGAAGGGGGGAGGTAAACGACATGTAAATCAATCATTCAAATGAATTAGAATACGAAAAATCAAACTTAATACATATCCCCATAAAACCACTTCAGTTCAACTACAATAATCAGCTCACTAGCGACTAGTTTCAGAATATAGCTGAAGTTCTAGTAAGCAGTTATGATTGAAGTTCAGACATGTCAGGAGTAAAATTTTTATTGTCAATGACATTGAATGATAGTCGCTCTGTATCAAAAATTTATGGAAGTAGGAATTCTACGATTGAACACTAGTGTATTGGCATATATAGTTAAGCCTTTTATTTCTGTGAAGCCTGGATGCCGTTGGTTCAGTTTCGTGGAGAAATCGAAAGTGAGCACAACGGAAAAGTCCTACAATGGGTTGAAACAGCTGACCATTACTCCACGGTTTTCAGTGGTACCCTACCAACATTAATCTGTGACGAATATAAACAACTAAACTTAATACCTATCTCCATAAAGCCACTTTTAATCCAACTGGAATAAGGAATAGTTCGGAATTTATTTTAAACAATTTTACATTTACTCAGAAATTTATTAGCAAAGTATATTCATGAGTGTAAATTACTAGCAAAAAAATTTAAATAAGTTTATAATAATATTGTTACTGTGTTTTTGTTAATGTATTCCAAAAAACCACTTAACACTTGTGAACACTGCATTTATGCATAGATTTAAAGTTTACTCATATGATTTGGCCAAAAAATAAGTCAAAACTACTTTTGTATGCATAAAAGTGCAATGATTCCGTTGTGGAATATTTTAACACCAAAAAGTATCAAAAGAAATAAACTGAAGTTTGTGAGACGGTTTTATCATATTTTAGTTAGCAAACTTATTGAAATGTTGGACAAATATATTTAAAACTATTTAAAGATGACACTAGGAAACAACTATCTAAATCGATCATGAAACTGTTTAGAAGTTTACAATCCTGTCTGTTAACAGAATCATCTTTTAGAATCTTCAAATTTAGTGGTAAACATGCCGATATCACCTCACAAAATAAATGTCATTTTCCAGCTCTAGTCAGGTTATACAATGCACCCGATTTAGGAATTTTCTTTAAGATACAGAACTCGGTTTACCGTTTGGTAACGGAAGATTTGCCTTCTCTGAGATAAAGATGCTAAATATTAGATAATTCAGAGTAGGAAGTTTTCTTTGTGACGATGTCATTTAATGTAGCTGTATGGCTTCAATTTATAGCAAAATTTATCATGGAATGGCCTATTACACAATATAGACGTGTGTTACTTTACTGAACTAATTGGTCTAGACTAGTCAAATTTCATAATGAGTTAGTTTGGCCCGCTTTATAAATAAAAATAAAGTGGTATTGCGTCAGATGAATCGCTTGCAAATATTGATGATGATATTTTGTAGCAAGCAAGCGGTTAGCAAAAAAAGGTGATGAGTAATTGAGTATGAAGAGCATAACGATTGGTGTACGTTGGGATGGCTCGCGGAAACCTCAATGAACCCCCCCCCAGAACACTTGAAGGGACCGGAGACATTCCATCCAATCACTGATCGACAGAACCCTTCTGAGTCTCGACTTGGCGCGTTCTGATTGGGTAATAGTTGAAACTCTTTAGTTTGGGTTGGATGGATTATAATACTGGTTTTGTTGTTTCAGAAAACTATAAACATACGATTATTTTGTACTGACTGACTCTCTATCTTACTGGAATAAAGTTTCCTGTCTATTCGTCTTCTGAATTTGCGACTAGGAAAGTGCAAGGCATTCGAGTGCTAAAGTTGTCTGAGGCTAGTCAAGCTAACAGGAACGAGATACAACAGTGTAGTAATGGCTAATAATAATACTAACGGAGGAAAGAAAACAATGAAATAATAATCGATTATTAAAATAAGAAGAGAGTTAAGACCACAGCAAAATTAGGTAGATTGAGCTTGAAACTGTGTACTACTACTGCCTCTACAGTACGTGGCTGTTTTTTTTTGCAGTCCCCTTGAGCCACTTCACGTGACTGTATAGATGACTGTGAAAGATCCTGACGGCGTTACTTGACCAGTATTAACAAGGTGTTCTACGATTGAGCTGTTGACGGACTTATACAACCCCTAAAATGGCGGAGCTGGACAATACCCAGAGATATGCTTCGAGAGATTAATTTTTATGCGATCAGTTTATCCAGTTAGACGAGAACAAGCAAATATATAGATATTTATCTGGCTTATCTTTTACATGCCATAAGTTGTCTGGGAAAGATGATACAGAGTTCGATTAACTAGAAGATTTTCTTTAAAGACCAGGTTAGTTTACTTTTCAAGATTCCTGAGGTAACATCTTTGAAGTGAACATCGATGACAATTATTTCCTTTGTACTTTAGATGATCTTTTCTGCTACGCCTTTGTTTAATGTTTATTTCAATGAACCTAGAAATGTACCGATAAACGATAAGTTTCTTTCTAAGTTTTTTCAGTTTTATGAATGGTGTCATCACTTCAGATTCGTACGGCCCTTAAAGAAATAGCGTAGATCGAATTTCATTTTTGGCCTAGAGGGAGTTAGTCCCAAAAATTTAAATACTGGTCATTCTAGATCGTAAAGGTATATCTTTCTTGCGCACTTTAGGAGGACAGTATAATCCTGGGATGATGGATCAAATACGTTTAAGTTTTTAGAACAAACGACAACTGATAGCTGACTCATCTTTCAGTTTTCTCAGAATTATTAACAAATGTTGTTTCGTTTGTTCAGTGGTATCTCTTTGAGTTTTGTCCTTATAAAATTTTCGCACGTCATTTAAAATAGAAGGAATTTGTTAATATAGTCTTCGCGAATCATTATGACAACATTAAGACCTTTACCAGGGGGACTGACCACTAAATTTCTATTTTTCAGAAGATCCTGTGGTTGAGATTTGTGCTCATCCGACGGCATACGTCTAGTTACTGGTTTCGATTTTGTATAGTCATTGCAGTAAGTGACATGTGTTGTCATGAGCTGTTCGAGGTCACTGCTATAGGCGGGGTGGGGGTGCGTTAGTTTATTTGAGAAACTAAGTTTTTGAGTTGAATTTTGATTTCAGATTACAATATTACGGATTTAACGATAAAGTTTGTATTTGTAGGATGGATAATGTGGCACTAGAGTAATTAAACGCTTATTTTTCTGAGATCAGACAATTTTCTCTAAAGGAAGCCAACCTAAAATGGCTAGTATTGCATTTTCAGAGTTGAGTTTTACTGAACCGAAAGGAAAATTTGTTCTACGCTCTCCCTACGAATTGAAAGTCATGACACTATCGACGAAGAATTATAAAATCTTTTAAAGATATTTAAAACCATTATGAGTTCGCCTGAACCGAAATTACTAGAATGAGACTAAAGCTAGTAAAACGTGAGCCGAAATTTAGGCATTCGTTTTATGATATTATAAACTTAATCATGAAATCTGTCTCTAAATAATTCAGGCCTTTACAATTATCTACTTATATAAAAAACAATATTAAATGATAGATGCATTGTCTAATTTACTTAGTTTACAATATTGAATTACTGCTAACTGTCTGTAGCCAAGGTAATAATTCATATATATATATATATATATATATATATATATATATATATATATATATATATATATATATATATATATATACGTAATATAAAATTTTACATATAAAGTGGAATATTTTTTTCATCAAATTTATGTGGATACATGTAACAATTTGGACGTTAACTCTAATTCTTTCATGCCGTGATTGAATTTATGGAATATGTTTACTACCCAGAATGTTTTTTACTGATAACTTCAGTTTACTTTTAGTATCCAAACTTAAATGGATACTTCAATAAGTGGTTTGAGTTATATTCAGTTCAAAAATTAACATTCATCAAGACTGAAATCAGTTGAAACCTCACCTGAAACCAATATGAAATGGAATCTTCGTGCGAATCTGCGATCTGTGAACTCAACTATATAAAAAGTGTGCCAAGAAATTTGATATTGAATGCAACATTTAACAAAATTATAAAATCCTAAAATTATGAATTGTTCCAACTCAGTGTTTTTAAAATAGTGTGTTCGCCAAAATGCGTATGATTGTGATTCTAAGCCCTTATGTCGGTGTACACCTCTAAATAGTTCAGTTGACTTCACTCACTGATAAAAACTGTCATTCGGCTGATTATTTAATTATCGAGTGCATGTTAGTTTCAATTCAGTCTGGTTAGTAACCACGTTGCATGAAGCAAGTTAATTGTTTCAATATAAATAATGACTTGAATTTTATAGTAGCAACTGAGTGCGTGCTATTATTAATAAAAAGATTCCGATTTATACTATGAATTGTAGAAGAAACTGAGTATAAGAACTTGTGAGATTATCCTTTTAACATATAAGCTGTTTAACAAACATGGTTGAGTCTCTCGTTTATTTCGTAAACTGGTTATCCAGAAAAGGAATGGGCACGATTCTTTGTTTCATTCTGAATTGCCATTAATCAATAATCCATTTAAACTGGCTAAAAAACAATTATGTTAAGCTCAGGTGGATTAAATCTCGTCATAATCCAATCTTAATACACCTTAAGTAGCAATAAACATAAAAATAACAAACATTATCATTAAACAAGATTATTGAAAATGATGTTAATTCATTAAATGAAGTCAGTCACTGTTCGTTTTTTAAAGGTATCGACAAAAAAAAATTCACTCCACATATCATTTTCTAGACATATGACCTCATTTCTAAATAGTGAATGTTGTATATATACTATGTATAGTCTAGCTAAAGTAAGGTCTGATCAGTACCTCTAAAATAACTGTTTTTTATAATGTAGGTCAATCATTGTTATTGTTTTTCACTAGTGTTAGAAATTGAATCAGCAGAGATGAAAACTAACCATTCTACTCTGAATCATTTTGTCAGACATATGAATAGAATGTATTTGTAAATAATCCCAGCGGATGACTACAAAATAAACTACACCAAATGTGATAAATGTCACGTCTGACAAAGCGGCCCAACTCTCATTTGACCCAATAACCTTTACCATATCGATTTTCATTCATGAACTGTATCATATTAATTGTGCATACATTGTCCCATCTCCTATTACTATTGCTTTGTTAGAACCGATGTCGTTTTCTTGATTGGTTTACTTTGTAATCAGGTTTCTCATGCATATAATGGAATGTCTAAAATAAAAATTGACTGTGATTCTAGTTGTGTTCTTTCTATCTGGTTTGAGACTAGTAGGGTCATGGCAAACTTCTGGGGACCAGTTAAATAAGTTTTATTGTTTTCAGTCACTGTATTGGTTCAGGCAAGGCGTATCAATAATCGGTCAACTGTAACGACATAACACAGGACAGCTTACATTAATTTCTAAATGATATTCATATGTAAATGTTCCAAACAGAATATGGTTTACTGGATAAGTAATCAATAAAATCTAATTAAGTAGGCATTTTCTATTAAATTCAGTGGGTTAAAATTTACAAGTTCAGTATTTCTAGTGATGGGACACTGTACTGCAGTGTATGTTAAGGCGTAGAAGAAGTAATTTCTTATCAGTAATACCAACACCTATTATATTTCCCACCACGATTTCTATATAACACATATGGTGAATGTTTTATCAAACCATCAAATGTACTAATCCGGTACTTAAATGCTCCATGCACAAATGCTAAAATAATCTATTTTTGGTTATGAAATTATTGATAATGCTGGTAGTGGTAGTATTAGATAGTGCTGTTGTTATTGTATCGTTATTAAGACAGTCAACAGCTGAAATATTTGATTCATAAATCTACTTATCACGAGCCCACATCCATTGTTTATTGGCATTAATAATGATAATAGTATTTACAAAAATTCTTTTCCACAGTGCATAATTTGTTAAACGTTTCGAATATTAACGATACCTATATGAAACTCATAATTTTCTGTCTCATAATTCTACACTTTTCTTTTTATTCTTATTTGATGGTTACTAATACATACTTCTTGATAGTAATCAGTGTGGAAAATGTTTGTCTACTGTAAAGATTTCTAATGTATTCTTGTATCTATAAGTCTGTTTTATTTTAATTTTCATAAGTCGATTAGTGGTATGTAAACGTGGCAGTTAGTTATATTCATTAGATTATAATAAGAAACAGAATGTAATCACGTTTCGACTTATTCACGGTGACTATGAACACATAATTCATACGTAGAAATAAATAACTAATACAATGTGTTTGTAGAAAGAAAAATAATTGTAACTTATTATCATCTTAAATATGTCTAGTTATCATTAGTTATTTTTAATTATGTAATCATTCATTATAAAAAATGGAATCCACATAATTAATTTCAGATATTTTCTATTGTTTCAAGTTTTCAACATCGTTTCAAGGAATTCTTTTTGTATTGAATGAAGTCCGTCTGATTCTGGCGTATTAACAGTAGACATTGTTACAAAATCCATATTTGATTTTTGAAACAAAAATTAATGTATATTCAGATTGACTTTAGCTCTTAAACTTTAGTTATATAATCAAAGGTTTAAAGAACAGTAAGAATGCCAGTGTTATTAATTACCTTCAGGTAGTAGTGATTAAAAAAATTAATAAATTATACTGTTTAGTGATTCGAGGTAGTTGGCATATGAATATTACATCTATCTTCGTGTTATTTAACATTCTTCATCAGAGTGTACCTGTAATCTTGACGGAGCTGATTTTCCCTGGTAAATTCGAATCCTGATTATCCAGTTCCACAGGACTAGACAATCGTAACAGTGGCCATCTTCTTCGTGGTCACTTGATAAAATAGATCAGTCTACATGCAAAATAACTCGGAATATAGCAGAAAACTTCAGTGTTTATGGTTCCTTATTTGTACTTCATCTGGAACAATAAATCTTTTTACTTCTACGTAATGTTTAACGGTAAAGTGGTTCAGTAAGGCCAGTTACGTCGCTACATATACATAGTTTCATTCGTTACTTTCTAATTTACATCAAATTGTCTTCTAAATGTCTTGGTATTTTTTCAGTTCTAACTTGGCTGAAACAAAGTTCTGGTATTAGTGGATTTAGCAGACTGATTTTGGCTGGTTATCTTAGAAATTTTTAATAAAGCGATTGTCCGATTTGAATTAATTGTAATGTTGTGATTTTGTTGCTGTAAAATAGTTCTAATTTAAATACAATCATTTTTCATTGTGTCTAGATTGTTAAAAAGAAATTTGTTATCCATGGCTGAAACTTAGTTTTTTCATCAATACACTGAGTAAAAAATCATGATCATCGAATAAACAGAACCTTATTATGAGGAAAACACAAGAGAACATAAATCGATTTTAAGTTCATATTGTGGAAATTCACTCGTTTTATAAGTTTATTTTATGAAAAACTATCTGTCCAGAATGATAAATGTCAATTTTGTTTTATCCTGCATATAATTTTGACAAGAATGATACCTTATATGTCTTCATTAGTATCTAAACTGTTTAATAATCAAGTAAGGATGAAAAAAAACAAACAATGAACTACTTTTATTTCACTCACCACTTAAACTTAGTCACGTATTAAATATGTACACCTTAGAGTATGATATAATTGCGCCTTACCAACCAGTGTACTGTGTTTCATGAAGGGACTCCATACAGTTTTTATATGGTTAGATCCTGTCGGAATAATCTATTGATAACACTTGTGAGTCAATGGCTGAATGCTATCTGTGAAAATACTCTAGAAGCCATGTCTGTAAACAGTACATAGTTCATAAACGTTGCTAGTGAATTCATCTGACAAATGATGTGTCGAGAGCACACCATAAGTGAGAATAACTTAAAATGTAAGATTATACTTCGAAGTAACTGTTAGTTCTAACAATTAAATCTACAGTTGTATAACAAACTGAAAACAAACACAATGAATATCATTTCATTTAAATCTGTAGGAATCACAGTATCATGAAACACGATTCGTGGTAACGTAATCTGTGGTGATCTATTATAAACCCAGACTTAAGTGTACTTTGGGTCTCAGTGTTTTTATAAATATGCTACAATACGTCGTATCAACGTTTTCATAAGTGTGGGTATTTGTGTATCTACTCCATTTATTACATTTCTCCGGTGTACTATGTTGATTTGACTTTCACACTCATTACATGTCACTGATCGTTAACATTCCTCCTTTCTGAGCCTAATTATATTTAAGACAAATCTAAATGAACATTTGCTGGCATCTGGATGCGATATTTAGTTATTTGGATATATTGATGCTCTGTTTTTGTGACTATTTGCGATTTCATCACTCGTTAATACAATATATTCTCATTACCAAGTTTTGATTGTACAATCCTGTTACTGTTATCCGAATTACTGAATTCTAAGAATAGTGTGTTATCATAAAACACAATGATAGGATAGGTATGTGACTATCGTAGTACTGGTAAGTCATTACTAATATTACACAAGAACACTAAGTAAATTTGAAACTCAGATTGTGACCAGACTATAATCTATAATCTACCGAATGCTAGTAGGGAAGTCTCTGTCAGTCACACACCGTGATAATATAGGTAAATAATCAACTGACTTAGGGACCTAGTTATTCTAGCTGCATTTGAGTGGATCATTTAAAAACTTGAGAATAAACCATTACAATCCATAATGAGTTTTAAAATAACACTATAGCAACTCATATTAAATATATGCATATAATTATCAATATACTCAATAAACGATTCACAATTTATCCCAAAAACAGAAACTATTAAACAAGTAATGGAAGACAAATAAATTAAGAGGGATTCAGAATAAATGGGAAGATTGTAAAATATTAATCATAAAAATTGTGCATAGATAAATAAATGGCATAGTATGAAAAAATATAAGTGATATATTTTTACTATCCTAATCAGTATCACAACGTAAAAAAACATTTCAATGTAGTCAAAACACTTATGTAGTCTTTATGATAGTCCGCAAACTAAATATAAGGTATATATACCCTTTCCATTCCACCACTATAATCAAATCCCATCCATCTCAACATGCGTGGATGGTTTATTTCTACTCACACCATCTACCAGTTCGACTGTTGGACTATTCAAGGCTGGATTAATTTGGTGATCACAAGTAGAGTTTAACCATTCTCTAATGTATTCATTATATGATGTTGATGATTGTGAAGGCGATGATAATGCTGAAATGACTTGATTCAGCCCATTCAAATTGTTTCTTAGACGAGATTCAGATATTTGAAGAGATCTTTCCAATTCAATAGTTGTCATGTCATCTATGTTATCATTATTTATTTGAAAATCTGTTGCGTCATCCTGAAATGGCATAAAAAGATTTACATTTATTAGTTCTTTGGTTAGGAATACATATTATAATCAGAGTTACTATTATTGCGAACTGAATCTGAAGAAAAGACCATTTGATGAAGGAAGCATTGAATTTCGAAAATATTACTTACTAGAATAGCAGAGTCGTATCTACAGCAACTGTTTACAAATATTAGTCGACAATAAAGTAGAGGGGTTTTGTATCATTTAATAAAGTATATACAAATACTGTGAAAGTTAACTGCAAATACCACAAGTGTTGGTAAGTTTGTCTCCTGTCCTGAAGGTAGGTAGAGAAAATTGTTTTTTAGTTCATGCATTGAGTATTATTATGAAAATGGATGCGCGTAGGAGGTGACTACTGTCAAAATGTCTATTTTTTACAGTTTCAACGGATATTAGATAATAACTTTGAAGTCGAAATTTAGTTAAATGCAATGGTAACTAGGACTTTATTTTCAAACTATGCTCACTGAAAAATCATATTCACACACCCTGTTTTATGGGATAAATCAGAGCCTACTCGTAAGTAGTCTGGATATTTTGTACAAATATCCGCCATCATATATCTGACTACATAACTTGAGCTGAGGATCAGTCTTTCGTTTTTGTTATTTTTTCGTGAATTCACTAACTTTACCTATATTTGTAGTCTGTACTTGAACATACATAAGTTCATGTTATGGTTGTTCTGCACTGTATAAGTCATTCAAATTGAGAAGAGAGTTTATGTAGAATGAATTTGTAACGTTACCTTTTGTAAAAACTTATTATTGTTATGCATGTAATAGAATTCTTCATTGGTACGCTTTCAATGGATATTGCACCAAGACTGCTTCAGTGAATCAGTAATATTGTTTAGTGTGCCTATTGTACCTTTCTCTGGATCTATGTATTTTCTATCACTGATGGCATTCAAATAAACACATCTGAACTATTCCCCGTTCTGAACGGAGCCTCTTTCTCTGGTACAATGTACTAATAAATAGATTTATGATTTTATCAACAGAATGATTATGATGTTCTTATTAGGACTTAGGATTATGGATTGCAGTCACGCAGTAACACAGTGAGAGTTCAAAAGTAGTAGTAGTAGTAGTAGTAGTAGTAGTAGTAGTAGTAGTAGTAGTAGTATAGTAGTAGTAGTAGTAGTAGTAGTAGTAGTAGTAGTAGTAGTAGAATTTTATTGTAATCGCCAGTAATTGAAATCACAAATAGTCGTCAGCCAGCACTTAGCAATCTAGGGACCAGCAATCACGCAATCCAGTGATGCAGTAATGCAAACAATAAGTGATCTAGCCTCATATATATATATATATATATATATATATATATGCGTGTAGGAATAGCAATGTTTCAAATATAGATAGTCACAAAAGTGTTGAGAACTGGACAGCCAGTGACAGGTAAGAAATGAGAAGGTGGGAATAAAATATTTCACTAAAACAATTTAGCAAAGGAATGAGCAAAGAGATGCACACATGGAAGGAATACATAAATTGCAACACATAGTAACACATTTATAAAAACATCGTGAGAAAAAGTACACAGTCATATAGTTGTCTGTATTTTTACAATCTTTAGATTTTTTAAGATACTCATAGTGACGGTTAATATAATACTTATATATATTTTGTGACTGCTGATAAGGATGAATTATCTTTAATTTCCCAAGTCCCCTCTCACAAGTTCCTACTCCCCGTTGACTTCAACTGGGGAAATAGCGTGTAGCGGTAAATAATCCCTTAGACAAATAGTTTCATGAGCTCATTCATAAGAGTGGGTTTGGTCGTTATAAGTTTCTCTGGCTATACTGCAAACGTTGCTTCATCATATACCGGGTGCACTTTAAGTGATAAACAAGGATCCACTAGAAAGCTGTTTTGTCTCCTTTTTAGGAATCTTAGAGGTCAACATATACCGACTGTCCATGGGCCCACATAGACCTGGTGATGCTCAACAATCAACCAACGATGAACACATACCATATTGAGGTAAAGTTTTTTGTGGGTCACAAATTTTGACTCTCATTACAATGTGGTGCAAGCAAATATTTATACCGAGATTAATGAACTCAAGATATATCTATCAAATCTCAAATGAAAACAAATTTCCATGATTCCGCTACTGCTCCTACATTTTTAGTAATATCTCAAGTGTGATCAATTTGTTTCAACAAATACCTCCAGAAAAACGTAGTTTTCAGAATTATCGTTCAATAATATGATAATTGGATCAATAATTACTGACCTCTAGTTGAGTTCTGCATAGAATGACAATTTTATTTAATGTGCGTTTTCAGAGTACTATCAACGTTTTTTCAATAGGAAATTATAAGGAATATAGTGTGTTGTCAGTTTCGAATCCCTGTTTCTTTCAATGTTTTGCGTGTCGGCTTTTGTACTGTTTCGATCTCTGATCCCAGTTAAATCACTGAAGTTCCATATGCCCTGTCGTGAAGTCTTGACCAATGAGGTTAAAATAAGGCGGGATAGGAAACTATCGTTGCTCCTTGCGTATAAAGGTTACTGTGGATTATAATTAAGTGAATGAAAGTGGAGATATGTACCTTCAAATGACATCAGAGGTGTTTGGTGGTTAGGCCCAACCCATCACACATGAAGTTATGAATAAAGGGTATATTCACCTGTTGGGATGAACTACTATTCAGTGCTTCCTGAATTTTCGTGCTACCTCAACTAATGTC
This sequence comes from Schistosoma mekongi, assembly GCA_034768735.1. NCBI lineage: Eukaryota > Metazoa > Platyhelminthes > Trematoda > Strigeidida > Schistosomatidae > Schistosoma > Schistosoma mekongi. Next base: position 24,750,733 of record CM068308.1, read on the forward strand.
GTGAATTGCCTCCACGTCATTAGTATCATCATTATGAAATATGTTAACCATGTAACGCATGACTGGAGGAGATGGTAAACCTTCCGAATAACAGTATTTTATCCAGATAGCCAGATTTACTTCAATAACACTGTAATTGAAAGTATTCATTAATCAATTCAATCACGTTCTTTATAAACAACGACTACATTATCAACACAAGTTCACCAGCTTTTTCAAAACATAAGCACATTTCAGAATACATATTGAGTGTCAAGACCAACCCACAATGAAATTGAAAATGTTCAACAATGGGTGATAATTCAACCAAACAGTACCCAATATTGCCGATTTGCTAACATTTCTAACAGCCACCTACATTATATTTGGTCCCCTACTGATTTTAGTTACTGAGGACGGTTTTGTCATTTTGTTTGTTCTATTTATAACAAATTGTAGATACTCCTTTTACCCGCTTACATCACTTTGATAACAATCATCTACTAAACGTAGTTGTATCTAAAACCATGATTTTTTAGTAGACAGTAGAATAAAATAGGTGAACATTGTTTATTTATATAAGTCAGTGATATTTGAAATAGAGCCCAGAAAATGAAGCGAATTCGCCTCAGACCGCTTTATATCTGTTGTTACTGCTTGGCAAAATTTACTGAGGTAATTGATCGCATGAATTTCGGCGAATTAATGTCGTTTGCCGAGTAATAGACATCTATCCAGACTCTATTTCTTTAAACTTACCTTTTAATTTTGACCTGACTGGCTTCGCAGCACTGTCACATTTATACACCATTTTATAATGGCGCTTGTATGAAATAATTAGTTCGCCTGCACAATAACAAACACATCGCCTCACATAATTAGAGGAATCTCCGCTGACTATTATTATCACTTTTTTGATGTAATTTATCTGGTTGCCGCTTTTCTTCATAGTGACGTTCAAAAGAACTTGGCATTTGTAACAACATGTTTTATCTTATCAAGTTATTTTTAATAGTGAGTACATGTTAACATTTCGCAACCGTGCAATGAACAATCAAATATTTCGGAGCATTGCTCTAAAACTTTACACCCTTCTCGTAAATTTTTCTTTATTTGAGCAGAGAACATAAGAGCGTTATTTCGTGTTCCGAGGATAATTTTCATGAACACGGGGTAACAGACATTCCCACAACTCTTAGTTGCTGTAATAGCTCGTTTCAATATTGAAGTGGATGAGCTGAATTGACAGTGTCTAGTTCCGACGTTTCTGATCCATATGAGTCAGTCAAAATAACTTTTCTTAAGCGACAGGCTCCGACATATTGATTGGGCCATCACTCTTGAAACAAGTAGAAAGTTAGTGATGCAGCATATAAAACTATGTTACAAGTGGCGATGATAATTAGTAAAGTCTCCACAAGTCCGAATTCCAGGTGTCTTATATCAGTACAGTTGAAGAATGTCTGCGTGTCCTTATTAAAAACTACTGTCAAAGAGGTTGGCGTGTTAATACTACTGTTTGATTGGATCAGACCTTATTATCTGTTAGAAAAACCTCTGGAACTAATCATGGAAAATCACGTGTGTTGTAATCAGGGGGTCGATGTCGTTCAGTAGTACAGTTCTGTTTTTTGTATGCTTATTTATTTGCCCTGTTTTAGACTTTATATGACTGCTGACACTGGTGAATTAAAGAGATGTATTGTGACAACGTATTAGTTACTTCGATTTGGATATTTAGATCAAATTGGTCACTATTGGTTATCATTCTGGCTCCATAGTTGGTTCAGTTACAGTACATATAGTACTATGCTCAGTTACAACAAATTGCTTGACTAATTTGACAATTACTATGTTCAATAAAACTGCGAGATATTTCAAATCGACATTGTTGGATTTTCCGATGCGGTTAGTATAATAACGCAGCCTTATCACCCCTATCCCTCTATCCTTAAATCTCGAAACGCATGTCGAAGCAAAAGGCCAGCTCAATAGTTAAACTATATTTTGGCATAGAGAATGAAGTAACATACTTAGTGGTTTCTTTACCTGTCCCAGTAACTATCTTCTTAATTACAACTTAATCACTGACTAATTATATATTAGTCAAGAAGCCCCACTGTTATAGTTAGGGCTGGTCAGGCCGAGGAGGTTCTCGAATGGTACAACTTACCTGAAACATTGCGTAAACGAAACAGATTCACCACTCCATTGTTCATATAAGAAAAATTGGGCGAGACAAACGATCAAAGAAATTAAATTAAGTCTATGATTGAAGCCATTAAAACTCATTCCACTAATCTGGTTCCAAATTAGTATTTTAAAAACGTACCGAGCAGTGAATACAGTCTATGTTAGCAACTATCTTCTACTGATATAATGACAGGGATTCCCGGTGACATCCAAACTGGCTCAGAATTTAAAGTTTTTATCGGGACACCAAGGGATTATTTGAAATAGCCTAGTTATATTCAGCTAATGTTTACCTGAAATCATGTCTTTGTAGAACCGTAAGTCTGGCTTTTTCTACAAAGAACGTCTCAATGTCATTAGCAGATACTCAATGATCTCAGTATCGTAGTTACTCGCTGGTCCAAGTAGTAGAGCAAGAAAGCAATGGTAACCGAGTGAATATTTCGTCCTCATCGGTACTTAACACAAATTTGACTCAGGAAGAAAGATTACTGTGAACATTCAAAATTATCAAACACTTCTGACTTTCAATGGCACATTTACGATATCACAAGTAGTCGTCTGACCATCGGTAACCGTTTCAGTCTACCTTTAAAAGATTACTTTCAGAAAGATTCGTGTGTCTGACAAACTGTAACGCTGCCGCCAAAAGTTTAGTCCAAACTTATTATTATGACCCTCTTTAAAAACGACAGTCTGGTATTTGCAAAGATAATCAAAAAGTATAGGCGCATCGCTAATAAAATGGTGGATGAAGTTGCAAATACAAACCATATCGAGTTTGACATCCCGCAACTGGGAATAGAATGCCTAAACGTGAAATTCAGAGTTCCTTCCTTTCCTAACTGTTGTAAAAATTGTGCTTTCTACCTAATGAAATTCGATGACGAAAAATGCTCTCTTTTCTTGACTTAGAAAAAGAAGAAGAAAAGAAGAATTCAGCAAGTTGGGTCTTTATTTTGGCATTTAATTTTTTCATTATTAATTATATTTGAGTATTAGTGATCAAGCCTCTGGGTGATACACATATTACCAGAAGCAGTTAGAAGACAGGAATCAGTGAAAAACTGTGATTATCAGGTGGCCACCTATGAATTTTTTCGGGTATTTTTCTTCTTCCAGCGAAAGCCATAGGCGCATAGTTGTCTTTTTTCCTAATTAGTTGCTAGAATAATCTCATTTAAAAGGCGAACTGTCAAATTTAGTTGTTGTTTATTGGCATCGCGTGAATGTCGACGAGCTATGTAACATTATACCTTAAGCGATGCTTCGGAAACTTGATGCGGAGCTGAAACAGTCCACTATACGTGGGAAATAGTGGAGTTCACACATGACTTTTGTTAGCAATAGCAAGGGTAGTATGCATCAAGGTGTGATCCACATTTAATAGAAAACAATTTAATGCCTCATACATACTTCCATGTGTTGTTTCAGCGGGGTTTCTAACAAATTTCGGAACTTTTCTCGACCACACCAAAGCGACGGAAGTTAGTTTATCGATTAATTAAACTACCAACCTCCGTCAGTTCATAGTCTTATCAGGTTATCCAATTTAATATATGATCCTCCATGGAAAACGTACTAGTGCTAAAAATTAAGTTTAACAGTGTTGGTATTTTGATGATGACTCCCCTACAATCTATTATGAATAGAATGTTAATCTGTTACCCCTACTACTGGGTGCCTGATATGCTGGATGCATCATGATCAAGCATCCCTGAATCTGGGTATGGTTCCTGAACTCCGGATGGTCTCAGATCTTTAGGTAAGAACACCTTTAACAGGTTTAACGACCATATATCACATTGGACCTAAATATTTTATAGGTTGATTCAGTGCATGTTGCGATCCGCTCAGGATGCATATATAACAACAGAGGCTGACCAACAGAAATCTCCATAAATGTTTAAAATCTATCAGAACTGGATGTCATATTACTTTAGGTAGTGACCGACAGGTTACGTAATAGAGCCTGCACACAAATGACCAGAAGTGGTATGATAAAATAACTAGATTAGGTAAGATTTTCAAAGTAGGGAAAATATGATATGCGATAATTATATAGACATCATATAACGGTAAGGATATAATGATGCTAACACATAACTAGTTGTATTTTTTAATAAAAGTCTCTAGTCTGTGTTCAATTCCTCACTTATACAACATACAAGGGTCAAAATTCTTGCATATTCTTTGACTCCATACAAACATAATAGACATATCACATATACATTGAGAAATCCGTAAATACGATTGAAGTGGGGATGTATGTAGGAAGTACTGGATTGCATAATCAATCGTAAATCACTCAAGATACCAAAATCCAGTTACATCCAGTTTTGTGTTAAATATATATTGCAGCACATAAATGCACGATACAAAAGATGTTATGCCGAGAGATAATTACAACATCAACAACATGGCCTCTAATGAAGCACGCCGAACTGTTTCTGGATTAGCATATGCATATTCACAGTAGGAAAAACTCTCCTAAACTGGAATGTGTTGGCACTAGTAAAAGTGCAAATTAAATGTTGATTCATAATATAAAATTCCATAGCAAGCCACTTGATACGATTAAAACCGAATAAACAGAACAGTCTAGTAACTCAGTGGCTGGCCATTTCAACATATCATTAATTATATAAATGTTAATATAATAAGTAAAGTCAGGGATTTGGGGCACTTACATCTAAATAAGATTCTTTAGCTTCAGATATTCCATTTGTATTATCCCCATTGTGACTACACTCGGGAAGAAAATTAGGCTGTCTTTCGGATATATCGTAATGGAAACTATTTTGTTCATCATCTAGTATGGACAAAATTTGGGTGAAAAGATCAATGCCTAAAGAAGGACAAACATCAATCCTATCAACTACTTCCTCTGTTTGAACGGCTATGGAAGACATGAAGTAGTCAATAAATCAACAAAAGTGTGCTGCCAATATATAAGAGTGAAAGGTAGGGAACCACTAGCAAGTGATTGGCTAAAAAGTTTAGGGAATGATTGTCTACAACGACAAGACTGACTTTTGGTAGACTTAACGAAAACTCTCTTAAGAACGAAATAATACATTTACTGTAGACAGTGTCTTAATTATTTGGATTGCAAATCCTACTAAATCGAAATGAATCTAGTCAATATTATGCTACCTACTTTGTCAATTCAAGAACCATATTAAAAAAGAAAAAACTCAAAAATTTGAAGACTCAGTTTGTTTTTGTATTTTAATATCCGCTCGTGGTACTCTACCCCTGGCGCCATTTTGGACAACTTGCCGATAAGGTCAGTTTTGGTAGTGGGCTTATATTCTACTTGTATAGGAGAATTAACATGATGCGCCCGTTCACAGATTCTAAGGCGGATCAAGATAAAAAGTTATTTATTGGTGGCCTAAGTCCAAAAACAGATGAGAACTCACTAAAGGATTATTACGGACAGTGGGGCGAAATCATTGACGTCGTCGTTATGAAAGATCCTAGGTCTCAAAAATCTAGAGGCTTTGGTTTCGTAACGTACAGAGATGCCTCATCTGTCGATGCTGCACAAAATAATCGCCCTCATACCGTTGATGGAAAAGAAGTAGACACGAAACGTGCAATGCCTAGAGAAGAAACAAGCCCGGAAGTGCATGCTGCAGTGAAAAAAATATTTGTAGGTGCCTTAAAGAAAGATGTGACAAACGAAGATCTCAGTGACTACTTTTCTCAATTTGGGACTGTAACTGATGCACAGATTGTAATAGCTAAGGACACAAATACCTCTCGAGGGTTCGCGTTCGTAACGTTTGATGATACAGATGCTGTTGATAAAGTTATTTTGGCTCGACCACACACTATTAAAGACTCGAAAGCAGATGTACGCAAAGCGCTCAGCAGAGAGGAAATGAACAAGATGAGGTCAAAACCTGCACCAATGCGTTCAGATTACAATGGTGGTGGTTGGCACGACAACGCTAATGGAGGCTTCCAACCTCAGTCATGGGATCAGGGCTATAATCAGTCCTATAGCCAACAACAGCCTTATGCTTATAACGGCACAGGTTATGGTAAGTATCAAATCCTAGTCCTAACACTTCCCCCAGGTTATGGTGGCTTCGATGGAGGTTGTCCTCCCGGTGGTTGGCCCAATGCTGATGGATTCGGAAGTTATCAGCAACAGGCTTATGGTGGAGGTCCTATGAGAGCAACACCGAATGCACAGTATTCCCGTCCTGCTCCGTATGCGGGCAACGGTTGGCAACAACGCTGAGGTCAATTTTGATAATGTCTCAAAACCAAACGCCTAGTGCATTTTGACAACTTTTTATCACTTGCTGTAAAATATACAAATCAGTTATTCTGCTATTGCCTTGTACTCCCAACCGCTTGACGCTAATTGTTGAGAAGCTAGTTAGGTCACTTTCGGAAAAAGATAAGGTATGGTACATTTGCGCTTCGTCGGTCGATTTCCAGTTGTGTACTCAATGTGGAGAAGAACCTCTTATGAGACTTCACGAAGAACTGGATTGTGTTGCAGCAAGGCGGTTACAGTCAATTCAAAGGTGGTCAGTAAACAAGGTGGGTTTGAAGCTAGCGATTTTGGGTTGCACTAATTCTGTTCTTAAGCAAGAATTAGATGATACCAACCTAAGTTTACACATTGTTAGGTAGATTTAAAGATTAATTAGACTAAGTATTTGGAATTGTAGTCCTTAGGTTTGTAGGTTTATGTTTTCTTCTAGAAGTGCGTTTCAACTTCGATAACAATACATAAGATTCTTTGACCTTGTAGTTCAATGATGTTGCCGAGTCTAGTGCCCCTACATCTCATTCCCATGTGTATGACATTTACTAAACAATGAAACCTGCCTATCAGGATAATCTATCCGAACCGCTTCGTTTACATAAGATCTAGAGTATTGCTGTATCAAGATCTCCTTGCTAATAGAATAACTGAAAGCATTTCGTGACCTAACTAATCAAATGCTTTCGTCATCCACTTGTAGACGGTGAGGTGGACTTCTGACCATCTGGCTGAACGCGATACGGACCCAATCAATATTTCACAACAGCTCCACGCAACTGACGATTACGATGGATCTCCACACGATCTTTATGTTTTATTTAGGGTTAATTGGTGAATAAAAGTTCTTTGTTTCTCTACGAAAGGGTTTTGTTTCAAGCAATTTTCGAACCACACAGCGGACTTTTTTCTTGTGAAAGTAGTGTCTCCGTTATCGCCCATCCGACTTGCTTTGATAGCCTTAATACGCTCCATGCAGTGTAAGTCTTATGCATAAAATTCCGGGCACATGTGCATCGTTAAATTAGTTTGTGCATATTGTTCAAGTAGTCACGGGTTATCATAGATTGCCAATCGCTTGAGTCGCATTTGAGAGAACAGTAACGATCGTTGTTTCATAATTTTTATTTTGGGCAGTACGGTATTCAGATGATCAACCTGTGTCGTCTGTACTATAATATGGCTTTCTAAATGCACTGTTGATAGCCTGCAGGGCTCATTTAATCACTATAGTTTGCTAAATGTAACGTTCCCAGTGTGTGCAATTATAAGTGTTGGTAGTTAGCATTAAGACTCCCAGTTTAAGCATCTTGATTGGGCAGTAAATAGCGTTACTACTGTTACAGTTGTCATCTTGGATATATTAAACAAGTACTGAGGGTTGTTCCACTAACAGTCTCTAAAACCACGCATTAAGCCTTATGTGTTAGGTACAAAATACAAAGGACCTCGACGCCTGCTCCTTTTCTTCAAGAGAGACTCCTCTAGTATTAGGTTCGATATAGTGGGGTGTTATTATTGGCGTCGGTTATGAAGAGGCCAGGTGGATCTCTTTGCATACCTGCATTGTGCAGGAACGTTTTCTGAAGTTTGTGAACCTATGTTCTGTTTTAAAACAAGCTAGGTTTAATTAGTATTCCCCTCGATGTCCCAGCAATCCGCTGAGTCGTGGGACTATCACCGTCACTGTATAAACACCAGTGATTTCCGATATTTAACCTTAATTCAGGGCATCTAAAACGCGTCTGGCAATTATGAAGCAACAATTGCAGTGTCATACTTTTATAGACGTAGAACAATCAAGGAAGTTAGGAGAAACATAAGTAATCCTTTCAGTAACAAATATCTAAAATGATGAACGTAGGTCAGTATGATTTAATTCACTCTTAGTTCACTGGGAAACCTGTATAATGCATTTGTGCTGTAAATAATTATGGTCCTCGTAAATCTATGGTTTTTGTGAGATGTATGGAAGTAGATGATACTCGTTGCCTCCAAGTATACGTGGTTATCAATAAGCGTTGATCACTGTTTGGGGATACAGCAAATCGTGTCGTAAGTACAGCGATATGAGCCTAACAGAAATCCTAAGAAGTCGTGCGATATCTTGTCGAAGATAGTAGGGAATAGAGTTCATCGGGACTAATAAGGTTGTAAGTTTATTCGGAAGTACTTTAGTCATAGTTTTGCCGTCTACTGGGTTCAGTAGGATGTGTACTTAACAACGTCTCTTCGAAGGCAGTAGTCGACTTTATCAAAATTATGTTCTGAGCAAGATGTAGGTGAATCTTACATCTGCATGTATGATGAGGGAAATCGGTGTTATTGTAGTGCATTTTTTATCAACTGTATAATTGTTAGTTAAGGCGGTTTCCTGTCACCTTTTTTTTTTAAGGATGCTTTTACTAGTTCTACATACATGCTACATTGCTTAGGCATATTTTGCCAGTCTTCTGAACTTGTCGAATGTTAGGCATCACCCCTGTTTTGTCAGATGTAAGTTTTTGTGAGTACCAGTGCATTATTAGGGTGTTTCCGATCGGTAGATGTCCATTCTCCCTCATTACTAATCAAAAGCAAATGACCTGACACCAATAAATATTAATTCAAATCACCACATTGCAGATCGCAACGAGAAGCAATTTACGCGATAAAAGTAAGGGAGTAACGGTAGTTACAACTGTAGCCTTTTTAAACTAAACGTCAAAAGTATAATCCAAACGGAGCAAACAGTCGCTTGGTGGGATGATGCCATTTTGATGTTGAGGGAAGCACAGTAAATAAATGTGTCTACTATGCATTTTGAGCCGTGAAACAACCAATAGGTCTGCATCTCGCGACAAGATAGTTGATTGGTCTCATGAGTTAGTGTTGTCTTGGTTTTTCTGTCCCTAGCTTACTCCCACATTACTTGTTTCTTGTCATTGCTTCAGGAACTTCCATACTTTTTACTCTACCATGGAGGGATGTTAGGGCCTACAGAATTGTAGTACGTTGTGTAAAACTGTATTTCTGGCTGAGACTCATTTTTTGGATGAGAGGTGGTGGGCTCGAATTCTTCCGTACGTCGATTCGGGCATCCTAATAAAGTCACTAACCTTCACACTAATTGTGGCTTGAAGTCATACATAAATCTGTACTTGGTTGGTAAACCGCGAATGTAAATAGTTTCTTATTTTATGCTAATTGAGTCTATGTCAACGAAACAGTCCAGTGCTTTCATTCATGATAGTTTTCGTTTAGTTATGATATTAGCTACTACAATTTTGTCCAGGGTTTGAAATCAGATGTTTATGCTTAACTAATCACATCTTGAAAGGCTATATTTCCATAAGCTCTACATAACTCTACATGTAGGATTTATCGTTCATACTCATTTCTACCCTAGTTATTGCGTTACGTTGCCTGACCTACCTACTGTTCGTGTGGTTTATTCGTCTTGATCACTAGATAATTCTTATTTTGTGGACATATTGAGTAGTAGAGTAATCAATAAATACATCCTTGTTTGTATGCTATTAATGTATATAGTGATTTCAAGCTGTGTTGATTTAAAGATTAACTTGTTTGTTAAATGCTGTTTCCTTTAGTCTTGATACAGTACCGAAACATTAAGAACTACATTTTAATTATCAGATATACCTTTTCACGTTCTTACACATCTGAAATACTACGGATCCAATTCTTGTATGATCGCACCGTAAATTATGCCTTTGAATTTTGCCACCCATATTTGTAGCTAAGTGGAAGCCATCACTGTTCATATCGTCCTAAGTTGATCAGCCACGTTATCTTGAGTTTGTGTGTAGTAGTGCTATGGATCTTGGTGTAGTTATTGAAATTACCATTAAATGAAACCAAAGACATTACTTTTGGAAGTAAATTTTCTAGTAGTTTCGATCGTACTATGAATACTTTAATAATAGCTGGTATATAAAGCAGGCTATCTTACACAACTGTAACCTGTTTCAGATATATATAAACTGGCATCAATTGCTTGGTGACCAGCTGGAGCTGGTAGTAGTTTTGTTGTTTTCACCAATCATTAAGAGCATAATGTAGTTATCTCATGGATAAAGCAAGTGTTGTTTCCTTTGTGTATAGTCATGCTTTCTACAGCCAGCATCTTGTAAAGGGATGTTCTGTCTTTACTCTTTGTAGATGATTTTAGGTGTTGATTTACGAATAATTTCTATTCACGTGCTCAACCTGATATTTGTATGACAATATTGGCTAGTATTCGAGCATTACACAATGAAAATTTCTCTGAAATACATCTTTACATTAGGTCAGCAAACTAATTGTTTTATGAAGCGTTCATTTGTCGCTAAAAGCAGTATTGGATGGTGAATTCCGGAAGTAGTTTTATTGACTTACAAGTCATAATTTTATTTCATCCAGTTATTAGTTACATATGATCCAAACAAACAAAGTCACTCATTAGGGTCTAAAAATATGGGTCATCCGACAGTGAGAATTAATCAAACGACTGATAGTATTCGGTACATGTTACTGGAAAATAAAGCAGGTATAATAGCTATCTTCAATTTTTGGTGACTTCTCTATGAATAGATTCTTGAGGATATTGAACCCAGTCCAGTAGCAGTTTTTCGGTTAGCGGTATTTTCACAAATCTTCTGTATGAATGTTTAATATTTTATAAATCTAGACTATTAGAACTAAGAACTCAACAAATTGTAGTTCTGCACGTCTTACCTAACCTAGTCGTCTTATTTAAATTGGTACATACTACCCATAGTAGGGATTAATGTATTGACTACCGTAAATATATTAATAAATGTCAATTCGTTGAGAATTTATCTTTTTATAGTACTCTAGTCATATTTGACGTTTTCTTGTTACAGAATTTACCCAACCTGTAGCAAATCAGATTAATTTAAAGGGATTATGTACTATGTTAGGAACATCGTGTCTTCTTAGTGTTCACTTCATATAGGCAGTCTTTAAATTTCTGTCGTTCATCTTTTGACTAATGACTTATAGTAATCTTTGGGTGTACACCAATATTCTCTTTGCTTAGGCGTATATAAATTGCAGATGTTTTTTAGTACAGAATTGGATATTCATTAAATATTAAACAACTTCAGCAGTATATGCAGCATTATTTGGAACTAAGCATAGTTTCAACACTTCAGTTGTACTTTTTTAACTTATCAGTTAAGCAGCAACCATCGTTTCGCTGTTCTTGGTCCAGTTTCGTTAAGCAAGAGATGTTAATTTTCGTGAAAACCATCAACACGTCGCTAATTTCAAAGCTTTTGAATTCTGTATAAATAATTTTATCTAGTTGACATTTTAAGATGATGCTAGTCATTTGTATGAAGGTAATCATCACTAATGGTTAGGCATCAGCATTTATTCGTGAATTCCGAGGTAAGGTGTATATTGCTTTCAAACTAATAGTTGGCATTTAGCATTCTCATACAAGTAAGTAACCTAAAAGTAGAGTAGCATTTTCAGCATTAACTGGACAAATGATATTTGTGATATTTCGAACAGCTTGCGAATTAGCCACGTCCCGTCAAAACACTTGCCGTGTCGCCTACTTATTATCAATAAGGCGTTAGCCCTCATTGGACTAATAGAAGAATTAAAATATATGAGGAACTAACTGTGTTTATAAACCCGTTCTTCTAATTTCATGTTCAAGGCATCAAATATATTTCTTATTTGAAGTAACACAAGTCAAATGCAAACAGTTTCTGTTTCTAAAAACATGTCTATAAATTTTAATTGAATGATGATAGATAATTGTACTCAAAATGAGCTGTCCATGTTCGAGCGATCAACGAACTGCATGCATTACTGGTAATTAGGAGACTATTCGGAACTGCTATATAGCTATTGAAAGGACTTATTACTGAAAATGTTTGCTTTAGAGCTATAACACGGGTTTCGAAAAATAATTCTACGGTTCTTTTATTATAATCATATTTATAACTAAACTCGCAATGAATCATATTAATGTAAGCTTTACTATTGGCTATGTGATATTATCACACGTGTTGTGCATTTATTATTAGTTTTCGTCAGCCTTAGGTACACTGATTGTTGATTTCACCTACCACTTACTCATGTATATATATTCAACTTTACTATGTTCAGAATTTAGCCCTTCTGCGCGCTGAAGCCAGTGCGAACCATGTCAACTTTAGTTTTTTTAATTAATCACTGTGATGAATATTATTTCAAAAATTAATTAGGGCTGATCTACGTGCTACATATATATCAAACCAGTATTATTTAACAGTGGCTAAGTGGAAACAACTCTTGGTTTTCAACTGCTAGGCCACAGGTTCCGGTTTGGAAAGCTGGAAGCTATGCATATATGTAAAGTATATCTCGAACCCTAGTACACGAATCTGTAGTTGTCTTGTACGTTACGTCATCCTTAAACTATTCGACTTAATTAATTTCAGATCATGAGTGAATTTTTGTTACAAACCTAACCAGGATGTAATTTTTTTCATAACTTGCACTCAATTTGATGAGTTAATTTACATTTCGTTAGCTACCTGTGGGTACTACCTGTCAGTTTATTAGCAAGTTCTCCTACTTCCTTAGTCATCATTTCAAAGAATGAGTCAACTTCAACTAATATACCTCAAGTCCGAGCTCTGATTAAAACAGTAAGTATCATTCCTAGTCCTCACACCTAAAAATAGAGTTTTAATCCGAGTACATGAATCTTAATTTGATAAATTACTTCCTTTAGTTAATTAAAACTAATCACGGGTGATGGAGATGTACACTACTCATCTGTGTGCATCTTAATTATGGCATTTATTTTGTTAACTTCTGTATACTAATATTCTGTACCACTGGAAGATATGATTGTGAAGTTAAATAAATGTATTCTATTAAATCTCCTTTAACACTAGTAATTTCATCATATCACAGGACTAGTTAACATCAAAATCACTTAGTTAGCCACCTATATTTGACAAGAACTAGGCGTGTGATACATTTGTAAGCTCATTCCAATCGCATAAATGTTAGTCACCCTCTCTAATAAACTCAAGACGTTAATTTGTTTTTCCAGCAATGTTTTCTGATTTCTACTCACATTTAATTTTGTTTTCGAAAGTAATATCAATGTTAGGTAGTTTAAGAAAGTGACCGATTTCCACTAAATTAAGTGAAGTGTACGAGATTTTCTGTCATCCTTTATGATGTATGAGAATATTATTAAGACATTTAATTTTATATTCATAGATGTTATTCAGCTTGTGAACTTAGAAGTTTATCAAGGTTAATTACTAAAGTATTCAACTTATTATTCTCTGGAGTTCTAGATTTTACTACAGCTTGATACAACTATTATGTTTGTCATTGCTGCCATATCCTTTCAATGAAATTTAAAGGGGTGGGGAATATTTGTGATAACTCTCGAAACTGTATAGTAACTTATTTGTTTCTGTTCATTCATAATTAATTGGTGCATACACTATTGTGACTGATAATTAAGTACATCCACATATTTCTCATGCTTTAAATATTATTTTGTAATAAGTGATAATATACTGATAAATACCACAAAACAGAAATGACAGAGATGTATTTGGCGGTAAACTGTACGAAATTATTATTCAAACTATCTATTGTCGAATGAAATCAACAATTTGCGGTATACCGAATAAGTAGTATTTTTCAATTTTTTGCTATTTTATGAGAAAGTAAAGTACAACACACTATGTTCATGCACACGACGTTCAAAACAGATCTATCAGTTCTGTCAAATAGTAGATTTATGATAGTGTTGTAGCGATCAGAGCCGATCTAGATAAAATAATAATTAGTAAACCTACTAGATATGTTAAATTGTGTACATGATACAAACCCATTCAGATTTTCTCGAACACGTTACTTTGACGTTTACTGCATATAGAAAATAATCACTGCGTTAACATTTACAAAATTGAGATACTACATTAGACGTAGGAACATTGGGCATCAACATTAAAGTACATATGTTTAGCTGAACGATAGGCTAATCTAGGGGAATCATAGTCGAACCATCTCCACCGTTATAGCATTCTGATAACTAGTCCTTTTCACTTAAATATGATAAGTGTATCCTATTGAGTTTAGTGCATATATATTTGTGAGAAGACTGAGTCATGTTTACTTGTAGCTAGACAAATAAAGATAGCTGCTTTGATATTACATAATCAAAACTACTTCTGATTTAACAATTATTCTGTGAAAGTTCGAATTATCCGTTGTCTATCATTCCTGTGTATTAAGGTTGGTATCTTTTATCGCTTCTGACCACACAACGCGTACATGTTTTCTGTTGCCTATAAAATTATATTCGTTTTTTAAATTCCCATTTCAAGGTGAATGACACGTTTCACCGGTAACCCCAAGAAAACTTTATCAAACAGTGCAAACTAGGTATGTTTGTCCAAATAATTAATAAAGTTCAGTCAGTTAAACATTCAAGTGTTTAACCGGGGTAAACCTTGTTATGATATATTTGATAATTCAATGACGAAAAACACTATTCTACTCTGGTAGAAGATTGCGAGGAGAATGTTAGCGGATAATTTAAGGTACAGACGCGGCTACTATTCACTACTTTAGAGCCGTTATTTAAGCAGTTGCATTCCAATTATTGGTCATTGATTCGATCTTAGTCTCGCCTACCGTCATATTGCCATTGGAAGACTCTTTCAAAATCACATCAATTTAAATCAGTATTTCTCAGTATCATTAATTATGAAAATATAGCATCGACGCTACCTTTATCTGTAATATCTTGAAATTAGATGAATTTGCAGAGTAAACTTTAGAGAAATAAATGTCTACTTCCATTAGTATTGCCACCGTTTTTTTTTCATGTTTTTACATTGTACCCTATCAGAGTAAACAGGAAAGAAGTGATCCGTCATTAGCTTACACATTTAGTCTGATAATTGAAAGATTCTAGGCGTATTTGAATAATCGTGGTGTTTATTTTGTAGTGATTAGTTAATTAATTGACAGCATTTATAAACAATGTGAATTCCTGGGTGAATATTATTAGTAATATTTACTGCAAACACGTGTATCCATTCTTGTAATTTCATCATAGTATTTAACATGCCTTTTGTGTATATTGATTGGTCACTAAGTACTTACCAATGTATTCATCTAATCCTTTGTTTTAATCCAATTTTATTGATCAAGTTATAATGTGGCCATGTACTTTATCAATTAAAGTTAATGGTGATTCTTTATTTCCTAATGCCCAGGAAATTGAATAGATACGACTATACATAATTTGGCCTCTTCATCAGAATACTTTTGCAACTATTTCGAATCTGTAATTAAAAATGAGTTGACATTGAGTGTTCGAAAAATACTTAGAAAATGTAACTTAAGTTGACGCCTTAATTATGTCCTCATTATTTATATCTAACTCGTTATTGTGAAGGCTTCGTTCTCGAACGTCACCAGGAGAAATAGCTTAGTAGAGTGTTCCACTATCTTTGCATACTGTAAAACTGTTTTAACATAACTTGGGAGATTGAAGTTCGTAAGAATTTATCACAGAGTCATATCAAGTTATGGATAAATTCCTCTCGTCAAGTTTTCTAACTGAAGAATTGTTTTCTGGGATTTATTCGTCATAAAAATTAGTTCTTAGTTGTTTATGATTAAGGAGAGGTAGTCATCACTAGGGCACATCTGCAACCTCAAAGTAACTGATGCTACCTGAGGTATTTTAACTCAAGTCACTCATTTTGACAGTCTGAGACGTAACCACTGAGGAGTTTTGGTTGCGACCTACTTCATGTAGAACTGAGATGCTTCCATTGATTGATCACTGAGTAGTAACCAATGTCTCGCTGACTTATCAAAGTATTTATGTTATTTGATCATGCACTTCATGAATGTTAATCTACAGTCACCGATTGTTAAAGTGGTTTGTTTTGTTTAAAAATTATTACAAAAATATCAATCACATATACCATGTAATGTGACTAGTAAACAGAATCTTTTGTTTACAACAGAATTTCTTTTGAGTAATTTTTAATTTTATCTATAGTATCTTGCTGTAATAAAAGCGTGTACTTTCTAAATTTTCTTGAAATCTCTGATAACAGCTTATATTCCTAGTCAGCTATGACATTTTCTTGTTGATGTTCTATGAAGTCGTAGTAAAAATTATAATTGCTCATTGGTGAAAAACAATTTAAATGACTGAAAATATTCATAACATATACAATAAATTGTGAATTCAAAGATAATACAGAATGCAATTTATTGTAATCTTTTGGGTTAAAACCCTACAAACCAAATTAAAAATCAACACCAGCTGTCAGTGTTTCACTGTATTTGTCAGGTACTTTAGTTTCTCTCAAAATAGTTTTGAACTGACAATATTGAAGATTTCTGAATATACATCATATTAACTTTAAAGTTGTGTTTTATAGTGGACGAATTGGTAGTGACAGAAGAGATTTGCAGCTCAAGATGAACTTGTTGGAATTATTCTTCTGAGATAGGGAATTTAATCGTGAATTTTCATTACTTTTCCTAGACAACAACATAAACTCCTTTTAGAATTGAACTATGGGAATATTTCGTAAAGTGGGTAGCAGTTTGTTTTGCTTCCTCAAATCCGATTGTTCATCCTCTTCATATTTACTTTGACTGTGTTTCACTTTGGCCCTATTATCCACTTTATTCTATATGACTTCTATTTTGTCGATAAATTAGGTCCATTTTAATATGTTTATTGATTCTTTGGTGTCCAGCTTATGGAAATTCTCTGATATTTGTTTCTTGCTTCTGTCTAATATTTGAACGTTTTCTCAGTCGAGCTTACACCCTCAATTGTCTGTATGCACTGATATAAGTGAAGATATTCCGTGGTATTTGTGAGTTAGTTCGTATTTTTGTTAATGAAGATGAAATGAGTGGTCACTTTGGATGTGTTAAGTGTTATACTTTGCGAAGTTTATGTTCTCAATATTGTTCGGCCTGTCCGTTTTGGCCACTTCGTCTTTTGTATTTTCAGAAAATTGATTGAAGTGGTTTTGTTGGCTTATGAGACACGCCTATCCCTAATAACTTCAATAATCGGATGTTAGTTGTTCATTTATGCTATGATAATTAGTTTTTTATCTTTACATTTGGTACTGTACTTGTTGATGAGCTAGATTAGGATTTACTATTAAATCACCCAGCTCAGAAAACGTGAATTCAACAAATTGGTAAGGTTGACTAAGAGGTGTGCAGTCTTCATCAATCCCTCATTTGATATCAATCTGTAAAATAAGCTAACCGATCTTCATAAACCTTTCAACCAATATTAATCACATATACTTATTAGTTTTATTAATTTCAAGATGAATTCCTGAAAGTTGTGGCTGATAGTGATTAGTCGTATTAGGTATGGAACGGTCGAAGTTACAAATGTAGATCGCTGAACTCCAACTCAATGGTTTGATCGACGGCTGCTCTGAAGGCATTATATTTTATTTCTACAGGAATCGCAAATGCGAACTGTTCAGATGTCCCAAACTAAGACTAAATAGATGCCCAATGTTAACCAGTTGTCATGTTGATATCAATGCTTAGAGAAAATCAACTTTTAACCAGTAAGATGATTTTGTCTCAGTTTATCGTGCCATCACGTCATCTCTTTCTAAATAATCAGACTAATTCCAGTTGACTTTAATTAATACTGTTTTATTGTAAGAATGTCTATGTTAAGAATGCATTAAATAGGTAGATAAACACTTCTACCTACTTTTTTTAAAGAATTGAATTTATTATGCGAAGACCAATTACTAAATAATGACATTTTTGTGCTATGATGATGACATATATATAGTAATTTCGCCTGTTTCCATAATAGATTTAGTTGTCTTTTAAATGTCTCCAGTCAAATTGCAATTATCTGGAAGTTAAAGTTCAATTGGTTGATATTTTTTTATTGTTAAGTGTTGCAAATATCCCCCATTCATATTTTCGCATTTCTTTGAGTTAGATATTGTTTTGATTCCAGTATTATTTGTTCAATCATTTATAGTGAATAAATATTCCTTAGTATTTTCATTACTTATGTTATATTTTTGTATTGGTCTGCTCTGTTGCCAATTGTTATATTTAAAATATTCAGCCCAATTACAATCATATGGCAAATTATAGCGTGTGGCCTTGATAACTACTAATCGGTGCCCGTATGCATCTGCCCCGCGACTACCAGTCCTCAAGCTGGAATGAAGAACACAAGATGAATGAGCCAACCAGATAGAAATCATATTGTACTTCAAACACCTTTATATATACACAAAATCAGACCACACGACACACCACTAGAAGAATAACATCTATACGAAACGGGAACAATAATAACTAAGGACTGAGGGTACAGGTACATGATTAGTTGATCATAGTTCCTGAATAACAAGTGATATGACAACAGATCATGAGTCCAATTGGAGGTTAGGGCGATGGGAACATGACAATAATAGAAATAAAGTAATCGATTTACATATACTCAAAATAAATGAAATAGTCTATTGAAAAGCTGTTTCCTTGAGTCTTCCGATATAACAACCTAGTTATCCGAAGAAAAACTGTGTATCTCTAAATTTAGTCTCTAGATATTCAACTTTTCAATATAGCTTTATAATACAAAAGTTTCTGAGAGTGTAATGTTGCTGCCAATTATTATATGTCAGTATAGATTTAGTTTCCCAGACGTTCAAATGAAACCAAGAAATTCCAGGACTTTTATTCTTAAAAACAATCTGCCATATAATCAATGCCAATTGTTTTTCTTTTATAGAAAACATGCTTTTGTTTACTTATCGTATAACCTTCCTTATATCATTTTGCAAAATGTTTTATTTTATTTTTTTCCTGTTTCGTGCATCAATGGGACGTACTGTTATACTTAAAAAATAAACTGGGAGTTTCTTATCATAGGTGAAATTTCGGAAAGGCATTATAGTATATAGCACTCTTTTCTCAAGTTATTCATAAAACATCACAGATGATACATATATATATGGTATAGGGTGTGGGTATCTGGCTCAAATAGCTATTTTTGAATATTAAACTTTGCAAATATCTGTTTGAAATTTAAAATTCCATAACTCAGTAATCCAGTGTAAGTTTGTGCATGTGATATGAAATAACATTGCATATAATACAACTCGCCTACTCAAAACGAATGAGGTTATTTGCAACGTTTTAATTAGGTGTTATTCACTCATCAATTTTCACTTAGTTAGTGTGTATTGGGTATTAATATAATTTCCACCAAATATTTTATTTGAGGCACAAAATGTAATATAAGAAGTGCTTCCTGTTTTTTGACTCAGGCCAATTCAGTAAATCAAATTCATCAATCCTCAGAATACTCATATATATATGTTTCTCGTTCAAAATGCTTGGACTACACATCATTGAAATGTTTGTAAATGACAACTGTGTGCCCCTCTATGTGCATTCCAGTTTTTCACGAAGTAAAATATCAGTTTACCTACCAGAGATTTAGAAATTATCTTTTGATTGCTTCGTGTGGTGCACTTTTGAATGCAAATAAATATACTACTTGTAAGTAGTTCGAGGGTTAAAGTAATATTTTTGTAAACCTGGTAAAGACAAATCAGCTATGATGATAATTCATATCTACGAAGAAGCAGCTGCTGTTATTGAACAACTAGTGCTTTGGCTAATACAACAGTATCAGCGAAGCGTTAATCGTCCACTTATACTCTTTTGGTGTTGAATATCGGTTTGCATCTAAGGTGCCTTGTTACAGTGATGGTTTTAAATAGAATATGTTGGCTTTAGTTAATCATAGCTCGTCCTGATACGTATACTAACCTAAGCTTTCTGTCTTAGTCTTCAATGAATTATAAGGAATAGTACAAAGCAGTGTATACGTACCAAGTACTATATTTTATTCTAGAATCGTATAGTATTATTAGCCGATTGGCATCACAATCTGATTCCCAAGTTCTGTTTCATCGTATTCCTCATTTACTAGTTGTTAACTTTATTGCTTAAGTGAACTTTTTCCTAACTGTTATTTAACCTGATAACAACAAAACATAGTAACAGAACCCTTATTAAACGTAAGAATAATTCAAAATCATTGTTTAAATTTAGTAAACAAATACTTGTAAGTAATTTAAAAGAATATTTCCTAGTGTTGGTGCTAAGAATATTTTTACACAGACGATTGTGAAGTAAAAATCTTTCATATCGATTAATACTTTTTTAGCTTTGAAGTTTATTAGCAATTCTTTTATTTATTTGACAAAATTCACATATTGTTTACTAAGGTATTTTGTAGAGAAATTTGTGTAGTTTGAAGTTGATTTTCTTCATAAACTAATTTTGCATGAGAGATTACTGAAAATTAAAAAACTATCGGTAAATGATGACTATGTTGAATGGTAACTACCTTCGAGTTAAGTTTTTAAAATTTCTGTAAGGAGTGTGTGAAATTTTCCAAGTCAAAAGTAACACACTTATCAACATTACTGTTAGAGATTCTTGCTACATGAGTGAGTTTGACTCGGATTAAAAATATGTACCATGAAGTTCCATCTCAGCACTCTGAATTTGTCATACTGATTGTGAGGCCTACATTATCAATTTAATCCTGGTTAGAATTATGGTTGCTCACCTCTGAGGAAACTCAAACAAGAAGAGCCAAATTTTCGGTTCGTTTTTGGCTTTCAACCGGTCTCTTGTTATCTCCTCCTGAAGAAAGCCATTTTTAAGCATTTAATTTGTAATTTTAAGTTTTATTTCCGTTGGCATGTTTTGTAACTTATTGGAATAGAAGTAACAGAAGTGATTACTTAGAAAATTTTGTGCAATTGTATATATTCACAAAGTGGAAAATTTCGGACAAGATTTCGTTTCTACATTCTTTGCTTCTACTTTTATGACTTAATAGAAGTTTATGTGTAGCATGGTTCGTAAATGGTCGTTACTGAAGTGTCTTGTTCTTAAAACCGTTGTGCAATGCTCCCTGGTTTTTGATGTTAATACAAACTCCGGTTTATCTATGACGAATAATGTCTCCCGATCAAACGAATATCCACGAAATCCCTCCATTACAAATTATTCAAGAGTTTACTCTTTCAAATAACAATACCTTTCTTATAAACTGCAATCTCGCCTATATAATATCTAACAATATTACCGAAAAGTTGGCCGGTTGTTTTAAAGCGAAGAATGTCTGTATATTTCGGTAACATTATTGTACTTTAATCAGTATTAGATCTTTTTGTTAACTTAGTCTCATTAGATCTAATCGCAGATAAATGTGCGTATGATTTGAACACAGATTTATCATTAATAAACAAGTATAAACTCGTCATAACTAAAAGGACTAAATTCATAAATGTCCAGTTGTATCCTATTTGCCACCATCTCATCTCCAGTTTTTTATCACTTATCTGTTTGCTCCGATTGATTGTATTTAATACGAAATAAACATTGTAGTATCCTTCTTCAGTTTAGTGTACTTGAATGCAAAATACCCTTTCATTGAATTCGATATTTAGTTACCAGTTTTAAAGTATCTTTATCATGGACTGATGTTACTTGGAGAACTGTTAAAAACGTTGGTATACTAGGCATTTATTTCATTTTAGTTTGAAGTTTCTTAATACTCAATCATAACTTTAAGTAGAATAATGTTTTGAACATTTATATCTCACAACAAACTGAATCATGCGGCTGAAACGTAATGGTCTATGCAATCAAGACATGACATTCATACAGTTTCATCAGTGGAAAATTGCATGCTCCTAATTTAGTTTGCTTGATTGGCTACAGTTTCTCTCTATTATTTTAGTAAATCCACTTAGAATTTAGTCAAAGGATTATTTTGGAAAATGGGCAGGAAAAGTGAAGTATATAAATTCAATAGTTATTGTTGAAATAAAAGTGAAGTATGTTGGAGTGAACAAGTATTTTCGATAAATTCTTCCCCAGGCTCTACATTTATAAATCCATAAATATCACCTTTGTAATTAAATGATGTAATAGGGTAAGCATTGTGATTGTTTAGTAAATTGGTTTAAATATTCTTAGTAAATATATTATTGCCGGCAGAATGTAGCAGTCAGATAACTATGAATGGGCTGCGTGAATGAACTGTTGAGATTTATAAACGATAGTACGTTTTAGTCTAATGCTGTTTTTTTTCATAATAATGTGGGTTAGGGGAGTCTGAATAATAAACATACTTGTGATCAATCATCTAGAGATGAAATTGGCTACAACTGTTACCAGTATTTAAAAGTCTTGAATCGAATGTGTTCAGTTATTTTTTCTTTCATTTAATACGGCTTCACTGAATATTAAAACGTCATTTTCATCAAAGACTTCATTTCAATATCTAACTTTTATTATATTTATGTTTTTTTTTCATATGGTACATCGGGCTGGCCCACATTACTTTTTCATAGAGGATAATCACAAATAATTCTTGGTGTCTCAAGTAAAATCTGTAATGAGGACTAAACTGTAATATCAAGCACTCATTTACTAAAACCAATGGTAGAAATGTTCAAAGTGCTGGATTTACTACTTTTGTAGAGCACTAAATTCGTTGCCATTAATGTCAGCCTTCATCTATCACTTTAATTCTTTAATCGGGAATTTTGAATGTGTAATTATTTGTATAACACCAATCTTGTAAGAAAATTCAGTGAACGAGTTATTGATTGTATTACAAGCTAGACAGGAATAACAGTTAATTAATGGATTTGTAAAAATCACTGTATAATTTGAAAATGAATTACGGCATAAGCTGATATTCGGTTTATATATATATTAAACTTGTTGTTTAAATTCACCATAGATTGTCTTCGGTTGGGTATGGCTGAAAACCAGGAAACACTACGTTGTGTTTTGTCTTAGTGTAACACTCCTCAGCATGGCGCGTTCTCTAACCCAACACACAATCGAGCCAACAATTTTCACATCTGTTTGTGATTAGTCAACCATCAGCACAACCTCTTTAATCGTTTGATGGTCTAGCTCAGGTATCATTTAATTCCAGTGGTAATAACTGTCTCACTTCAGACTTGCCTGAAGATCACTTGTTGCGACTTCTCACTAAAATTTGGAGATAGACTTGAGATAATTGACTAGTGAGCCGTTTGTCATAGATGAGACGGTTTCGTGAAGAGTGATTTTATATCATTGTTCGTATTCGTCAGCGGTTGGTCTTGGTTTTCTTCCACTGAAAACCAGGAACACTGAACACCTTTTACGTTCTAGGAGATAAATAGTAAGTCTCTTGTTATTTTTTTATTTTTATTCGTCATCTTATTTTACAGATATCGAAAACACTGAAATGTATTTAATTTTTCACATACTTCCTTATTTTTCTATTTATTGTATTTAAATAATAATACATTTTCGACTGGAGTTTTCATTCTTGATGATTATGTTTGATTTATTTACATTTTCCCGTTTATATTGTATTTACCTGATTGATAAACACTAATCAACCAGTTTACAACATATTTCTTATCTCTATAATGTCAACATCTTCATAAATACACTTTAGTCTTGTAAAATTTTCATAACCTCATTTAAAGACTTAATTAAAACTTTGAAAACTAAATCTCCGTTACATTTATTTTGCCAACGTTAATTCCTACATTCATTATGTGTTGCTTGTAGTTTATATCAGTCTATCAGAGAGTGGGAGAGTTTCATAAAATTAAATAATCACATATATATATATATATATATATATATATATAATGAATAGGAATATTCAATAAATATAATTATTAATTGTTTTTGGTAAAGCATTTAGGTCAGTTAATTTAATTAATATAATAAATAAAATTATATTGAAAGTAAAGCAATAAAAATATTGACAATTGAATTCTCACAAATTATGCCTAATAATTTCCTTAATAATTAGGAAAAAGATGACATTTTTAATAAATTCTTTCTGGAATGTATCTACATTTGTACTTGATTACGTAACCTTGTGCGTGTTTATTCCTATCCCTGTGTACATACACATATATTTTTTAATCTTTGTAATATGATCCTAGAAATATTTCCTTATCTTGTCTTTGCAATACACAACAAAAATACAGTATAATGTTTAAAAATTCAGGTGTGGGGAGGGAGAAATTAAGCAATAAAAGTTCCCTTTAGTTTATATTTTTATGATAGAATATCTAATTAAACTGCATAAGATTATTTTCACAGATGCGAAAATTTACCACTGATTTAACTTTAATACGATACCAATAATACTCATTGTTTCTTTGTTAAGTTTTTCAGGCTATTTAGCAGGACTTAGATCCCCTGTTATTTGGTAGTCGTTAGTCAGTTGTATCTGCCCTGAGAGTTGAAAGGTCTTCATTTCGAAGAGTTATGACGCCTCATGGTGAAAGCCGAGTTTCTTCGGAATTAAGGAGGCCGATGCTCCTACTGACAACCAGAGCAAAAGTTAATATAGGTACATGGAATGTTCGCACGATGTGGGAGACAGAGAGAAGCATGCAAATAGCTGAAGGAATGAGAAGATACAACCTGAAGATACTTGAAATAATCGAAACTTATTGGTTACAAGCTATACAGGAAAGATTATCCTCAGGAAATGTGCTTTTATACTCCGGCCACGAAGAAGAAAACGCCCCACACTCACAAAGAGTAGCACTAATGCTGTCTAAAGAAGCCTGGAAGGCTCTTATAAGATGGGAACCTCATAAGCCTAGGATCATCAAAGCATCCTTCAAAACAAAGACACAGGGGAATACATTGAATATCATCCATTGCTATGCGCCCACCGACGACAAAGAACGGTTCTATGCGAGGCTGCAGTCAATCATCGAGAAATGCTTATCCAAAGACCTGACCCATTCCTACGGAAGACTTCATCGCTAAGATTGGAATGGATAAAACCGGATTTGAAGACACCATGGGACGACATGGATTGGGAGAAAGGAATGAAAACGGTGACACGTTTGCAAACTTACGTACTATCAACAAAACGATTATAAATGGCACCATATGCTCTCACAATCGAATACACAAAGCTACATGGGTTTCACTGGACTACATTACGGAGAACCAAATCGACCACGTCTGTATCAATAGGAAGTTTATAAGGACCATGGAAAGCGTAAAAACAAGGAGAGGAGCTGATGTAGCTTCAGATCACCATCTGGTGGTGGCTAAAATGAAATTGAAGCTGAAGAAACACTGGACAACTGGAGCAGCAGTATTACAAGAGTTTAACACAGCCCTTCTCCGAGATACTAACAATCTCAACCAATTCAAAATAACTCTCATCAAAAATTTACAGGCAATTCACGATCTACTAGATGAAGATGAAACTACTATGGAGGACAACTAGGAAGAGATTAAAGGAAACAATGACTACAATATGTCAAGAGGTTTTTGGTGGCAAGGAGCACCCATAAAAAATGGATCTATGTTGGTACTCTGAACAAGATCCATGAAATTAGGAGCAAGGAGATAGCAATTAATAACAGCCGAACAAGAACAGAGAAATCCAAGGCACAGGCCGAATACATAAGCCAGCAAGCAAGTGAAGAAGAGCATTAGGTCGGATAAACGGAAATATGTTGAGGGCCTGACAATAACGGCTGAAAATCTGCAAGAGAAGGAAATATGAGGCACCTATACGATACAACGAAGAAACTAGCTGGAAAATTCAGTAAGCCAGAACAGCCAATCACGAACATGGATGGCGAACCAATCACTGAAACCCAAGAACAACGAAACAGGTAGGTGGAACACCTCGAAGAACTCTTGAATAGATCAGCCCCACTGAACCCACTAGTCATTGAAGCAGCAGCCACGGATCTCCCCATAAACACCGACCCACCAACAGTCGAAGAAATCAAAGTGGCCATCCGATAAACTAAGAGTGGCAAGTCAGCAGAGCCAAACAACCTACCAACTGAGACACTGAAGACAAATATAGAAGCAACTTTAAAGATACTACACATTGTTTTCAGGAAATTTGGGGAGAAGAACAAGTGCCAGCAAACTGGAAAGAAGAGTACCTCTTCAAGATACCAAAGAAAGGAGAGCTTAGCAATTATGACAACTACAGAGACATAACTCAACTTCCAGTACCAGGAAGTCTTCAACCGAGTGTTATTGGACCGAATGAGAGATCCAGTCGATACTGAACTTTGAGATCAACAGTTCGAATTCCTTAAGGATCGATCGTGTACCGACCAAATCGTGACTTTACTGTTCATTGTTTAACAATCAATTGAATGAAATTCACCATTTTACATCAACTTCCTCTATTATGAAAAAACATTCGACAGCGTGGATAGGGGGACACTATGAACCCTTCTTCGACATCATGGCGCACCCGGAAAGATAGTCAACAACATACGGAATTCTTATGACGGACTACATTGTAAAATCGTGCATAGAGGTCAGCTCATATATTCATTCGATATGAAGACCGGTGTCAGACAAGGTTACTTACTCTCACCCTTCCTCCTTCTGCTTGTGGTTGACTGGGTCATGGAGACTGCAACATCTCAAGGCAATCTAGCAATATAGTAGACAATATGGAAGCAACTAGACGACTTGAACTTTGCATATAGCCTAGCTCTTCTATCCAACACACAGCACACAAATGCAGGTGACGACGAACAGTGTAGATGCAGCCTCAGTAGCAGTAGGCCTCAACATACACAATTGGAATAGCAAGATCCCTCGATACAAAACAACGAACACTAACCCAATTACACTTGACGGGAAAATTCTGGAAGATGTAAAAACCCTTACATACTTAGGCAGCATCTCTACAACTGAGAAACATCTGGAATTCAAACCAACTTTCAGTCAATATTAAAGTCAAAATTTTCAATACAGATGTGTAGACAGTTCTGTTGTATGGAGCTGAAACTTGTATTGAGAACTACGAAAAGCATTCTTTAGAAGATTCAAGTATTTATAAACAACTGTCTGCGTAAGATACTTAGGACTCGTTGGTCAGATACCATCAACAACGACCTGTTATAGCAGAGAACTAATCAACTTCCGGCCGAGGAAGAAATTAGGGAAAGATGCTGGAGGCGAATAGGACTCACGTTGAGGAAATCATCAAACTGATTCATAAGACAAGCACTAACTTAAAATTGTGAAGGCCAAAAGAAAAGAGAAAGATCCAAGAACACATTGCATTGGGGATTGAAAACAGACATGAAAAGAGTAAACAGCACTTGGGAAGAGCTGGAAAAGGGAGCCCAGGACGGAGTTGTTTAGAGAATACTGGTCGGCGGCCTACGCTCCACATGGGGTAATAGGCATTGATTGATTGTTTTAATGGATGTTAAGGCATTTCTCATTGTTACTCACTCTTTTAATTTCGTGTGTATGTGGTTTTTCAAAGCTTTGGTTCATAATGTTTCTTCCTATCTCTCACCTCACATACTATAAATGAACTAATGTTTCTTGGTATTCAAAGTGAATCTAAATAGAACTTTGAAAGACAAATATGTTTGCGCAATAATTACAATATTAATGTCCTTCGATCTGTTGTATTAGATTGAAACTGTTATTTGATAAGCCCATCATCTCAGTGAACAGTGTGATACAAATTTTCGAAAGCATGAAGGCTTCTTGTTTACACTACTGTAGTTTCAGCTTGAACAAAACCAGTCACTTATGGTAATTGGTTTATACACAATATTCTATATATTGTGGTTTTACTGATATTCGTTTCTATATATCTTGACTAAATGGAATAGCCTAGATAAACGCTAAATTCCGTTTCTGAAATCGGTCAAAAACCAAGATATTTGGTTGCAGTTTGTTAGCGCTATACGAGGTTAAAAGCATTTCATCGTGCATTAGAACTTGGAATGAAAATGTCTTCAACGGCAATATTTGTTTTACAAAGAAAGCTACTGAAAAAAAATAAGTAGTATTGCATTCTCCGAATAATATTTGTAAACACAATTCAGTGTGTAAAGTTTTCGATAGTTAACCAGTTTTGAAATAATTTAATAACCCATTGATATCATTGGAATAACTAATGGAGGTCGTTGATAATGGGTCGTTGATATCCTCATACCAATATATGCCTTCTTTTTGAAGGTTTCACCATAAAACATCATTTGCAAGAAATTAAGATATTCTCTGAATGTAATTTCAATAGTAGGTAAAAAATGTTACCAGTGTTAATATTCAACAGTTGATTAATTGTAATAATTACAATACTAAAGTGTGCTTTATATTCAGCGGTTGTCCTACCAATCGGAAATATATCATAAATAGTGCTTACAGCCATTTTACAGGTTGAGTTCGAAGAAAAAGATATTCTACTAGCAAAAACTATACTAAGCACTTAGTAACAAACCATAAACATATATTAAAGCTCAGACATTAGATTATTAACTCTACTTTTTTTGCAAACCAGTGTCTAGTGTTGAAATTTTCTGCTTAAAGATTGGATTTTGACGATACACCACAAAATAAAATCATTCATTTAGATCGAAAATTGTGAAATTTTGAGTTTCTTGCATAAAATGACGGCAATAATGAGTTTTAAATGGTCCATTTTGTTCTATGTTATCTAGCCTTCTGAAATTTGCTTTTTGGGTACGTAAAATTAATGTTCACTTTCAGTATGCATCTTATTGTTAAACAGGAATTAAGCTACAGTCATCGTTGTGTATATATGTAGAATCATTTAGAGGAGCAGTTAGAAAATATATTAAGCTTATGGTTTGGATTGAAGGACACTGATATCAACTAGAATAATTCAGACGTGACTGTGTAGGAAATTGTAGTTGGTTTACCATAATTACAGAATATAGTTTCATATACTTGGCTTTCAGTCATATTTTGTGTGGAGTTGTTTTATATTGTCTAGTTACTTTCAAACTAACTAAGATAGATCTCGAACCTGCAACCTAGTGGTTGAATGTTAACAGTCTTAACCACTTTGTAGCTGTTCAACTTAATAGGAAATTGTGATTACGATGGTACTAAATGATGGTCTATGTTACGAATAGGTTAAATCACCGAGTGTAGATAACAGAATTCCGACAAATGATATTGAGTAATATTATACTCACCGTGAGACCCACAGTGAAAACTATCTTTGAATAACACAAATATCCATAAATTATGTATTGAAAAACCTGTATATTTAATTATTTACGTACTTGTCTGCTAGATAGGAATTTATAATCCATGTTGCGTTTCTAGAAGAGGATAAGTAGTTTATCTGCATATAGTCGGCCGATTTCAACGAAATTTTGATTGAAAATAAGAGACTATCGTTTTACTCTATATATCGGGATTTACGCATTGAAAAGTGAATTTTCTACAATGATATATTACCTCTCTGAATGTATTCCCCCTCCGTGTTAGTACGGAGTTTATTTAAACATTAATAGATAATTTTTCATCCATAAACTTGAAATAATATTATTTATTTATATATTGTGATTATGTAAACAGGTTCTTTTCATTAAATAATTCCAGATATAAATTATTGTGTCTAGTTGGAATGAATAAACTTCCGTTGTCTTTCGACTTTGTAGCGTATCAATCAACTACATCGACTGAACAGAAGATAGTGAGAAAACCATTCTCCAACCCATTTTTGAACAAGTTCACTGTTATTTTGTAATAAGCTATTCTTTAGAATTATATGCATTTATTTATATCTATAGTCTACCTAAGAAAGTTGATAAATGTTTATAATAATATCTGGATTAAACAATGTTTACCCTATGGTATATATATATATATATATATATATATATATATATAACTGGGTTAATTCATCATATTTTTATACAGGTGCTTACCATTTCAGTCACGACAAATGACCTCGGGAGTTAAACAAATCTTATCATCGTTACATCATTCCAGATATAAAGGTGGCACACATAAATCTGAATTTTAAGCATATTAATGTATAGTAATGGATATGTGTTAATTTTATCAGTGGTATGACTTACAACAACGAATATCATGTAATTTCATAAATATATGCATAAGTTCAATGAAAGTAGGCATGATGAATGAACCATAAGTTATAAAATATCTAAGTTATCGTTTACATACACTTACAAACTGCATGATTTGTCTGCGTTCAAATAGCTTATTCACTAAATGATTTTATAGCATATAATTCATTTAAATATAGATTCTTCTGTGTGTAACCAGTTGAAACACTCACATTTGAAGGCTGTTTATATCACGTGTTATTATCAAGTGACTTATTAACATACGGAATATGTTCTTACACCGCTCAAACATTCTATGATAATAAAAAGCAACTTACAGATTATATCATGGTGACATGACTGGAAATTGATATAGGTACTACATTTATGTTTATCCACTAAATATTTTTATAGTATACTTAAAGTTCCATCTCAATAAATATCGGGACGATGCTCCGGAAGAATGAAATTAACATATTTTCTATGGTCACTGGTGCTGAATTTTCCGAGTAAAGATCGAGCATCTATCATAGAAAATTCATATTGATGGAACCAGGCGTTAAAAGTAATACTAGACATTCGAGCACAATTTACAAAATGTGTAGATTTAAGTATTTTTTCATATTCTTCGGCTGAAGTAATGGTTATAGGCTGGGCAGATAGTTTCTTACTCAGTACACCGAGAAGTGATTTTAAATCACCTAAGGAGAATGTTATCGTAGAATGAATCTGATTTATCGAAAGTGGAATGATTTAATCTGGTATGAAGAAGTGAGACAAGAAGTGATCTGATTTCACCTTTCAGGGCGTAGGTTACGATACCGTTGTCACTATTATACTTTTGTGTTTCGTGTTGGGTTTTCCATGATTGATGATACTGCTAAAGTTCGATTTTCACTCAGAAAACTTGGCACAAATAATCACAGCATTGATGTAAATTTCATTCTTTCGAGACACCCACGCGATTTTTTCACAAATCTTTAGTGAGCAAATATCGTTATTCACCGTTCATTACCAGTGTTTTCAAATCACCCACTTGATGATTATTTAACAAATTCTGGTAATGTAAACCGCGACCGCGAACGATTCAAAATCAAACGTATTACTGCCGATCAGTTTAAATCTTTAATATTCATCTGTGGACTAAAGAATCCTGGAAACGACGATATTCGAACCAGAATCCTGTCACGTATCGAACAAGATTTAAACATGATGTTACAAATGGTCACTACTGAGTATCACTGTTTATTGAACCTCAAACATGACACAGCGATGGTAGAAAATAATAAACTTTCGCGTTTGGGGTCAGTTGACGCAGTCATATCATCAAAGTCTCGCAACAATCGGGAAGAGTCCTTTTCAACTTCCTCTACTAGAAACCCTCTACCAAAATGTTGGTATTGTGGTTGTTGGCAAGACATTAAATTATGCCTTTTCAGTCAACGTATCTGTCGATAGTGTCATAAAGTGGAACGTAAGGAAGGTTATTGGAAATCGAATAAGCTCTTAAAAAAGTGTGACAATGTGTGCAAACCAGGCAGTTAAATTGCCAGTATATTTGCAACGTTTAGAGGTGACTTTCAACACAGACGAAAATGTGTCAATGGGACAGGTATCTAACTTCAGTTTCATGCTATTTCTGATACCACTTCGATTCCCCATAATACGTGGTGCATACTGAGTTGCCCATAGATCTATCCTATGGAGCACATTTCTAATAACGCATCTAGAGACAAGTTGAAATTGATCGGAGAAATACGTTGTAATCTAAAGGTTAGAGATCATAAATTTAGTGGTGTACATTATCTTGATAAACGAACAAGATTTAAATTTACCTAGCTTAGGTTGGTTCGAGAAAATTTTTGGTATTAATGCTTCTTTAAATGAAGCATGCGTTTGAAACGCCTCGTTAATTAACTATCAAAACCCATCGTGCTTCTCTAAGATCAATATCCAGTTCTAATATTAAGTGTTCTTAGATATTTTCAAAATGCTTGGTGAATTCCGCTTCTTTATCCTCGGCAGATATCTCATCATCTACGAATTCAAATTCATCACCTTTGTCTCAAAATCATTAATACAGGTATATTCACCAGGCCCCTCACTATCTACAAACTCTACTTCATTACATATTTCCCCGAAATCTTTGTGTAAATGTTCATTTAATTCCTCGTCTCCAGTGCATCCTAATCTATCTCATGCACTGGACTGAACCAAAATATTATCTCGGTAACATCAGTTGATGCTTATTTCATGACTATGCAGTTCTTCCCCTCTTTTCATTTATTATAGTTATCTGGAGCTTATCGGGGATAACTGTCACTCCCAATGTAAAAGCAGTCGGTCGTCATAAACCCCCATAAATATTATTGTTATTTCTTCTTGAAAAAGGGAGCTGACAAGGAATTCAACTCCTCCCCCCCAGAATATAATTATTTTGAAATAAGACAACTTTTTTTGGTTTGTTTTGTATGTTTGCTTTGTTAATCTCGGTTCACATTCCGCACAATTCATTATAAATTATATTAATCTAAATCTAACCATTTCTTGAGTTTAAATTTTACGACATATGATTACATTAATTAATTCAATATGATTTTGTATTCAATTTTTGAAATAATCACTTACGTTAATTGATGTAAAGTTTATTGACTGCCGATGATAATTTTCTTAACTCAATCACTGTAATTTAATTGACATATCAGCAAATGAGCTAACATTGACAATGACCCGTGATCCACATTACTGATTGCTTGACTTTAACCTCTTACCTCATCTACGGGCCAGCCTCCACACGAATCATCAATGGAGAAAACGTTACGACTCAACTCACTCTTACGAACTTTGCTAAGTTACAAGGGTATAACAACTTAACAGTAGTAAATCATTTAGATGTCAGTCAGCTGGTCGTAAACAACGTTGAACATGGCACATATGTGAGATAGCTTAAATCGCTGTATCACTTTAGCACAATAGGATCAAATTGACAAGATTGGTACCATAATATTATTCTTTAAGATGAAATGAAAAGATATGTATGAAATAGTGGAACTCGATGCCTAAGGGAGAAAGATTGAATACTCATACACCATTATGATTTATCCTTAGCCACGTCACCTAATGTCTCCAACAGCTGATTGAGATTATTATGTGGACTCCAACCAGGTAATCTACACTTACCAACACGGCTAGGACTAACAGTCAACGTCTTCATGAACTGATATCAAATTTTGATTCGGTCATCCCTAATTTTTATGTATCCTACCCCTATACAAGCCGACATCGTGCATTTAGGTATGCAATAGTTGGTCACATGTAATATTTACTCCAACCACTGTAATCGATGAAAATTCACACACATTTTTGACTAGCAGTCTAAGCCTAATCTCACCGTCATTTACCCGGTTGTCACATGATGAGCACTAAGTACTTCAAAGACACAACCATGTCCACAACTTTGGTTGACTTTTTTCGTAGCCATAGGTCAATACAAAGCGAAGTGTTGTGCAGTATAGTCGGCGGGATGTAATGCTGTATAAATTGTGTTGCTGATAAGTAAAAAGGTTATTATTATCAAGTGCTGTTTACCTATAGTGTAATATCATTGTTAGATATAATGGCAACAATTGTAAAATAAATAGCTATTATGATTACATCAAATTTGTTATGTAACATTACGTTTATTGTTTCTAGAAATTAATCCAGTCTTTATTTTACAACAATTTATGTCTATTAAAATATCTTCCGCACAAATTCTTAAGTTATTTATGGATTATGAATAACAGTAAAGTATATCCCCTCTTTTTTTCTGTTTTTGGCATCCCGTGACTACTTTAATTATGACCAACTGTTTTGAAAATGATTTCATGTTTCTAGCCTATTTTTAATCTTTATTTATAGGTCGAGATCGCCTATATTCTATTCATAATACATGGTTTAGAGTTATCATAATAATAGTAGTAATTTATATTTATGGTCCATATGGTGAAGGGACATTATTAAAAATTTTATATCATAAATAAAATAAGGTAACATGAACAATATTATCATTTTCTAACTGATGGATTATTCATATATCAGCATGACAACTATAAGTCTTACAGTTAAAATTAAGTCAAGAACCTACCTATCTGATCTATGTCACTATTATACAGTTAGTTAGTATTTTCTAAAGTAATTAAAATTTAATACTATGCAACAAGTTATTTTGTTGTCAATAAATAAAATATTCCTCATTAGTAACAAAAAAGTCCAAGAAACAATTGCGTGTATTATCCTGTACTCTCATCTATTCTCCTAATAAAATTCAGTAGTAATAAGTGAATTGTAAAGCGTTTAAATGATAAACAGCATATCTTCGTGACATAGATACCAAGTCAACTTGTTTATTCTTAATATGCTATCTATTAACTGTATTAATCATATGAATGTTTCAATGGACATTATTTTAATTTGAAAAAGAAATGGAAATCATGCATAGAAGGATAAGCATAAACATAAAAGATTAAGATTTCAATGTTTGATAGGTTGGTGTACCTTTTGAATAATTTAGTTTCTAACTTTGAAATTTTGTCTTTTTAATAAAAATAGGACAAATTAATAAAGTTTGACAATCTGTGTAGCAAATACACAAAATAATGAGACAAAACGATGATATTTCTAGTTGACTGATAATACTTAATAGAAATTTTATGCTTCAAGTTAATATTGGTTTTAATATTGTATGGTTTAATTAGTCTAACTGCAAGTCGCATAATAATATGATATGCTAGTTAAAGAAGCTATCTATTCTATTCTTTTAATTCGTTATTTCACTAAGTTGATCATCTGTATTTTGTGAAGTTGTAGGCGTTTATATTTTCCTTATGTTTATGTTAAGGATTACAATTGATCAGTCACTCAGTAGTTTAATAGATAATACATTTACGTTTAATGCGAATGGTGATGGGTCTGAATATCAATATGAATATGAATACTTAGACTCAGGTACATTTTGTGGCTCAGTAGGTTATACATGGAGTGCAATACTAGTAAGTTCAAAATTAATTGTAAACAACTATCCACTTACTCATAACGTACATGAGCATCTTTACTATCAGACAATCAAACAAACAAATTATCGAGCGTCTCTCTTTTTTGTTCTTTGGGAGACCATGTGTTATCAGTAATTTTTTTCGGTTTTATTCAGTGGTGAACATATGGTAAACAGAATTAAAACACCCTGAGTTATTTATTGTATTCCGTCCTGTTGTCTTAAATGCGTTAAAAGTAACTTTTATTTGTTGAGGAGGATATAGAAATTTGAGCCAGCAAATGTAATCCTTGCAATTGAAAGTAATCTAAAGTACTTCATTTCATTCCTTAACTATGAAAGACCTATTAGATGATACTCTTTCGTTTGGCGCCTAACGTCTGTCAGTCAGAAATATACTTTAGAATATTTTTTAATACCAATATACACAAAGTAAATTTATCCAACTTGTTGCATCTCGTCAACCAAATACACATTCTCTTGATTGTCTCTGAGTCATACCTCTTATGTAAGTAAAGTTCATCATGATCTAACTTAGATACTATTATGGTTGAATATACTCTATTTTAGAAGATCCTAGGATTAACCGTGTGTAGTGTTCACAGTGAACATTGCATAGAAATTAACAAATAATGTACAATTTGAAATAGATTTTTTGCCTACCAAACCCTCCTTATCCACAAGATACTGAAGCATTGCACTTATTGCTTAAAACAATTGCATAAACATTTCATTCGTCTAAGATCTCGGAGTTCAGGGACAACAAGTATTCGGAATATTTTTTTTAAAACTTCGTAAGATCTTCTTATGGCTATCTGCTATTGCTAGAAAGACAGATTCTGCTTGTAGAGCACAAGCCTGAACAGCGACCATGATCTAGTGGGAATTTGGGCATCAGCATAACTGATATAAAAGACACGACCACATTCCAGTCTCAGATGAAGCAAAAATATTTATAAGTTGAACATTTCACTTAATATCAAGCTACGCACCAATTGCTCACTACATAGAAATAGTTTGATTGCGAGAGTTAAAGAAATCCTCCAACTCTAATAACGTAAAAATATCGGTAACTAATATTAAAGGGTGAAGATTAATAGGACGATTTAACTAAGCGGCTATTTAAAAATGTTAGTGCAGCATAACTAAACTGAGTGTTCATGTAAAGTCTGGAAGATAGATATACATTCATTTTATGATCATTGATCATCCTAAATTTTAAGAAAAGACAAAATACCTTTTGTGATTGATATATACATAGAATTTTGTCTAATTTAGTTCCTAAATACGACGTTAGATCAATTTTTGGGGTTATGACCTTCCATCCACTGAAGTGGTTGAAACATATATTCCTCATAAACATCCACCGATGTGTGTTTACAAGCCTATAATGGAAAATATCAGTTTTAGTTTATGAAGTCATTTTATGTTGGACTGAGTGATTTCAAAATGCAAATAATTATACCAGTTTGTATCCATTTAATCTCAGTTTACATGACTAAATTCCAGCCACAGTAATACAGTTGTATTCACATCTCATTTCATTCACTGTCTGAGTTTACGTCAATATGTTTGCAGCAACTTTAAAGCCTATAGATAATAAACTGAAAATTCTTTCTTGGATAAATGAAAAGTTACTTTTGCTTACTATGAATAACATATGATTTCCTTTCTTATCACTAAGCGTGATGAACAAAACTTTGATTAAAATTATTTTAACTTTTACTTACCAAAATATCATTTGATTACATAATACTACTCAGCCATCATGTCGACTTCATTTAATGCCAAAACTAAAACACATTGTTATGTCACTATCACTGTTTAGTTTATAAAATGTCTAAATTATCTCATACCTGACTAATTTGAGTCTTGTATGATTACACAGAATGACAACAGAAAAGATTAATCATAATTGTGTTAGGCTGTACTTAATATCTATGTATAATGACTATAATTATTCATATAATGCTCTATCATTCACGACAACAACAATAGCAGCACAATCGTTATAGCACAGATGTTCTATTTACCTGTATATAACTTTTGCCTTTTTGTTTTATAGAACTAATAACTTTTTGAATAACAAATAATTCTTTATATCTACAAGTTTTCTACACCTTATGTCACCACCTCACCACTTGAATCGCATTGTTGTCTGTCTCACATAGCATTGGAATGCCTTGTTTTGCATAGTTATTCCTTATATGACTGCATAATCTGACTTAGTAACTAATATATAACAACAACGTCGCAAATGAAAATGACAACAAACACATAAACAAGAAAAGCTAATATTGACTAGCTCCAGTAAAGTAATGCTCTAGTGATTGTCTGGCGTAACTATCCCCCATCATGATGATAATTTGTTGGTATGTGCATTTTCAATGTTTGTGAGTATATGTATATCTTGATGTTTATTAGTATGACCATTATTAAATAGATTAGTACATCCATCCATTCATATTTATAAATAAAATGGACGTGCACACTTACATAAACAAACTAATCCCGTCAACAAAGTGATTGAATAAAATGAGCACTAAAATTAGAAATGACCATCATCTTAACTCATTTCTAGTAAATGATACAAATGAGAATTGTTAGAAGAGAAGAAACATTCGCATCCTCATACTATCTCTAACCTCTAGAAAATTGTTACCATGTTTTCTGTAAAACAAATTTTGCTCATATATTTTGTCTCATAGATTACAGAGACTGAAGTGGAAGGTTGGCAACAAAAATGAATAGATTCTCGTAAACCTCCTTATGTGCTTATGTATAGTATCTAACTTACAGAGGTGTATAAACATGTAGGCTTAATGTTTGCAGGTGGTATAGATAACGATTTTCTACAATTACTCTTACTAGCAATGCTTAAAGTAGTATTGATAATAAGAATACTATTAAAACTGATAGAAATGACCATCATCTTAACTCATTTCTAGTAAATGATACAAATGAGAATTGTTAGAAGAGAAGAAACATTCGCATCCTCATACTATCTCTAACCTCTAGAAAATTGTTACCATGTTTTCTGTAAAACAAATTTTGCTCATATATTTTGTCTCATAGATTACAGAGACTGAAGTGGAAGGTTGGCAACAAAAATGAATAGATTCTCGTAAACCTCCTTATGTGCTTATGTATAGTATCTAACTTACAGAGGTGTATAAACATGTAGGCTTAATGTTTGCAGGTGGTATAGATAACGATTTTCTACAATTACTCTTACTAGCAATGCTTAAAGTAGTATTGATAATAAGAATACTATTAAAACTGATAGAAATGACCATCATCTTAACTCATTTCTAGTAAATGATACAAATGAGAATTGTTAGAAGAGAAGAAACATTCGCATCCTCATACTATCTCTAACCTCTAGAAAATTGTTACCATGTTTTCTGTAAAACAAATTTTGCTCATATATTTTGTCTCATAGATTACAGAGACTGAAGTGGAAGGTTGGCAACAAAAATGAATAGATTCTCGTAAACCTCCTTATGTGCTTATGTATAGTATCTAACTTACAGAGGTGTATAAACATGTAGGCTTAATGTTTGCAGGTGGTATAGATAACGATTTTCTACAATTACTCTTACTAGCAATGCTTAAAGTAGTATTGATAATAAGAATACTATTAAAACTGATAGAAATGACCATCATCTTAACTCATTTCTAGTAAATGATACAAATGAGAATTGTTAGAAGAGAAGAAACATTCGCATCCTCATACTATCTCTAACCTCTAGAAAATTGTTACCATGTTTTCTGTAAAACAAATTTTGCTCATATATTTTGTCTCATAGATTACAGAGACTGAAGTGGAAGGTTGGCAACAAAAATGAATAG
Source organism: Schistosoma mekongi (assembly GCA_034768735.1). Lineage (NCBI taxonomy): Eukaryota > Metazoa > Platyhelminthes > Trematoda > Strigeidida > Schistosomatidae > Schistosoma > Schistosoma mekongi. The sequence continues at coordinate 24,790,061 of CM068308.1, forward strand.
ATTCTCGTAAACCTCCTAATGTTAATAATAATAATAATAATAATAATAATAATAGCAAAAGAGTTATGTTCTTCAGTAAGAAAAATTATAGAACAATAAAAACCATCATTAATGTGAACAGTAATAGATACCATAAAAGACTTCGATGTTCAAATATAAAGGGATACTTCATCTTTAAAGCCTACTCAAGACGTGCATTAGATGACAAATGATAATAGATTACCTCGTTTTTCTCACATATTGTGCAGAGCGTTGTTTTGTACAAGTTGATTTTACCTCTTAACACATAATATATTCAAAAAAATAATTAACCATTCTCACATCCTGTTGTCATGGCAACAGACTATCTAAAAACAGGTAGTTGAATTAATGGGTCAGTTATGATAATGAATTAATTATAAAACTAACTATAAAGTAGGCAACAAATAGTGAATATACACACTGAATATATACAATGTAAACACCTCAGCCGTTTAAGAGTTTATTTACTGCCAGAACAATCCAGGTGTAGTTTTTGAGATTCTAAAGCTGACTGACTCGTGTTCGAACCCACTTGTTTAATCTGGTTAGCGTTTTTTAGCAAGCTTTGGTTTTACGAGATGGGAATGCTAGCCCCATGTCCAACCCTCCTCCTTTACCCGGGCTTGGGACAGGCAGTAACCCTAGGAGAGCTACAGGCGGGGTTTTCGAACCCACTAAGGAATAATATCTCCTTTATTGTCGAGTGCTAAGTATTACAAAACCTACTTCCAGGGTTTCCTGATAAACTGCATCAAATCACCTTTTACTAATACAGGTTTATCTGAGATAAAAACTTGTAATCTGCATACAGTCTAGTTTACATAAAATAACATATTACATTTTGAAACATTTTCGTGTGTTGTAGTACTTAAAGATACTTGGTTAATTGTGTCAAGAGTCGTCATTTTTGAAGTCGAAATAAAAACACATGGTGTGCTAAATTAAAGATACTGAACTCAACAGTTCCTATTTCATTATACCACAGAGTTAGTTAACGCGACATTAGATGATAAATATCAATTGAAATTTTAACAGTAAAATTTATAATCTAAATTTTAATCACCTATCATGAGTATTGTTTCATTTTATCACTTGTTAATCATTCAAATATTACTTTTAAGGTATATATTTAAGGTTTTTAAGAAATGACTAAACAAGAACTTTTGACCTAATTATTTAAAGGTAACTTAAGAACTGTTATTAACACATTGTCATAGGCATCAGCATGTACTTGCCAAAAAAAGGTATGAAATCATCAAGTGGTTTCAATAAGCTATATCATTTCTCCGTTGACTAGATACATATTTACACAAAACTACTAATACTCATAGGTGTAAACAAAATTTGTTTGAAACGTGACTTACTTTGTTTAATACTGTAATTACTAGTTGAAATCAGTGAAAGATTACATAAATCTCCTTGTAAAATAGCGCCGTGTTTTAATCATCGAAAAAGCACACCATTTATTTTTTTTTATGTTAATCTTGAATAGGTTACTTAAACAGAAATTGTATAATTACACTCAAGAAAAAATATCACATTGACTAGCAGATTATTACCCGTACCAGAATTAATTGTTACATACATTTAGCACGAGGTGATAATATGTGAAAATGTAGCATATATTGCATCTACTATTACGTAATGGCGAACAATTCGTTTTGTAAAACCTTACCTCTCGAATTGTTTGCATCTATTTTTGGGTTATGTAATTACACTGGATGGACACGTGTTTTATTTAGCCATAATAATACACTGTATCCACTCAACTTTCTATACGCTTCATTGAAATAATAAATATATTTCTGAAGTAGGTGTTAACTGTTATTTAACAATATATCCGTATTACTTCTGTTGTTAAATTGCGCATTTACGCATACGTGATTACGTAACGAAGTCATATCATATGTGTTCAGTTGCTTTCACTGACTTATTTCCTTTGTCATAAATAAATGATCTTTTAAAGAAAGAAAGACGATTAGCAATCTTAGTCGAATAACAATTATGACGTTTTGGTACCTATATGTTTGTAATAAATTGAACGTAAATGTCATCTTTACTTGATGGATTATAACATGTTTTACTTTCGAATGGTGAAACTCCCCCTCCCTCTCCCTCTCAGATCATAAAGAATAACTCAAAAACAGCAAATGCCGAGGAATAACATGAATTGATTTTTATTTCACTAGTTCTCACCGGTTGGATTGCAGTCAAGGGCAATGCTAAAGGAAAACATAATTAAATTGACACGGATGAGGGTATCTGTAAATCATTTTATTTCTATTAGATCTCCCCTCACTTTTCATTACTATTACTATTCAACTTAGTATTCCATTTGTTTATGTTAAGCAATCTACACTTCATCCACTATGTAACCATCCTTTTAATATTCCATGATTTTCATTAACCTAATTCTTTAAAACTTATGAACATTTAATCAAATCTGCTATGGTCACTAAACACTTCATCTTATAGATTTTCGAACTCTAAATAATTGCTTTCATCACTTTAATTTCTCAATATCATATTTAAGCGACCTAACACTTACGTTCGTATCGATTTATTAAAGAGATATTCTACATTACTTCAATTATACTGTTTTAATTCAATAAAAAAACTTACTGTTATAATGCAGCTTATGAGAACCAGTGATATAAAAATGAATTCATATTATTCTGAGTCAATTGTTTCTCCCGTTGTATTCAAATTTATAATGAGAACTAGTCGTATTAAAGTATGAAGAGACTATTTTGGTTTTAAAATGATTCACTATTTTTGAATGAAAATTGCAATTTCTCAATGCGGTCACGAGTAAGATAATAGGGAATCAGCATTATCTATTGATTTCAGATAAATCATAACATGCATGTTTTTAATACAATTTTTATCAATAAACGGTTCTAGTACACTCGGAAAGTAAGAAATCGATATTTTGTCTAGGCTTAAAAGTAAAGCTTTTACTATTACACTAATTAATGAAATTATTGTTATTAATTTGGTTGAAAGTTAAAGTTACGCAAGTCTAATACTGAAAATGTATGTCAGTATACTTTTCATTTCCGTCTGAAAATATTAATATGACCTTATGTACAAAATGTAATGAGTGTAGGCTAAAAAATTAAAACGAAGGGATAATGTATTAATGTATGAAGTTAATTCTATACTTCATCGGTTGAGAGATGAATTCTTTATTAATTTTAGTACTGTCATTTAATGTATATTGCCAGGATATAAATAAGTCGAGAATAAGTAGCTCAATCGAGGTGACATTTGTGAAGATATGCTTAGTTGTTTGCATTTGTCACAGACTGATGTTGGTTGGGTACCACTGAAAACCAGGGAGTCCCATACTAGGATGAAACAGCTGTCCGGTGTTCCCTAGTTTTCAGTGATACCTAACCTCAGTCAGTCTTTGATTAATACAAACAATAAATAAGTAATTCATTCTAATTTTGTAAATAGAGGTTATATTAATTAATGGATATTAATTTCCCTCATTATAAACATATTTATTCCCCATTTCACATTCATGTCTAATTTTACTTATTGGATATTTTAAGTACTATTTATTTAACCGATTTCCAACAGACGTATCCTTTATTAGAAATCACAACTTTTATAACTTTAGGTGAAATTAGGATCGGGTTTGTATCTATTTATCCTGGCTTTCCAACAAACTTAAAGTAAAATAAATTCTATTTCGGTGACTCGATAACAAAATAAAATGAACAATTTTCTATTTCTACTACCAGGTAATATAGATGAGAAGTGGTTACAAACACAAGCTTTTCAATATTTCAAGGCCAAATAACATATGTTCTCATTAGAAAACGGTAGTTGTAGCAAATGACTACTTTAACTTTCTTCTCTTTTCCAGTCATTAATAGTGAGACATAATCTAGGTTTGTTAGAATAATACATGGAAGGCTCCTAATCGAACTATTTTATGAAGTCATATGGTAAAGAATCTGTTCCAATCTAGGCTGTACTCCTAGGCGCTTATTGAAAGATGTGTGGAAGTCTTGTAGACTTCAGTATGATTGCTTTGCAAAAGTTGATAATCCTCGATGTTTGTTCAGTTCGATTATGGTAATAGCGTTGACATTAAGTAGAAATACTGTGTTAGTGGAAATGAACGTTATAAAGGAATTTGATTACCATAATGTAAAATACCGTAATATAAACAAATTTTTCATATAACAGGATCTTTCTGTTAACTGAAAACAATTTACTTATACAAATGTATGCGATGAACATGCATCCTACGCACCGATAAACACGTTTATTTGAAAATTTTTAAGGCGTCTCATTTTTTTTCATATAATTGGTGAATTATTATGCTGTCATTGCTGAAGCTAACAAAATGCATTCGTACCTGCAAAACCAGTAGAGTAATAGTTTTGTAAACATAGTCAGATATCAAGGTCTTTAGTCAGTCAATATCAAGGTCATCGAAGGTGTGATGAATTGACTCTAATCATCATTGGGAGTTACTGGTTACAAGCTCAGTGGTACTGTTAGAGGCTAGCCGTTTAACTTGCACGCTATAGATCCGACCTATGGAGAGTTCGTTAGTTTGTAATTTTAATGACTTCCTTCTTTAGACATAATCACTGTTCAGCAATTTCTTTTTCACTGTATGACTAGTTAAATTCAATATGTCATGTAAACTATGATGGCAAAGTTTTGTCCTTTCAATATTAAAAGTGAAAAGATCATAGGTCATTAACACGGATACAGATACATTTATGCAAAATTTCACATAACACAAGTTTTCGAGTGTAGAAAAAAATACTGTTGAACTCCAACTAATCTGTTTTTATTTTTGTTTTTAAATCACGAAATTCTGGAAATTGTTGTCATATCAAAAATTGATTTCATTATTCACTTTATTTAACTTTGTTAATTTGATAGTTCACTTCATTCTCATTATACAACATTTCCATATGATAAGTAAAATCATGTAAATATTTTCCGTGATACATTCATATGTTTTTCTTTTTACTCTTGAATGATCATTCGTTACTGAAAGCACTCAGTGCATTTTATTATCAGTTCTTGGTCTATAAAATCAAACTTTAATTTTGAATATTTATCATTTGACATCTAGATTTAAGGCTGTTATGATTGTGAAATTCTTTTTAATTATTTCTTCAGTATTATTGATAGTGAAATGAATTATGTTAGTGAAATACATAGATTTGATTTACCATGCTTACTGGATACATATAAATAATAGTTGTCAGTCGTTATGTAAATGTGAGGTCAACTTAACAGTATTTTAGTTGGATTGAAAAGATTATATAATCTTTTCATGAATTACTATACATTAAATGACTACACAACGAATAAAAGGAACTACTTAATTGCATCATCTGTCCATTTACTGGATTTATTGAGTATATGCTTTGAGTAAAAGGAATCTGAAAAAGGTACTAATTTAATGAGAAAAACCATTTCTCAGTAGTGAGCACCTGAGTCAAAAAGGGATCTACAGACTCAAATGAACATGATACTTCCAAACTTTTAGTTGTAATTCATTAGTTTACTTATCCAATCATAAACACTTTTTCATTTATGTGACGTACAAAGATATAACAAATTAAAAATCACCTTAAATTATGCAGCATATATATTAGATTCCTTCGGAAAACTCAAAGTAGCCTCCTGTATTTGCATCTTCTTTTCATACATTTCAGAAATATCTATTGCCTACCTTCCGTTCATTGTTTGATGTGTTGGCTAGTGGTACATGAAATTATGTTGTCTAAATTCAATGTTTGTTAACAACTTTTAGATTATTGAAAAGTTGAGTGTTTTAAAGAGATATTCATTTTGTCTCTAACTTCTTTAGCAAAGTAAAATTAGTAGGCTTATTTGATTATGTTAAATTTGGAAATTGTGCAGTAACGGTAATTAACAGATAATGTAGGAGTATTTATTCAAACTGAGAACGGATCAAAGCCATGGATATAGTAATCTACATGGCAACTATAATTGAAACAGAGAGTTCATTATTACTGCATTAGATTTCCTAAAAATAATATTTATTAATAATAACAATCTATGGCAATGGTATTCATTCGAAGTCATAATGTAGATGACCGCCTTGATTGGTAAAAGCATTTGAAAAAAGGAACTCGTTTGTGTATTTGACTTTAAGCTGCACTGTTTATATGATGACTAGTGATAACATCCAGCTTTCTGACCTGCAGCAAACGTAACTGAATTTGAGGCTGATAACTAAATGTTTAAATTTGAGGATGTTCAAACCAGTTAATTAACTGTATAGTATACGTTGTTAGCTATATGACAATAGCTTTCCAGATTATAGGGCTGAAAGATATTACTCTCTGTTTCTCATAAAGTGCCCTGCAGATACATGTTAAAAGAGGTATTGTACATAATAATCACTTAAAATCTTGTTAAAATAAAAAGGTAACTCAAGCCAAATTATGAAAGCAATTTCATTATCCTCGTACTGATTTTGTATTTCTATGCTAATTATATATTGCATTAAATCATACTTATTGACAAACTTCATCTTTAATACTTGAAAAAAAGCTGGGATTAAATAAAATGTCAAGTATCTACTACTTATTATTCAACTTTTTTCATGATAAAGTTAGCAGAATACATGTCATAGCGAAATGGATCATTATATCAATCTAGTTACTTAATTATTCTAATTACCGTCACGTTTACAGATGCATTTGCTTAAAATATTAGAGACGTTTGCAATCATTTGTTGATCGTTATTAATGAGCAATATATTCTTTTGAGAATTATATACATATAGTTCACTTCATCTGTAGTTAATACTAGTTCATTATAAATCCATTTTCACTCAAACACGCTTATGAATGTATCATATGAGTTATTAGTAAATCCTCGCAAAGCTAATGCTTCCGCTCTGTATGATAAACCATGGTTGAGCTTTAACACAAATTTATTCTAACTATAACTGATACTCTTAGTGATAAACATGTGATTATCTGAAAGACAAAATCGTTGTCACGGATTCCGCAATAATACCATCTATATAATCGACTTATTTCCAATAACCGATAATGCTCAATATACATATGAAGGGGCTTATTTAACTATTTCCTTTCGATTCATTTCTTTAAGATTAGCATATTGATGATAAAATTATGGTTGACTTGTTCTTATCGTAAAAGAATGGAACATAAATGAATTATGTTTGATTCTATTATTTTACCTATTTTGACTTTGAATACCCTGACGATACTCTTGTTAAACTCCCCATCAGTTATAGCTTCTTTATGCCATAAGCACACACAAAACAATGACCGATGTCACCTTGCATAATCCTTAATTCTGGTTGAATTTGAACGAATACGTATGATACCTATTTATTAGGCTAAATGGGTTGATATCATTGTTAGCTCGATTTAACGCTGACTGAAATGTAAAAATCTGCAGGACTATTTGGACTTATGTCTTATGCTGGCTGACGATATCGTTTACAAGTATTTCGAAAATATCATTCAAGTCAATCACAGACTTTTTATCAGTTTATTGATCGCGTTCATACTACAGAGCATCTACTGCTTTCAAGATAATCTCGTTTTCAATCGATGCCACCATTTTTGGCCTCGTTAAAATTTCTCTTTTTTTCCTCAATAAAGCTTGTGATTTTAATTTTGACGTAAATAGTAATCTTTGTTGTACTAATTACTAAACTACTAATTAAAATATCATTACGCGTTAAGCTATGCATTCCAGTCAGTGAGTCAACAAATAATAACCGGTATTATGTAATACTTTCAAAATGCTTATAAGCAGATTCGCTAATCTAAGTAGTTTGACACTTCCGTTCATATTTGTTTAATAGTGACTAGTCACAGGCATTGGTCTCACTCAGTATTTTTACGCAACTAATTACACGAACACCTGAAATAGAGGCTTAAATATTTTATATAAAACAGGTGAATTGGCTAACAGATGATGCACGTAATTCGTTACGTACAGAGATCACTTGTCATTATTTATGGCATTTCTAGTGGCTACAAATTTTCCAGGAGTCAAATACTACAAATTTTTTCTGCATTAAAGTAAATTTCTGAAAATTCTGCTTTCTGCCACTTTTCTCTACATTACTTGTGACTAATGTAAAATACTTTATTCAACTCTAGATAATAAGAGAAAAAATTATTCAAGGATATTCGACATGATGTAATTTGACAACGACAAAACAAGGATTTCTAGCTGCTAAGCTCAACTAGTACGTACAAACTTAAAAGGTGGTTGATAAATAAAATTTTCAGCTGTGAGGAAATTTTTTATTTTTGTACAGTTATAAGTCAGGCTGAAACTGCTTAGATGTCAATTGAGCAGCTATAGGAAGAGTATTTCATGCATGTTGATATATCGTGAAATAGTTAAGATTTTTGATCATGAACCTACGAGTTAGTTTCATTGAAACTAAAGAAGTAGATTTTAATTGTTGCGTACACATCGAACTACTTATGTATGAGAACTAATGACTGCTCTATATCTATTTAAAACAGAATATTTGCCTTAATAAGCATAATCAATTATTTGAAGGTGGTTTTATGGTGATTTCATAATGCTTGAATATTCCTTATGCTGATGTGAATTTGTGGCATAAATTATTTTAGGATCATATTAATAAGTTTACTTCGGTCTTCACAGTTACTTCACTTCTTTTCTGAAGTCAAGTGGTAGATTAAATCCATAGAAATGCTCGTACATTCACAAAGATAGATAGTAGTAACAGTATAAAAGATGCTGGAACCTGTTCTCAGTAGAACCAATAACACATTGAAATTGCATCTTGAATATAGCATATGTTGAATTTCTTACTATTTACTGTTGATTAGATTGTTAAATTTTACATATTTTCATAAGAAAGAATATTTCATTAGGTCTTAAGCTACGTGTTCTTTAACTACTGTGTGATCATTATCACCTGTTAGATAACAGATTAGACGTATCTTACATCTAGAAATTCAAAATACTACTTTCTTTTTTTCAAAAGCCACAATAAATAGTTTCTTTACTGTCCCCTAAACATAGGTAATTCAAATGTTTATTGTAAAATTAAAATTGTATGAAACAAATCCACACTATATATCTGTAAAGATTGCTAGTTTTATAAATGAATTAAAAAGAAATAACTCATCCGATTTGAGAAGATGACTTAAATTCTTTTCTTTAGTAATTATGTTAAGCAGGAATAACATATCCATTCAACCTTATAAGTATGCGGGTTAGTTGATAGATCACTTTAACTGATTTCCACCTTGTATATCACATGTCAGTTCTGTAGGTCATAATAATAGTGTTTATTTCTATTTTACGAGGTCATTTAAATTCTGCTTCGTTTAACCATATTTCCGAAAATTGATAAAAGCAATAAATTTTTAAACTCATATCATTTCTATTAATAGGCTAAGTTGGCATTAGTTAGATTAACTGAGAATAAAACTATTCATAACTTACAAAACCATCTAACTCAGTGACTTCAGCATCCTTTATATTGAACATAATTCACTGATGATGTACAACGAAACAATTGTCTACTGATTTCTGGTTGTCACTTTCTCATATGCTGATTATTAATTTGTGATGAAAGCTAGTTCAAGTTGTATGAATTTTCACATAAACATTAATAATTTGCTAAGAAGTAACTAACTTTCTTACAGAATAACTCAGTTTTACTGGTATACTATAAATTTAATTAAATCTTACAAATAATCTTATGTCATAAGATATTAATATTATTGTCATTACTGAAAAGCTACATTCTTACTATACTTTAGATTACTGGATGATATTACACATATTACTTATACAGAATAAAATCTCATACTGTACACTGTCAATATCATATCCAAGAGTGAAATCTAACCATTGATACTTTTAAAATCAAAGGTTTGATTTCACCTCATAATTGTTATATGATTTGAAAATCTATTAAAATTGTAATATTCAGTTCACCAATTGACTTGAATGCACTTTATTTCAGGTACTTTATGTTTACTTCATATTTGGTTGTACATAGTTATTTCATTAATTATTTGATCGCTAGTGTCATCACTTATTCAGAAAAAATATTCAGTAGTTTACAAATTCTTGCTGAAGAGCATACCTTTGGATTGTTAGAAAACGGCATTAATCATGCTGAGAATTTTAATATGGGGTTTTTTGTTTTGTTATAAATTGTAATAAATATGACGACTACGTCATTTATACTTGTTTCTTTTATTGTCCTTTCGTACAGACATAAAAACAAACTTATTAACATAATTATATTGTTATATACTAGTGTCACAATCTGATTCTGTTTTTATAAAGGCAGATTGTTTATCACAGAAACATCTTTCTATTATCCTCATATCCGTTTGTTGAGCTTCCAGAACAAAATATAGTTTAATAGGAAAATATCAGCTTACTGTGAAAATTATTTTAAAAAGTTTTCATTTTTTGGGAATCTGTTAAAGAACGTTATGCAGTTTGACGAATTTTCAGTTGTGGGATGTTTACATGAACAAGTGAAATCGATATTCAGGAAGTCAATTGGGCTTAGTAGAGCTTATATTAATTTGTGGATAGTATACATTATGGAATGGTCACATATAATGTATTAAAAAGAACCACAAGACAATGAACAGTAATTGCTTCGTAGAACGAAATTCCCCAGCAATCTGCACCCATCGCGAAAAGAGATGAATCAGTGTCCATCATGCCTCACAGCGAGCATATTATTTTCAGAATTTCAACTTACCTTCTAACGGTTTCCATTTCTAGACTGTGCAACCGTCATCCATTCCTATTGATGACAACTATTTCACTCGAAGTTGGTTTACAAACTTCTTATATTCATTTCAGCTATAAGATTACTACTGATTGTTATAGTGAAAAATTCTTAATATTCCGGTGAAAATCCGTGATCAGTGGACTTCAATCACATAAATGTTATTTATGGGATGCTGCTAATTGACTCACTTTCTGAAGCTAACCTTTACTTATTGTGATTTGTATCACTCACAATACTACTTACATTAATATTAACTAATTCAAAATGACACTTATGATAATCACATGTTAAGTAGAAAATTAACACTATGTTTATAGTGTCATCATTTTTAGTGATGATGTAATCAATTTATTTGTCCTTCTTCACCTAAAATAAATACAACTGTAATTGATATCTGTCAATAAAACTAAGCCATTCACATGGTGACTTTGATTGTATCCTTTTCTTATATCCTTGAGTTAATAATCAAAATGAAAGTAATAATGACAATAATCTTCTTGACTGAAAAAAAAATTGTTGAAAAAAAGTAATCATTAATAAAATTAAGTTAATCCCTTATTAATAACCATAACTTATTAATCGTTTCTATCTATTTATTAATCAACTATAATAATTTGTTTTTAATGGCAAGTATGAAGTTCCTTTACATCATATAAGTAGACTTAGTAGTAATTTTAAAAAAAGATCACCAAAAAAGGAAAACTGAAATGTACTCGTAAATTCAATATAACAAAATTGATTAAATATTCAGAATTGTCAAGATAAGAATAAGTTAACATTATTAATTATATTAACAAATACTACTGATTAAATATTTCTACAAAATTAAAAATCACTTAGTCATATTACAGTGATTTATCAAGCTTTGAATTCGACAGTAATTCATTGATGATAATCGGTGAAAATTGGGGTGGTGGGGGGAAGGGTAGATAACTGTTTGATTGTGACTGAATATTTAAATCTTTGAATTTAGAATCAGTCGTTAGAAATTATCATGATATTACTAGAACCTGTAGGTTCTTAGACCGCAGGTAGTAGTGGCAAACGAAGATTTAACATTTACCAAGTGCTTTATTCAATAATTAACCAGCTTGCATTGATTTGTCATAAAAATTATCTATAATTCTGAAATCCGTTGAAAAACAAATGAATGTCATGAGAATAAAATACTGAATAAATGATTCTTCAGACTAAATGAGTTATTCAACTCGAAATATGAGTTAAATTTTGAAAAAATATTTTAACGGTGATTGAGACCTTCTTTTAAGAAAGTCAAACTGAAATAAACACAACCTTACATTAGTATTGTTGTCAACTTGGGGACGACTCCAAGCTACAAAATACCAGACAGTTGTCACGTCCATGCATACAACTTATCAACAATGTACGTCTGTGATTTTACATAGTATTAATCACCATCACATTTACGTTTCACAGAGACATAATGCCGCTCATTGACAGAGACACGATTATCTAGTTAGCACTTTCTAACGTCAGATACTTTTTAATCTAACAAACTTCTTATTTCATACCATTGATTCTCTAAATGACTTTAGTTTAAAATAATTGTTGTAAAATAACGAAAGTACTGAATATGATTACATATACTGTTAACTATTAGAAATCTGGGTACACTTGTTCATGTGACTAGTACTCACTTATTTACTTACACCCGTTATCCGTAACAGAGGAGTATACGCCGCTCACTAGTATTCTCCATTGAACTCTGTCCTCAGCAATCCTTTCCAGCTGTTTCCAGTTGTTGTTCATCCTCTTAATATCTGCTTCCATTTCTCGATGCAGTGTGTTCTTTGGCACTTCTCTTTTCTGTTTCCCAACAGGATTCCATGTTAATGCTTGCCACGTGATGCAGTCTGATGGTTTGCGTAATGTATGTCCTATCCATTTCCAATGTCTTTTCCTAATTTCCTCTTCGGCTGGAAGTTGGTTTGTCCTCTCCCATAGTAAGCTGTTGCCGATGGTTTCAGGCCAACTGACATTCAGTATCTTGCGTTGGCAGTTGTTTATAAATACTTGTATCCGTCTGATGATGTTTGCAGTAGTTCTCCAAGTTTCAGCTCCATACAGCAGAACTGTCTTAACAATCGGAATCAAGAGTCTGACTTTAAGGTTTGTTGACAGTTGTTTAGAGTTCCATATATTCTTCAACTATAGGAATGCTGCCCTTGCCATTACATCTGCATCGGACCCTCCTTCTTCATCGATGATGCTACCCAGATATGTGAAAGCATTCACCTCTTCCAGAGTTTCTCCATCAAGTTGAATTGGGTTGGTGCTCCCTGTGTTGTATTTGAGGATCTTACTCTTACCTTTATGTATGTTTAGGCCTACTAATACTGAGGTTGCTGCTACACTGGTTGTCTTCACTTGCATTTGTTGGTGTGTATATGCTAAGAGAGCTAGATCATCTGCGAAGTCCAAATCATCGAGTTGCATTCTGCTTGTCCATTGAATCCCGTACATTCCCTCAGATGTGGAGGTCTTCATGATCCAGTCAGCCACTAGGAGGAAGAGAAAAGGCGAGAGTAAGCAACCTTGTCTGACTCCGGTCCTCACTGGGAATGCATTTGTCAGTTGTCCTCCATGCACAATTTTGCACTGTGTCCTGTCGTAAGAATTCTGGATGATGTTGACGAGTTTCTCTGGTACGCCGTAGTGTCGAAGAAGTTTCCATAGTGTTCTGTCTACACTATCAAGATAGTAAGCTTGCTAAAAAAAACGTTAACCAGATAAAAAAAAGCATGCGATCAATGAACAATACTTTATCTATCCACTTCCAATAGTATCATTTATATTGAAAATGCATACATTTATAAATGGATAGTAGCTGATGTGAACAGGAAGGCAGTATTTAAGTATAGTGTGACGAGAATAACATCATATTAAACGACAATCTCTTAACTGTTATATTATCCTTTTTAATTACATTGGTAAAGTGATTCTTAGCATTTTCCATTAGCATTTTCTATTTCACAGTAAGTAATTGATAAATTTTTAAATGTTTTTTTGAATAAGTTGTATTCTTACAGGTGAAAATAATACGATTGAACTTAATGATACTTCAGATATGTGACTCATCAATATTAATTTTCATAGATTTTAACATTATTACCTGTGATAATGTTCATCTCGATTTCAGATGATAAGTAAACAATACACTGAACTTATAAATCTAAAACTTGTACAGCCGATTATTGTTTGGGTATGATTTAAATAAGGATCTGAGATGAATGTGAAACTATGGATTAATAATGTATAATATAATAATCTTGAATCATGCCGTTAGTGTGTGAACCAGAGATACTATCCAACTAACTAATATGAGATGTGAAAAACAAGGTTTATGTCTACGACAAAAATTAAATGTACGTTGAAAACTGAAACCAATGAGTTACGCTTCGTGTGTGTCCACACTACTTGGGATTCCTCAGCTTTTAATATGTTTTTAAACAGCATTATCTACAAAAGACTTAACAAAATGAACCAAACTTTTGCGATTTTCTGTTAGAAATTAAATAGGAAATTAGTATAGGTATGTAGTTTATTGTTGCTAATATTTATCACTTAATTTTGAACAGTCTTCTTTCTGTTGCATGTTCATCCTGTGTATCATCACAAATATTAATATATTTGAGGTTTATTTGACGGTTGAGTCCAAAATGTATATTTCTTCCTATTTAGATATGATTGTCACTTAGAGTTTATGTACACACCAGTGCTCAAACCCTGTATCTTTCGCTTCAAACACTGCCTTGTTACACACTGAACTACTGAGTTCAGATATCCACTGCCTTTTTTAGGAAGTTCCAAACAGAGAGAAATGTGAGTCCTAGATGGTAATTGTTTCTACAAATCAAGCAGACTAAATAGGAAGTTTATTAAACTTATGTTTCTTATCAAAGCTAAATAACGTAAATAAGAAAGTCTGAAGTAAACTCCATTTAATAATAGGTATTTTAAAACATTTACATACCTATGTAAACACACATGAATATGAACATGAAAAGATTTACGTATAGGCATACAAATGAGACAGAAATAGGCCAGATGTTGTAAGATTTTAGACTTTTAGTCACTATGTGAAGAGAACAATGAAAATTGATGATTAATTTTGTGTTTTATCGGAGGCTGACTCTATCATGTATACAGAGTTTTACTCAATTTTTAGGTGTCAGTGTTTGTGTACATATAAATAAACGGTACTCACAATCTTCTTCTCATAAAAAAATATATCGTACAATTTATTTTCTATTCAGTCCCAAGAAAAGTAAATTGTTAACATTCAATTTTTTTTATGATGTCGCTATCCACAGGTGTGTTACACGTGCATAACTATGCATTCTTAATATGAGAAAAAAAAAATGTAATATTCGTCTGAATTCATTATAAATCTATGTTTAATAGATTGAAGTATATATACCTTTAGATAAGTAATCTTCGGCTAAAGTAACTGTAAATAAACTATTCTAAAGCTCATCTTAAGTGAGTAGAAAAAAATACTTTTTTTTTAGTTAATTAACATAGATGATTATTTTTGTGGAGGTTAGTATTTTTATTGATTGAATATGTCATAAATTGATGTTGCTAGAGTACCATTGAAAAACAGGGAGCCCTATTTCATAGGATAGAAAGTACATTTATCATTGGAAAACTGGAATAAGAATTAATGAATGTAGAAAAATGGCCTGGAGATAACTGCAACCCACAAAAGTCGATTGATAAGCATAATGAAATTAAAGATGACGATTATAATGTAACCATAGTCAATGGCTATAGTCCACATCTACCACAATTTCCATTGATGATGATGTGACAAAAAATATCTGTAGATGGCTCAACATTTTACTAATTAGAGCCTACCACTCATCTAAACTATTAATCGTATACAAAACAGCTTATTCAGCAACTCAACATAAAACAAACAATCTCTCCTTTAATGTCACTCCTAACTGTTTTTACAAATTCACACCATTCTTCCAAAGTACTTACATTAGTCGAACGGAAGGAAGAGTTTATCTTCGGCTTCACAAACGTAACTCCGCCTGTAGCCCCTAGGGTTGCTGCCGGTCCCAAGCCCGGATAAAGGAGGAGGGTTGGGCATGGGGCTAGCAACCCCATCCCGTAAAACAGCAAATGTGCTAAAAAAACGCTAACCAGTAAAAACCTTTATAACCATTTTCACTCTGCCCTGGGAGTTGGAAGGTATGTTATGACGCCTCATGGTGAAAGCCGAGTTTCTTCGGAAGCCACGAGGCCGATGTCTCTTCTGACAACCAGAGCAACCATTAGTATAGGTACGTGGAATGTCCGCACGCTGTGGGAAACAGGGAGGACCATGCAAATAGCTGAAGAAATGAAAAGATACAACCTGAAGATACTTGGAATAAGCGAAACGCATTGGGTGCAAGCTGGACAGCAACGGTTATCCTCGGGAAATGTGCTTTTATACTCCGGCCACGAAGAAGAAAACGCCCCACACACACAAGGAGTAGCATTGGTGTTATCCCAAGATGCATGGAAGTCTCTTATAAGATGGGAACCTCATGGACCTAGGATCATCACAGCATCCTTCAAGACGAAGAAGGAAGGGATTGCAATGAATGTCATCCAGTGCTACGCACCCACCAACGACAGCCACGAAGACGACAAAGACCAGTTCTATGCGAGGCTGCAGTCAATCATCGAGAAATGTTCAGCCAAGGACCTGACTATTCTAATGGGCGACTTCAACGCCAAGGTCGGAGTGGATAACACCGGGTATGAAGACATCATGGGACAACATGGAGTGGGAGAAAGGAATGATAACGGTGAGAGGTTCGTGAACTTATGTGCCTTCAACAAAATGATTATAGGTGGCACCATTTTCTCTCACAAACGTATACACAAAATTACATGGATTTCACCGGACCACATCACGGAGAACCAAATCGACCACATCTGCATCAATAAGAGGTTTAGAAGGACCATGGAAGACGTAAGAGCAAGGAGAGGAGCCGACATAGCTTCAGATCACCATATGGTGGTAACTAAAATGAAACTGAAGCTGAGGAAGCACTGGACAACTGGAGTAGCAGTATTACACAAGTTTAATACAGCCCTTCTCCGTGATACTAACAAACGCAACGAATTCAAATTAATTCTCAGCAACAAGTTTCAGGCATTTCATAATCTACTAGAAGAAGGTGGAACTAATATGGAAGACAACTGGAAAGAGATTAAGGGAACAATAACCTCAACATGTCAGGAGGTTTTGGGTCTCAAGAAACAACACCAAAAAGAGTGGATTTCTGTTAGAACTCTGGACAAGATCCAAGAAAGGAGGAACAGAAAGACAGCGATCAATAACAGTCGGACAAGAGCAGAGAAAGCCAAGGCACAGGCCGAATACACCGAAGTCAACAAGCAAGTGAAGAGGAGCATCAGGTTGGATAAACGGAAGTTTGTTGAGGACCTAGCAATGACAGCGGAAAAAGCTGCAAGAGAAGGAAATATGAGGCTCTTATACGATACAACGAAGAAGTTAGCTGGGAAATTCAACAAGCCAGAGCGGCCAATCAAGAACAAGGCTGGCAAACCAATCACTGAAGTGCATGAACAACGGAACAGGTGGGTAGAGCACTTCCAAGAACTCTTGAATAGACCAGCCCCACTGAACCCACCAGTCATCGAAGCAGCAGCCACGGATCTCCCTATAAGCACAGACCCACCAACAGTCGAAGAAATCAAAATGGCCATCAGACAGCTCAAGAGTGGCAAGTCAGCAGGGCCAGACAACATACCAGCAGAGGCACTGAAGACAGATATAGAAGCAACTTCAAAGATACTCCACATTCTCTTCAGGAAGATTTGGGAGGAAGAACAAGTTCCAGCAGACTGGAAAGAAGGGTACCTCATCAAGATACCAAAGAAAGGCGATCTCAGCAATTGTGAGAACTACAGAGGCATTACTCTACTTTCAGTACCAGGGAAGGTCTTCAACAGAGTGTTATTGAACAGATTAAAGGGCCCAGTCGACGGCCAACTCCGAGATCAACAGGCTGGATTCCGTAAAGATCGATCATGTACCAATCAAATCGCCACTCTACGGTTCATTGTTGAACAATCAATTGAATGGAATTCACCACTTTACATCAACTTCATCGACTATGAAAAGGCATTCGACAGCGTGGATAGGAGAATATTATGGAGCCTTCTACGACATTACGGCGTACCCGAGAAGATAGTCAACATCATACGAAATTCTTACGACGGACTACATTGTAAAATCGTGCATGGAGGTCAGCTCACAGATTAATTCGAAGTGAAGACCGGTGTTAGACAAGGCTGCTTACTCTCGCCCTTCCTCTTCCTACTGGTCATCGACTGGATCATGAAGACTGCAACATCTGAAGGCACTCTCGGAATACAATGGACAACATCGACGAAACTAGATGACTTGGACTTTGCAGATGACCTAGCTCTTCTTTCTCACACACATCATCAAATGCAGAAGAAGACCAACAATATAGCAGCAGCCTCAGCAGCAGTAGGCCTCAACATACACAAAGGGAAAAGCAAGATCCTCCGATACAAAACAACAAACTCTAACCCAATTACACTTGACGGAGAAATTCTGGAAGACGTTGAAACCTTTACATATTTGGGCAGCATCATCGACAAACACGGAGGGTCTGATTCGGATGTGAAGGCGCGGATTGGTAAGGCACGTGCAGCATTTTTACAGCTAAAAAACATCTGGAACTCAAACCAACTGTCAGTCAATATAAAAGTCAAAATTTTCAACACAAATGTGAAGACAGTCCTGTTGTATGGAGCTGAAACTTGGAGAACTACAAAAAGTACCCTACAGAAGTTACAAGTATTTATAAACAACTGCCTGCGTAGGATTCTTCGGATCTGTTGGCCAGATACCATCAACAACAACCTGTTGTGGCAGAGAACTAATCAACTTCCAGTTGAGGAAGAAATTAGGAAAAGACGCTGGAGATGGATTGGACACACACTGAGGAAACCATCAAATTGTGTCACAAGACAAGCACTGACTTGGAATCCTAAAGGCCACAGAAACAGAGGAAGGCCCAAGAACACATTGCGTCGGGAATTGGAAACAGACATGAAGAGAATGAACAGCACTTGGGAAGAGCTAGAACGGAAAGCCCAGGACAGAGTTGGCTGGAGAATGCTGGTGGGCGGTCTATGCTCCACTTGGAGTAACAGGCATTGATTGATTCACAAACGTGTTCCAAAAAATCTTGCATTAATAGCATGAATTACTTTGAATAGTACAATATCTCAACAGCCTAGATACCAAGTTGATATTTCGAAAATTTTTTATGGGATTATCAGACAATTATGCTTCTGACTCTTGAAGTTAGTCTTATCAAGCGTTTGAAACTTTATTTTCGTGCTTAAAAGCAAAATAATTAAAAGCCATATACTACCTTCGTAACATAATCTACATTTCATAGAATCATAAAATATTTGTTTAGAAAATTTCTAAACCCATGAAATTACATCGTGGCAGCATTATTTTCCTCTAGGATCATTGCATTACCAACAAATTGAGGTTTACTCACTTCGTTTGTTTTTTTCTTGCACTCATCGTAAGAATTTGTTCACTTTGTAACTGCACATTTCCAGTGCTTTATTATTTAACTGCTAACGGTATTGCAGATAATTCTTTAAAATATGGTATATATTTACAACGTTTTATTACATTGCTTTATTTACATTCTTGTCATGTTATACGTGTCAACAAGATTTTTCACCCAAATCCCTTTCTGTTGGTACGTTTAAACCTTTGCATAAATTTACTTTTGAAATTCTGTTGGTTGTAAGTAATTGGAAGAGAATCAAATGAATTCGATTCGATCTGTGATTTTTAATTTTTCTAAGGTTTTCTATCATTTTTATTTGATTGAAATTAGTTCTTCAATAAGTGAAACATTAAAAATATAGTAAATATTGGACAATAAACTAAAGTTTCATATCTCATGTACAGTAATCTAACAGAAACAAGTAGATGTGTGTAGTCTGAAACTACTGTTTTAGAAAAGTAAACTTTTTAAAAATGAGCAGTCAGTTAAAAAAGAATCAATGGTTCATATTATGATTCTCCATTATATTTAATTGACACTATATTCAACGGCAATTTAAACAGATCTCAGTCCGCATTGATGACGTGTAATTAAGCGTTTAGCTTATTTGAGGTGATTTTACAGTTATCAGTTAGTGCACTAGTGATTTATTTCAAGATGTTATTGAAGTCCTAGTGAAAAGTTATGTCTAGCAGAGTTCGGACATGTCGTGAGTGCGATAGTTATCATAAGTTGTACTAACTGATTGTCATGCTATGTCACAAATGTCACCCATTTACTAAAGTTTATTTGTTGAGGAAATATAAACCCAGCTTCTAAATTATCAGTGTTTGTTTTTGATGACGGAAAATTCCATCTGATTTAATCATACATACACGAACTTGAAATTATTAATAATTAACTGACCATTTCGTTTATTCTTCTACTTAATATATACCTTTCAATTTACTAAGGATTTATCATTTTCACATTTAAGTAAATTTTACTAAACTCCTAAATGAACTGACATGTTATAGCTCATTACTTCAAACGTGATAATATCATTTACTCTCAGGATGATATGTTCAGTTATGAACTTGTAATTAGAATGAATAGGATTATACTATCAGTTGATTTTTAGCACCACATTATAAGGGGATTCTGGCATATTTATATCAACATATGATGAATAACAGGTAATTATACGACTTTCTATCTAAAGGGTCATATTATAGAATTTGAAGTAATAGGTACCAGATTTGCACTTTCAGAAAGATAACTAGTCAACGCAAAAAAATATAAGTTTCACATTAGACAAATCACGTACGCCGCTAATCCTGAAAGCAAGTAAAAAGAATTTTTTTGTTTCATAATTCCACTCTGCTAATGTGGAGTTAGTAAGTCACCTGGTTGAGCAATAAACGTAAAATACAATAGTGCTGCAAACTAAAAACAAATTGAACATTAACCAAAACAAACTCAGTTCGGTTAAAAATTGAATGTAATATACGATTAGGGAACTAGCTATGAAAAAATCTATTTGATACGAAGCACAATGCAAAGTTTTGAAATTCTAGTGACTGAATATCTGGATTTTAATGTGCAATATGAACGGTAAGATTTAAGCAATATTTCCAAACATCAAGATAAACAAAGGATTGTACTACACTATAATTCGTAATACAGACTATCAACAATAAGTAACTTCATACTTTCCAAACAACATAGTAGCTACCTGGATACCGTAACTTACTGGAGTAAGCCAACTCCTCAGAATAAGTAAAGATTGTTAATAAATAATTACCATCTCAACCTATAGGATAAAAACAGGCATAATATCAACAATCCACCACTTAGTTGTCACGTCGTTTGAAACATTACGCTAAACACATAGTTATATTAATCCGTTGAGGTATCGGTGTATTTACAATAGTCTTCAGTATGCACGATATATTGTCATGATTATCTATGTCATATGAAATATATCTAAAACAAATTCTCATGAATAAAACAGGTCATTTTAAGACCTAAATAACAATGAGAATACCTAATTTGTACTGCCCTTTATTTTGACTCCAGTGATTTTCTTTTTAATTTTGGCAACGATCCAGGAATAATTTTGGAATAACTGCTAAAAATTATTAAAGAGAAATAGACAATTGAGTGGATGAGTTTCTTTTCAATTCGTTTTTCATCCAGACTTTACGCTAATATATATATATATATATATATATATATATATATATATATATATATATATATATATATATATATATATATATAATACGTCTGAAGTTACACCCGGTATATGACCAAGTTACGTTTGGATTATTACCAGAGCAACTTCTAACGATTGAACCCACTCTTACGAATGAGAAGAAATCAGAAGGCAATGAAGGATGGAAGAGAAGTTATATTTGATCGTGAATGGAGCGACAATGGGTTAGCAAAGTCTAGGCTGGCAAACTAGAGAGGGTTGCTTGTCTCGGTACGGCGTGGCGAGATCTGGTCGTGATGCGTGACCGGGCGCCTTCAAATTAGTAGTGTCCGCTAAAACAAACACGGTCAGCATCAATGTCGAAACCTATGTAACTATTTATTTTGGGGATTATTTACCGCTACACGTCCAAGTATTGATAAGCAGAAGAAATGAACTACTTATTTTTGACTTTTTTTCACTAGATGACTACTGGATTTTTCTGCTACCCGTTGAGAAAGCATTCACTCATGCACTATCCAGTTGATGATTTTTGTAATGCTAATAAAATATGTTAATTTCAGTAAATTTTGGGAGAATAAGGTTAGATCATAGGATTTACGGAGATAATCATCTATTTCCGATTCACGATGAGTCGAGCAATTATAGCGCAAAACACTTTTGTTAATACCCTATGTGTATCCGAAAATGCTTGTAAAGATATTTTCCTGAAAAAATCATTAGATTCATTAGTATATTATATATTCTAAAGATGACGGTACAGAAGTGTAATAAATAACTAGTTAACTATCAACCTTATATATCTAATGCTGAAGCTTAGCAAAAGCTCTTTAACACTATAATAACCTAAAAATACAACTAATTTGCCACTGAAATGACGAACAGGTCATATTGTAATCGACGTACATGAAAACCGGTATGAAGTACAAAAAACGCTCCTTTAGTCAGTCAACAGCTATGAGGCTTGGTATGCACACTCACCAGCTCTATCATTTAAACATTCTGACATATATGTGAGGTGGACAAATTGACTATTAATCAAAGGTCATTAAATAAGAAGATGAACTTACTAACTTTTCCTCTCTTGAAAAAAACAACTTACTATCGAGACTGAACGTGTATAATTTTACTTAGTATAGATAATCTAGACTCAAAACAAAAAAAATGTGAGATTAATAATTCGTGAACAAAATTCCCATAGAGTTGTTTATTTGTATTAACTCGCATCGCTGTGCATACACGTTTCTTGTGCTGGTGTACTGTTTTTTCATTTATTTGTTCTATTTCATTTATTTGTTCTATTTGTAACTATGCTTGTCGTAGTTACATTTATTAATCCCCTCCCTCATTCTTTATTTATTTGAATCTTTTTTTTTTCAATTTTCATGTCTGTCAAAATATAAAATAAATGACCTATACCAATTTGTAATAACGAGGGAAGGTAGTAGTTAGTGTTAATATCAATGTGGGAATGGTGAAGAGCGAACGTGTTTGTGTATGTTTGACTTGTAAGAGAGTGGGAAGGTGTATATACGTGGATTTACTGTGCGTGTGTCTTATTTAAATTAAATAGTCCAACTATTTTTATTTATCCTCAATGTGTCCACTGTATTAAAATTTGTCTTCATTGTATCACCATGACATCTAAATCATTTTATTTTTTTCCTTCGTAAACAAGTTGAAACGTGCTAATGATACATAAACACATAATTATGTTATTGATATAAATAGTAGTATTTGACAAAATGAAATTGAGAAGACAATAGTAAGATCTATGATTGTTTCCTTATCCCAGTTGAGTTCTATGTTCATGGAAATAAATAAAATGGCATTCTAACTTACTAAAACACGAATTTTTGATTGTATGTATACATAACGTTTTTAAAGTGCAATGAATCATTATAATTGATGACAAAAATATCTAGAGACAAATATGAAGTTTATTATTACTTATCATGATTATATCAAATTAAATTTGAATTGATGATTACCTGTCTACAGAAAATAATTACTTAGGGTGACCAAATAACTAAAATAAGTATCAGTTAGAACTCGTGAATTAAAGTTCTTGATGCGCTTTAATCTATATGTTGGAATTCAATAGTTCCCAGTCCACTGTTAGTAATTTGTTATATAACATGGTAATCATCCAACCAGCTTGTTTTTACAGTTAGACTTCACTAGTCACTACTTTCCACCATAATTTAAAGGTTGTATCTAGAAGTTAATTGTCAGTAAACAAACAGTTTTCAATTTATTTGACAGTTCATAACTATTAGTTCATCTAATTACAATCTATGAATAAAATCTATTTAAATTAAACTAATCTTTACAAGCTTATGTTGAAAATCGCTTACTCAGTAACTGGTTAAGTGCAAACCATAATCTATTAATAACTCCGCCTGTAGCTCTCCTAGGGCTACTGTCGGTCTCAAGCCCGGGTAAAGGAGGAGGGTTGGATATGGGACAAGCACCCCTATCCCGTAAAACCCAAGCTTGCTAAAAAAACGCAAGCCAGATTGAACAAGCTAAACCATTTAAACTCTGCCCTGGGAATAGAAGGATTCATGACGCCTCATGATGAAAGCCGAAATTCTTCGGAAGTCATGAGGCCGATGCCCCCCCTTCTAACAGCCAGAGCAAATATTTTTATAGGTACATGGAATGTTCGAACAATGTGGGAGAGCGGGAAGACAAATCAAATGGCTGCAGAATTGAAGAGATACAACTTGACAATACTCGGAATCAGCGAAACCCATTGGACTGAAGCTGGACAGAAAACATTGGCTTCGGGAGAGATGCTGCTATACTCCGGCCACGAAGAGGAAAATGCTCCCCACACTCAAGGAGTTGCTCTGATGCTGTCCAAGGAGGCACGTAATGCACTTGTGGGATGGGAACCACATGGACCCAAGATCATCAAAGCATCTTTCAAAACAATGAAGAAAGGGATTACGATGAATATTATCCAATGCTATGTACCAACCAACGACGGCAACGACGAAGACAAAGATCAGTTTTATGATAGACTGCAATCAATTATAGCAAAGTGTTGAGGAAGGGATCTGACAATTTTGATGGGGGTCCTAAACGCCAAAGTCGGAATGGACAACACTGGATATGAAGGAAATCATGGAACGACAAGGACTGGGAGACAGAAATGACAATGGTGAAAGATTTACAAACCTATGTGCCTTCAACAAATTGGTTATAGGTGGTACAATATTCGCCCACAAACGCATACACAAGGCTACATGGGTCTCACCGGATCATACTACAGAGAATCAAATCGATCATATATGCATCAATAAAAAATTTCAGAAGATCAATGGAAGATGTAAGAACCAGGAGAGGAGCTGACATAGCTTCAGACCACCACCTGGTGGTTTCTAAAATAAAACGAAAGCTAAAGAAGCAGTGGACAACTGGAGTGGCAGCAGTACCACGGCTCAATACAGCTTTTTTCCGAGACACTGACAAACTCAAGGAATTCAAAATAGCTCTTAACAAGCCTTACAAGATCTACCGAATGAAGAAGAAACCACTATGGAGGGTAACTGAAAGGGATCAAAGAAGCACTAACGTCAACGTGTCAGGAGGTTCTGGGCCGCAAGAAGCACCATTATAAGGAATGGATCTCCACTGAGACCCTGAGCAAAATTCAACAAAGGAGGAGCAAGAAGATAGAAATCAACAACAGCCGAACAAGAGCAGAGAAAATCGAGGCTCAAGCTGAATACTCAGAAGCAAATAAACAGGTAAAGAAAAGCATTAGAGCCGACAAACGAAAGTACATCGAAGGCCTTGCAACGACAGCGGAGAAAGCTGCAAAAGAAGGAAATATGAAACAGCTATACGACACAACGAAGAAACTGGCAGATAAACATGGTAAACCAGAGCGACCGGTCAAGAACAAGGAAGGCAAGACACTCACTGAGATTCAAGAACAAGAGAATAGGTGGGTAGAACACTTTGAAGAACTCTTGAACATAGGCCAGCTCCACTGAACCCACGGGACATCGAAGCAGCACCTACAGATTTCCCGATAGATGTCACTCCACCAACGATGGAAGAAATCAAGATGTCCATCAAAAAAATCAAAAGTGGGAAAGCAGCAGGACCTGACAATATACCAGTTGAAGCACTCAAGTCAGATATAGATCTAACAGCTAGGATACTCCACGTTTTATTCAAAAGGATCTGGGAGGAAGAACAAGTGCCGGCAGACTGGAAAGAAGGACATCTTATCAAGATACCAAAGAAAGGAGATTTGAGCAAATATGACAACTACAGAGGGATCACGCTACTGTCGATACCAGGGAAAGTCTTTAACAGAGTATTGTTGAACAGAATGAAAGATTCAGTGGAGGCTCAACTTCGAGATCAACAAGCTGGTTTTCGTAAGGATCGGTCGTGCACAGACCAAATCGCAACACTACGGATCATCGTTGAACAATCAATTAAATGGAACTCGCCACTGTACGTCAACTTCATTGATTATGAGTAGGCGTTTGACAGTGTAGATAGGAGAACACTGTGGAAACTTCTTCGACACTACGGCGTACCAGAGAAACTCGCCAACATCATCCGGAACTCTTACGACGGGACACATTGCAAAATTGTGCATGGAGGACAACTGACAAATGCATTCCCAGTGAGGACCGGAGTCAGACAAGGTTGCTTACTCTCACCTTTTCTCTTCCTCCTAGTGGTTGACTGGATCATGAAGACCTCCACATCTGAGGGGATGCACGGAATTAAATGGACAAGTAGAATGCAACTCGATGATTTGGACTTCGCGGATGATCTAGCTCTCTTAGCATATACACATCAACAAATGCAAGTGAAGACAACCAGTGTAGCAGCAACTTCATCATCAGTAGGCTTGAACATACATAAGGGAAAGAGCAAGATTCTTAAATACAACACAGGGAGCACCAACCCAATTCAACTTGATGGAGAAACTCTGGAAGAGGTGAATGCTTTCACATATCTGGGTAGCATCATCGATGAAGAAGGAGGGTCCGATGCAGATGTAATGGCAAGGGCAGCATTCCTATAGTTGAAGAATATATGGAACTCTAAACAACTGTCAACAAACCTTAAAGTCAGACTCTTGATTCCGATTGTTAAGACAGTTCTGCTGTATGGAGCTGAAACTTGGAGAACTACTGCAAACATCATCAGACGGATACAAGTATTTATAAACAACTGCCAACGCAAGATACTGAATGTCAGTTGGCCTGAAACCATCGGCAACAGCTTACTATGGGAGAGGACAAACCAACTTCCAGCCGAAGAGGAAATTAGGAAAAGACATTGGAAATGGATAGGACATACATTACGCAAACCATCAGACTGCATCACGTGGCAAGCATTAACATGGAATCCTGTTGGGAAACAGAAAAGAGAAGTGCCAAAGAACATACTGCATTGAGAAATGGAAGCAGATATTAAGAGGATGAACAACAACTGGAAACAGCTGGAAAGGATTGCTGAGGACAGAGTTCAATGGAGAATTCTGGTGAGAGGCCTATGCTCCTCAGCGAGGAGTAACGGGCATAAGTAAATAAGTAAGTAAGTAAAATTAATTGAATTCAGATTGTTATTTTAGTGGAGATTGCTATTTTGATTTATCGAATATGTTATAGATTGATGTTAGCAGGGTGCCGGTGAAAACTACGGAGCACTGGAGCTAGCTGTTTCATCCTAGTGTTGAACTCCTCGGCAGTGTGCGCCCCAGATTTCTCACCAGGGGCTTCGGGTTGGAGGACTCTTAACCCACTGCACCACTGGGCCGGCCAGCATCTAATGGTAGAATTCCCACTTCCATCAGTTTATAATATATAGCGCGACGATCATCCATTATCATTAATGATAACTGTCTTATTCTCAACAAATCTGAATTTTACCAGTCACGATTTCACACTAGGGCTTGAGGAACATCCTGTAGTTGTTTACAAATGAGCTGATTACTATAATTGAATTAAGATGGACACTTTGTAGAGATTGGTATTTTTAATTAATTGAATAGCCAGTTCTTAGGCAAATATATCATGTAGATATCAAGGAGAATTGTATATAAATCTTCTGAGTTATTTTTAAAATACGAATATTGATGTCAAAATAATCATTGTAACGTAGCTTCTTAAACTTTAACGAGAATTGAAATAAACGAGATTATGAATCAAATATATATAGGCATTGGTAAATGGATGAAATGGGAGATGGGATGGTGACAAAAATACAATCAGATCAAATATTTGTAGTCAAAGTCTGAATTCTACTTAAAATGAAATGGACTAGGTATGACTTTGTAAAATGGAGTAAGTGATAATTAAAATTCATCATATGGTAACAGTAATAATTTCATATAGATAATACATTTACATAATCTATCTCTCACTCAAATGATTAACTTTTATTACAACATTTATGTATGGCACACCTTGCTCTCATTCATCGATTACTTAGTAATAACCATGTCTGTTGGTGAGCCAAACGTAGTATTGATCAATTAGATGTGAATTTCATACACCTAATATCGAATCCCCATGAAAAGTATTTATGAATACGTGAATTAAGCAATAATACTGATGAATTATTCAATTTTGGTTCTGAAAAACACCTTCAGAAATATCAAGTAAATATACTAATTTACTTTTACTGTTATTGAAATGAGGGGATTTTGTGGAGATTGGTGTAAAGTTTGATTGACTATATTCGTCAAAGATCGATGTTGGTAGAGACTTTTCTGTAGTACACACCTTCGATTCCGCCTGGAGAATAGAACGCAAAGCCTTCAGGTTAGCGAACACTTAACCCAATACACCACTGGGACGGTGTCCGGTAGTAGAATTCCTACATCAGTCAATTTGTGATATAGCGCGATAATCGTTGCTATAATTCATTCGATGCAGTAAGTGATATGTTAATACTAAAGCATAAACTACTATAGACAATTTTCTCTTTCAGATATTAAAATCGATTTTGATAAATATCTTCCGGTTTTGTAAAATTATTACAATTAGTAATTTTATTTAATACGTATATAATAAATGCGTGTATTAATGCCAATGGTCTATTGTTAAGTTTTTGTTTTTTACGTATATTGTCAACAGTATGGACAAGAATAATAAAGTGTAAGAAAGAAATGAGGTCAAACACAATGTACATGTTTTAGTGAGTAGGCATATATATGCACAATATATATTTACTAGATATGGAATATAGGTCACTATTTACTACTCTTATGATTATTTATTTAAATACTTTGTCCCTTCATACATATTTTGAATTTTAGTCTCTAAGATTACTTATTTACTTACTTATATGTATATACAATTTGTAAATAGGTATCTTTATAACATAAGTAAGATTATCATGGATATTATGGTTAATGTCATTTGTAAACAAGTTTACACTGGTTTCTTTTTACTTAAGAGCATAATTTTATTATTGTACTATGATACGGTATGTTTCCATTACTGGGACTTGAAAGGACAAGTTTTCTAAATAAGAAAACTTTTTTCAATCTCACTGTCCCTCAATTGCTACACAACTAATCTAATCACATTCCAAATACATCACTTTATTTCTACAGTTATTACTTCTCTTCTATTTGTTCGAGGATGGTTAGTTATATTAGTTTGATAAAAGAAATGGACATATAAGTGGTATATACTTAGATAGAACAAGTTATTGAAACAAACTTATTGACGACCATTATAGAATAGCAAACAAGTGAAAAATGAAGCTTACATTTTATCACTATCTGAGCAAGCACACTGAGCCGTGCATGATAATTATACTTCCTGTGTGTGTTCATGTGCGCTGAGTAGGTGTGTAGTGAAACACTATTCTCCAAATTTGTTTTCTTTCTCAACTTTATAATGGTATTCGCCTGATATTATCGACATAAACTTATTACTATTATTATCACTAATAACAGAAATAACATTTGCAGTGGTCTACCTAAACATTTATCAGCATAATTCAAACGAGTGATTTACATTACATTACATAAATGAGATGATGCGATCAATTTTAAATCATATCGAGAAAGGCCTACTTAAGAAAATTAAGATTATTATGAGGCCTTAGCCAGCTTAGTTCAGATTTCATGTAATGATATCATATCTGACAGCCACATTTAAACTGAAATGCTTCAAGCGACTTGAGACAGAGAATTATAGTAGACGATTGATGGTCATAATAAGCAAAACTTTCGAACCATTGAAATCACCTATATTTTCACAAACTTGCCTCATGCAATACTTTTAACCAATTATGCTTATAAGACGTTTTCAAAAACATAGTAGTAGAAATATGCATAAAACCTTTCTTCATTGGTCACGTTTTATGGATACACATTATTCATTGTGCCCATGCTAATACAAAAATAACAATCAATTAACGTCATCAACTGAAATTTCCCCTTCACTTAAATTTCTTCTATTTTACAGGCTATAACATTCTATTATAAGTTCAGTTAATCCTTTCATAAGTAAAGCAGTAAAGAATTCTGGTTTATGATTTAATGAATTAGTTTTTTTCAATGAATCAATCAATTTGATATTCACTTAACATTACGAAATGATATCCCATTATTGATTTGTCACTACTGTTAACAATAAATATTGTCATGTTTCCTGCTCGAACATGATGTTGATCTAGACGAAATTTTATTTTATATTACAATAAACTTGTGTATTCATTTTGTACTTTTAATTTGTTTGAAATGGAAAGAATCTACGTGTTATCCTATATACCTAACTATTTTGGTATAAAAATCATCCCATTTCATATGGTTCAGATTGTTTATAAGTACTTCAAATCTTCAATCTTAGGAAACATGTTGAAACATGCCGTTGTCCTTGAAAAATGTTTCGACTATTTTTTCATTCATTTTTGCCTGAATCCAGAAAAAATATTCTGGACCGCGAAATGTCAATGTACCTTTTTCACTGATTATTATTTCCTCACTGAAGATCATAGTCTTACTCAGTATTATTGAAACTGACTTCGTAAACTAATACTCATGTGCTAAATATATTAAGTAACTAATGAAAAAAGACATTTGTTAGTTTTAGTGAATTTATTTTATTTTACATGTATAGTCAACTTAATTTAACGTGGGAACAGCATTAATTGGAATAGGTTGAAGTGAGTAAAAATGTTGAGTGATATCGTTTGGCCACTATCATTTATTCAAAATCACTTTTGAAGAAAATATAGAATTTACGAAATGATTCACAATTAATCCTTAGTAAACATAGTTATTGATGACTGATACTATTTCTATGAAATTTGGCGATATTACTTAGCATCCCACATTGATCCAGACTGCAAAGGTTTTGAACCTGTGACTTTTCTGCTGAAAAATGAGTGATTTAACAATGAAATCGAATTTCCCCACTTGTTATAATCACATATCATATGTAATTTAACAATGATTATATTAATTCGGATAAAGTTAAAATCACGTAATTAATCATAACTTCCAAAGTACATATACAAGAATTTGATTAGGATGTTGACAAAACAATGTTTGGTTTGAGATTATATTTTTACGTACGTGAGCTAAGTTTACTAGTTATTGTGAGTCCAAGTACGTAAAATTTAATGAGAATGTGTGAAAACATAAAGAATATGTACTTGAAGTGTATTTAGATCTTCCTGTTGATTTGATCAGAGACCGATCAATTTCAGTGAATGACATATCAACGGGAAGATCCAGATATATTCTAATTACACATATATACCCGTTGCACAATTGTGGCTGTCTGGACTCAGTAGCCTAGTGGTAAACGAAATGGCGTTTGACACAGAACGAACTGGGTTTGAGTCAACACTGGGTGTGTGCGGCTGACGAGTTTAAAATAGGATGAAAAACGTGTCCTGGATTCCACGTGCCAGTCACAATCTATCACAAACGATAGAAAATGTGACCCATATAATTAAAATGACATACAGTGACATACAAGAGAACAAAATGAATGAATAGCAATATATGAATTACGTAGCGTACATCATGAACTAACTGTAATTAAACGACTGCTTATCACAATGAAACGCTGGATATTCATTTCAAACTAGTGTGTAGTTCTTCAGCAGGAATTCATTTCAGGAATTTCAAAAAAATCACCGGACCCTGAGCGTTCAGACCCTTGTATTTCCGTCCAGTTGTTGAGGTTTCTAATTTTTGTTTGCCAACTGCTCAACTTAGTATTCATGAGCTTATGAGTAGATGAGCACAACTGGGAAGTCTCATATTAGGCTGAAACAATTGCCACAATTCCTCCTCGTTTTCAGCTGATGTTAGTTTGTGATGAAAGACAGGAAATTCAAAAACCTGTGCGAAAAATCTCCATTGTACTGAAGCGATTTGCGTGATATTGATACTTCTAGGGACGTAAAGGTTTATTGCATAGCAAAGTAAAAGCCATAATCAGTTAACGGAAATTTGTTTTTAATGAATAACATAGCACACCTATTGTATGTTTAAGTTGTATCAAATTATTACTGATTCAGTACCCTTAGCATTAATAATTTCTCCAAGAAAATCCTGGGCAAAATTCTCCTCTCACTGTAAGTGAAGTGTTGGGCCGAGATCACTTAAATAAATAAGTGATATTCAATACTACGGCATTTAAAGTAAACTTTTATTAGTAGAATTGAGGTAGTTTTGTAGTGATATGTATTAAGTTTAGTTATTCTTATTTTTCACAGATTGATTTTGGTTGAGTATTACCGAAAATCAGGAAGCGCTGGACAACTGTTCCTTTCTAATATGAGATACAGCAGTGTGCACCCTCGACTCCTTCAGAGAATAGTACCGAGAGCCTTCAGGTTTCATGGTGAAAATCCAACCATCTCACCACTCGGCCAGTCGGAGTTCAATGGTAGAATTCTAATTTCCATCAATTTATGATGTAGAGTGATGATCAATCATTGCTATCGGGTTAGTGACAACTGTTTCACTCCTGATATGTCTTTACTCCACCAGTCATTCTGAAGATTACGATATCTATTCTACATGAAATATGAATATAAATGTTGTTGCACACCAACACAGAAACTTGGTAACTGCTGACTGACTTCGCTGTTTTCAGTTACAGAATCAATTGTCAAATGTTCTTTTTTCATGAGGAGTGTTAATTACTAGTTAGTGGCATCATTCGATCTCATATCCGAGTCATATAAATGTGCCAATATAAATGAACTAGTTTGCTTTTTATAGTTTGTTATAAGTTGTAAACAAGTAAAATTATCATGAAACTTAATTCCAATTGGGCGTACTAACTATTTCTGATGACAGAATGATACAATTTAAAATCAGACTACATTAGTGAATACAATTATTATATTGTTTCCTTAGAATTCACTTACCATCATTAGCTAGACAGTATAATAGTTGATAATCTCTCTCAAATTTTCAAGATAAATATTTACTTAGAGTACAGAGTTAACTCTATGCAAGTTAGTATACACTATACTTTTTAAATGATCAATGACCATTCAACTTCCATCGATCTAAGATGTTAATTAAAGTATTTAACTTGGAAAAAATGAAACAAGAAATTAAAGCAAACATTAAAATGTACTTTTTAAAATTGTTTTATTCTTTACTCATAAGGAAAATGACTTTGTAAAGTTGCATAATTGACACGTGTCATTATTCTTCTTTGATAAAGTCAGTTTTATACGGTAACTTATATGTATATGAGTTTATAGAAATGTGTAGGACCTAGTGTTATTTAATTTGATTAAACGCATGCTACACTAACAACAAAGAAAATACAATTCTATTTTCAACTAGATTATCCAACTGGCCTCCCCCCCTCAGTTATATTATGTTTGCTTTGTTTTTACTATCTACATAATTATAGTCTTAGAAACTATGCATTCAATTGTTTATCCGTTGTCAATCATTGTATTACTAACAATGAATAATTAGACTTCTAGATAATTTAAATAACAAAGGAGTGCAAATTATCTTATCTCGTCATAGATAAGTAAAGGGTAAATACACGAGCGATTAGAGATCATGAACCTACCATTTGTTACGTCATATAACGAACTTGTCCAAATTACTATATGATTTTTAATTTAAGTATCTCATTGTAATCACTATGCTATCAGATAGAAAACAAATACAAAAATGCAAGGCATACAGACCTTCTTTCAGATTCATTTATCGTCTTTGTTGTTAAAATTCCCTCCTTTATGGATCAACTTAGTAGCCTATTTGTTCTTATCAGTAGTGAATTGATTCACACTGTAGATAGTCATTAATCGCTTATTATCATTTATGTTTCCATATTCATCATTAAATAAAATGTAGATAATGAATATAGACGTTAGTACAAATTAGCCATTGAACTTTACAACACATTATTATCAACATTTTTTAATTATAGTAACTAAGGTTAATAAAATCACGTGCTTATAAGAAAAAATAAAGAATATAGATCCTGTTGAAATTATTTTATCAGTGATGATTATTTAGTTCAGATGGATATTAAAAATCAAATATCATGTATTTCATGATGTTTCTGTTTTAATAAAATGAAAAAAATAACATCTTAATATCACAGAGATACACAAGCACAAATCATCATAGAACGATTCCACAGTCAATTAAACCAAAACAAACCGTTATATTCTATGAACGTGAATAACGTTTTTTTTCCAAGTTCTGAATTAATTCTAGTTTCTAAATTAGGATTTTTATTTTACTTTTTATTGGAATCAACAGTAACTTTAGTAAATGTCAAAATGACATTCAGTAATTCCCACAACACCCAAATGCAATAGATTTATAAGTCATAAGGATTAATAGACTGAGGTCACACATACAATTTTCACTGTTCATCAAGTATATTGCAAATGGAAATTTCAGTCATTATTTCGTTTGCATTTGGTGGATGAGTCCTAAATATTGCAGTGCAATTCTCAGTAAAGATATGACTTAAATACGTAACTTTTGCTTTGTTTTTGTGTATGAATGCACAATACTGACAAGTTCATTGTAGACTGTTGCAAACAACTACAGACACGTTAAATGAAATCTTTGATGAAAATTGCACTTTAATATGGAGCGTTCATCCACTAACCCTACAGGAAAATAGCCGAAGGTCTTGTATATAGTGTATGCCGAGAACAATGGAAACTTTGGGATAAGCTCGGGAAAATTGTAATTTTTTTTTTCAGTTTCTAACATTTATTTGAAAACCAGTCATTAATATTTCTATGAGTTATTTGGTAAATCCTGAATTGAATTGTAACATGAGTTCTAAATTCAGTTTTCTGGTCCAATGTGAAATATTTGACAGCATTAAATAATTACAGGTAATTTTTGAAATCTTCACTATAGTCAAATAGGAAATTTAAAGTTGTGTACGCCAAGAGTTATTATCCACTAAGAAACATTAAAAAAAGTAGAGTGAAGTATTCAGGTACTTCGTCCTAATATTTATTTCAGTGAGATTCCTGTGTGAAAAAATCAGATAAATTTGTAAGAAACGTAAGTGTTTTATGTAGTAATTCGTACAGACTGATAATATTTCGACTAACCAAAGGTTGTATAGACATAAACTCTACTGACTACAATGCATCTAAGACAAAATATTTCGATTTTCAACCAGCAGAAATCATGGAATAATTAGTCCTTACTACAAGTAATTGACATATAGTCATCATGTTTGGAATACTTAAATGTGTTTTACAGATACAGGAGTTTGGTTTACATAATATTTTACATTTTGTAATATGTAGTAAGAAAAGGTGAAGAAAATTTAAAAACTACTGATTTATCACTAATTGGGGGAGGGAATACTGAAGTAAAAGTAAGCCATTATATCGATAGCAACTTGTCTGTCTTTATATTTATTTCGTAGAACACAATGTAATTCTACATTAAGTTTTTCAAAATAAATCTAAATACTAGTTAATAAGTAAGTTTAACACTAACTGGACATTGAGCTTTAAAGTTATCACTGGTAAGTGAATTCTGTCAGGCTAGTTGAGATGTATCCACTGGACCTTACCTACATGAAGGCAAAGTGAGGTAATTCTTAGATCCAAATGAATGAAACTTACAGTCACACATGTTGACAATTGGCTGCAGACCAAATTTTTCAATAAAAATATATTTGATTACGACAGTCAACGAAGTGGGTTAGAATCCAATTACCAAATGGTCTAACGGTATACAAATGAATTATAAAATTTCAATTGAAATAGGTGTAAATATCTTATGGTAAATAAATCCGATATGAAGGATACAGATCCGACTAGGTAGTATGAAGGCAATGTTGTACTCCTTACTAGGATTCAACATTCTAAATTCTTACGTATATGGATTTCGTTGAGCGTACTATTAAGAGGTCTAAATGTATTTGCTATTAATTAGGTTTTCGTAATTATTTATCTGTGATGTTGATCGTTAGTAAAAATAATTTTTAAACGACAACAAATGCTATACATTGGTATTGTTCACTTTCATGTCATTGCTTAAATTTATTTCTAATATTTGTTTTTAGACTCATATATCAAGCTGTGAAGAAACACTATAGAGACGAATTCCTCTTACTACAAGTAGATACAACAGATCTATTATTACTATCATTATTTATCCTTTTAATGTATGATCAGCATGAAAGGAATATTTATTCTTTTCATTACAATATGGGATAAAGACAAATTAGTAGCTATTGATTTACTCCAATTTAGTTTGACCATAAATTTACATATGTATGTTGTTCACTTATACATCTACACTATAATATTTCATTTCTTCAAATATTAATCTAGACAGATCCCGTAAAAATGGAACGGTGTCTTAGTTATTACGATTAGAAAACAATGGAGGGTGAAATAATTTGTTACTAAGTAGTTTAATAACAATAGAACAGGATATTTTGTGTTGTTTAAGATAGAATGACAAATAGCTAGCATGAATGTCCATCTTTTTCAATTAATAGTAATGCTTGGTATAAGAAGAAATTAAGAATAATAGATAAAAATAATATCGACAGATCTTTAGTAAGTCTTGTTTATAATGAATGGTAGGTTACATGAAAGTGAAAAAAAACAACGTGTAGATAAAATGCAAAAACTTGGTTACCAGCCTATTTAGGAGTGACTAATAAGGTAAATCTAACTTTTGCCTAATATTGTACGAAAAGATTTTGTATGTTCAAGAGTGAGCTGTGAAGACAACATTTTAAAGAACTATTGTATTACACTAAGAAGTCGACCAAGAATTTTGAAGCATCCAATAAACTGATCATACTGAGAAGATGAGAGCAACAGATTAAGTTGTACTTAGTAAATCTATAACGGATACTCTAGTACTGATGTCAATGCGATTATCTAGGGTTGAGAGCACTACTTTATAGTAACCCGAAATCAACAACGGAAGTAAAAATATGGTTTAGGTTAATGAAGTGATCTGTTGATTCTATATCTTATCAGGTCCTGATTACACTGTAACACTTAATGAATAAAACACTGTTTGTCAAGCTATTATCAGTCAAGGGCCAAGTAGGCGCAGACTTTAAAAGTCTTCGGAACAGTTTATTTATTACAATTAGTGAAACTTTCGAAGGCGATCCAACCAGGAAAGAATTTTCTAACTATCCTACCCATAGTAAAAGAATAATGTTCATTCTTTGAGTTCAGTTGTATGTTCAAGAATAAAACAACCACAATAATAATTTGAAAGAGTTAGTTCTAGAAGCGTAAGTTATCTTAACTGAAACCAACCTGCATCGCCAACAACGAGACGCGGTATAGACTACCACTCGATGTTCTGCTAGACACCTTTGAGATCAACATACCTGAAACAGATAGGACAGTCGCTGTGCAAACGAAGGATGGTACCACTTCCTTATTACCTAGAAGGTGGACAAATCGTAAGCACAAACCAGTACAACGGCTGCAGGTGAATCCTAACACCAGATCCTACGAATCTGCTCAAGGGGGAGGTGTTAGTGGGATATAGACCGGATTAAAGCATGCTCAGTGCATGATCGTGATGGCGCACGCTGATTGGCTACTTCTAAACCAATCAGCTCCAGTGGATTGTTGCAGAAGATTCTGGAAGCTTCTTTTGTAAATACTATAAATACATTAACGTTTGTCTAACTAACGATTCCTACTTCTGTCTACCCTTGTTATTTGGAATATAATTTGTTCCTATTCAAACGTGTTCTGATTTGGGATCTTGTCAAGTGTTCGGTGTCTAAGAATACTAAGCAATAGAAGTATTTGGGTAGTTATAGCTAGAAACATAACACTTTTGAAATAATGAATTTCCAAGTCCAGTGCCCAAAAAGTGTAATCGTTTTAATAAAATAGGGACTTTTATCGGATACTAATTGTTTCGTATATTCCTATATTTGTTTCGAATGAATTTCAGAAGATTAAAATCTAGCCTTAAATAGTCAAGTTACTTGGAATGAAGTCGTAGCACTTCAAACTTTACATGAACTGTCATTTATCACCGAAACGCAGTTACATTTCTAAGGATTTAAGCTTACATTATCTAGTACCACAGTCTGAGGGAATAAGACCGGATTATTTTAATGTTCACCAACCTACAGTAGGATCAAAATGTCTGAACTAATTTGTCAAGTATTTGCAACTAATGCTGTGTTTATTTGTAGGAATATATATTTTTTACGTCATTGATGTTATTAACCACAATCAGTAAGTCTTTATCGGTATATATAAGTTCGCAGATTTTCTCGATAATACCATTTGATTAAAGGCTTTAATGAATTCGGATAAATACAAAACATTACACGTAAATTTATATCCTTTAGGTCTACAGATCTATTACATTACGTTGTGATGTAATTTAAAATGGCGCATGATCCAACTATTAATAACTTGGATAAGTAATCTATTAAGCTACTACTATGTGTGGAAATGAAAGTAATTAAAATCTACTATTCATCTACCTTGAATTAATTGTTATTTATGAGTATCTGTCCCCATTGACGACTTATTAGGCTGCATAAACAAGGTTTTATACAAAAATATTTTCGATCTAAAATTGTATTAAGTTCATCGTGGTTAGTAATTTGTGCAATTCAACCTATAATTGTATGAATCAGTGTGCATGTTACGTGACTTCACTAATGAAATACGTTTAGACGAATATTATTCATTTGTCTTTAAATTTGAAAAATAAACGTTAAATTTTCTACTAATTCTTTTCATTCTATCGAATAGTTTTCAAATGTCATCTGTCAGGTCTTATTAATTAAAAGGTTAGAATGTAGCATTTTGATAATTGGCTTTCAATGATTATTGTTAAGATACAAGTTCTACACTATTACATTCCGTTTGCAATGTCACGTAGATTAACATATCCACATAATATAAACTCAGACACTGAAAAGAAGTGAAATACCTATGAATGCAAAGCTAGTAGTTCAATCCTACTCCACTTATTGGGTATGCTGCTATTCTCAAAACAAATTTTGTAATTGAATTCTTTACTGTGAGATATTCTTGAATGCAATAATGAAAAAAACCACGGCTGACAAATTACTTATTTAGATCCACAGTTTATGGTAAACTAATATACACACAATGCAGCGCAATAATTTGGACTCTTTTGCAATACGTAGCAGACTTATTGCAGTAAGAAAGTTTCAGTTGAGAGCGGTCAATACAAAATGTCGATTCTATTAATTTTTATCTCTGGTGTTCCTATTTCTTTATATCATGGCTGTTATTGTACTGACTTATAAGTAAATCTTACTAATTAAGATATATAACATGAAACTGATTTATCATGTCTATCAGTTGGTTATCGTATGAACCAATACATCTGTCTACGACACATTTTTTCGATGACTTAACATAAAAAAGAAACAGTGATGGGACTACTCAAAAAGAGGCTACAATTACTTAGATTAACAATGTCCCACTGAAAGTTTGAACTGTGACAGAAAATTAAAAACACTAAAAAACATTCATTCCAGTTGAGATTAGTGTTTACTTATGTAAAGTGGTATGATAAATAGCTAGAATGAACACTGAATTCATAATACTCATTAAGAATTAATGCAAGGTAGCGAAACCACCAGGAGGAAAAATTTACTTCCCTGAATTACTTGTTTTAAAATAAATATGGAAACACGTTATTAGGTAAGCGAACGATTACATTAGGATAAAGTTCACCCAATGGATAGATAAATACTGGAATGTCTATAGGTCAGTCGAAATGTATTGATGAAGTGGTGCTTGCAAATCAAAGCAAAGTTAAAACTCGTTGTTTATTTTAAAGATTTCAGAAGTCTCTATTTGAAATTCACTACTCTACTTACAATGGGACTTTAAAGGTACTCATATACAGTGAGTGCCAACCAATGTGATGTTTGTCTAGTAATGGTTAAATTCCAACTATACGGTACCACTATGGGTTTAAATGACTCATAGTCAAGTCTAATATATTTTGTTGTTATGTATTTGAAAATAGTTTTCAGGAAACCCTGTCTAGCCTATGTTTTGGGCTTTCCGACATTTGCCAGCAAGGCATACCTTCAACATTTTAAGGAATTGATTCTTCCTATGGAATTCGAACATTTGTCAGTTGTTATTATTTCTTATTTAAAACAATCTGGTACAGAATAGCATCAAAAATATATGCGCCACACAAGTACAAAGGAAACGTTGTAAAGAAATAATGGAAAGTGGGTAGAGAGGGGAAAAGTGTAAGACAGTAGGACAATTAAAGAAACAGTTCGGGCAAGAACACAAACATGATTTCATTCTTAATAAAAGAAGTCACCCAGCTTTAATGAAGAATGTAATAGGAAACTGAAACAAGATAGATACTGGCTTTTATTCTGTGCCATTTCTGACAAAGTCTCATGTCACTGATTCGCACCATCTGTAGGACCCCTATCAGGAAGTCGGGATGTTCCGACAGAGGTTGGTCCTATATAGTCTTCTTTCATTCCACGAATCCGTTTCATAATCTGACCACCATTTCGCCTTTTCTAACCAGTATAATTTCAATTTGTATTTTAAGATGTTAATATACCATGATTTTTTTAATTACACAAATCCCAATAATCTGTCAATTGTATTGTGGGATTCTATCTATAGCTTTTGTGTATATCATTTTTAATACAAAATAACAAAGTAATTTTCTTTCGTACAACAACTACTATCCATTGAGTTTTTTGCCGGATTTAGGTTGTAATTTTTATTCTACTTATCCAATAGAACTCTTTAGTGTTCATCTACCACTGAAACTAATTAGTTTACTATTGTAATGATGAAGTGAATAAAACTGGCTATTATCAATTCCCTTTATTGTCATTGGTCACTTTAGATTAACATAAAGTTGCGTATACACATTAAATTTGTATATTTCCCCTAATAACTTTGACATGCATCAGTTTGTTATCGAAGAGGGGGGAACATCAGAAATTAGGTGTAAATAATTAATGTTCGTTTGTATACATTAATGTGTACTAGTATGTTTATAAAAAAACTGTATGTTAGTATGGAAATCCATTTATTTATGAGACAACTAACGCACTTAATTTTGATTGGCTGAAGTAATCAAATAATAGACATTCAGCAGATGTGAGATGTATAAAAACAAGTGAACAAGACTTAAATTAATCATATTTTCTGTCTTCTCACATACAAATCATCGAGCGAATTGGCTCGTTTGAAAATTATAGGTAAGTAATGCAATGATTATTTGAAATATTATGTTATTAGATTCCTATTTTGTATATAATGATCCATGTTAATTATTTTCAAGTGACCCTCTGATAGATAATAAGTGTACTGAATATCGTACAGTTAACATACCTTATTTAATTGGCATATACAACTATAAAACCAAATCACTTCCGTTTTCCGAGTTATTATTACAGTTAAGAACTCTGTTAAAATGATTCTTTTGTCTGTAATATGATTTTTCGTAGTTTATTAATATATCGGTTATTCGGCCCCATATAGGGGCTCTGGAACTTTAATTAGATTTAAATTTGACAAATGCTACTCAGCTGAGGGGGCAACTTAGTATTTAGGAGTTAAGAGTGGCTCATCATCATTTAACAATTATTAATAGTAGGACTGAACTATAGTGCCTATTTTGGGCAGTTCTATAAGTGACCCTAACTTCTCACATTCCTGCTGACATCTGGTTTCAGCCTTTTCGAGATTGGAACTTCTAGATATTGTCATACAAAGTGTTACCTTATATCAGAGATACGTTATAAACATATTCATTTAAATTGGGAAGTATATTCTATAAGGTCATTACAATTATTCCAACTGTTCCTCACAAACTTAGGAAGTGGTATCGAAATCTAATTGGCTTGGCACTATTGTTAGATTCTACTATTTTTGACAATGTTACTTAAGTTATATATTATGTTACATTGTAAGAGTTTATTATAATTCTTACTAATGCTCATTACTTTTTATATCAGTCGTAGAGTTAGTGCTCGTGAGTGATTCTGTGGTGTCATAAAATATGTATGTGAAAATAATTAGTAGATAACGTAACAAAATCGTCATCGATATAAAAAAATACAAATCAACAAAGATGTCTTAATAACGAGAATTTGATTCAAATTCTAGTTCTAAAATCTACCGATTGAATTTCTTAAAAGTTTGTATCGTAAGTAAACAAAGTCATTCATATGCACCTAATGAATAGGCGAACATCGATAACTTTAGGATGCAATACTCATCATTTTTACAACGACCAGTTATGTCTTAGAGTTTCAGTCATTTGTATGATGAATATTTTCTGCCTGTGAAAACTACGGTTCGGTAAGCCCTTGTCTCATCTTATGACGAGTAGGCAAACAGATAAACACTAAATCCATATGGTATGTAGCATTACTTATTTATACTTGGATGACTGAATTTAAAATATATTATTCCAAAAACGATCGAAGTCCCTCGTATTTATTTGATATGTGAAACTTTCAATCTATCCGGGCCACTTGGGACAAGAAACCAAGTG
Source organism: Schistosoma mekongi (assembly GCA_034768735.1). Taxonomy (NCBI): domain Eukaryota; kingdom Metazoa; phylum Platyhelminthes; class Trematoda; order Strigeidida; family Schistosomatidae; genus Schistosoma; species Schistosoma mekongi. Next base: position 24,832,723 of record CM068308.1, read on the forward strand.
CAGGTGAAACTGTACATGAAGCTGATAGCAGACCAACGACTAAAGCTGAATGGTCTACGACTCAAGTGTTAGGTCGCGTAGTATTTTAACATCGATGACCAGTGATGGTTATTTCATTCACTGTAAAGGGCCTTCGTAAGTAACTCCAACAACTAAATTACAATTGATCACTAGGTCTAGACAAATAAACTGCCTATAATCCTAAAGATAGGGAAGAAAATCATAATTAAGTAACTGATAGGTTACTTTATAAATTGAGTATGAAATCAATTTGGAACGTAGCGGACGTCCTCATTTTTAATAAAATCCTAAATAACAAACATAATTACTGGAGATAAGTTTACTATTGATTGCTTTCAAACTACTAGTTTCTGTCACACATTATACAAAACCGGTAAACGAAGCTGGCTAGCTTTTAATATGATTGTGAACGCATTAATCCCATCTTTAGTCACTCATGTGCTAGAGAAGCATCAAATGCATCGATAACCAACGTTATGTTCCTTAACATCATGGCTGCCCACGGCTGGTTAAACAGAATTCTGTTCTGGAATCGTTAGTAAAAAAATTGTTTGAGCGGTTCATTAACATATGAAAGACTACAAACAAGAGGTTGTGATGAAACACTTCATCAGTTGGCTGTTAGTGTCTGTAGGTATATCATGTTTTCTACATCTTCCAAATGTAGAGCACACTCCTCTAGATTGGTAAGATTATGTGCCTGATCTCACTCTGTGCTGAATCGTTAGAAGTAGTAGAAAAGTTCGTGTATGTTAGTTGTTCCATGAGTGATGACGATGGTGTTTAAGATGTTATCAGTCTTCATATAATGAAAACTATATAGTATTATGCTAATCTAGGGCGTTTCGCGTCAACATTTTGTGAGTGTGACTATCAATTGCTATGTTTACAATGTTCCTGTGCGAACAGTTCTGTTTTATGCTAGTGAAGCCTAGTCTCTTCGAGTTGAGGGCGTTTTATGCACTTCTGTGTTTGTTTATTGCTGATTCTATGGAATTGTTGATATCCGTTGGGAACATCTTGCTAGTAATGCTGAGATTTTGTCCCGGTGATGATCTCTTGACCATGTTTTACGAATATCATCTCAGTGGCATAAATAACGTGCTTTGCTTTCCAACTGTTGAACTGATGGTAGGCAGCAGATCAGTGGTCAGTTTTGAGACGAAGCTGTGGAGTGAAAGCGAGGCTGGCATCTATTCATCCTTTGCCTTTTTTTATGTCCTGGAAATGTCAAAAATATGAACTTCATCCTAAGTTGCTGAAAATCTTAATTATAGATTATTTTGATCTATTTGTTGGTTACTAAAAGTTAAAAACGAATAAATGCAATATATTAACCAGCGTTATTCTTCCTTTCCATTTTATTTTAGAATAAACCATGGTTTCTCAGCCAATTATTTCATCGTCTCGTCAAATCCTTTTTTCATCAGACGATGTGACAGTACCAGTAGTTTCACATTCAGATCCACTGAATACAAATGGAGTTCACTACTTCAATAACCAATATTTGCCATATATATTGAGTAATTTCCTCAATCAAAATCAAAACCAAGTATATCACAACGATTATAGCAACCTAAATCTTTATCAACAACAATCGTTATCATACAATTCTGAAATCTTTAATTTCCCTGGCCTTCAATTTCCAGTTATGGGAATGTTAGCTGCAAATCACAATAATAAAATGAATAATCCCATACAACAAGATAACCCTTTGATCAACATCGCAACGACTCTTAATAATCCTGAAAATGTTTTGCCCATTACAAATTTTTCATTAACTGCTTCATTAACAAAGGCAATAAGCTTAAATACAAATTCAATAGGTTCACGAATTTTACCGATTTGTACACCATTACTTCAATTGGCTGTACGTCAAGCATTGGCTGAATGTTTTCCAAATCATACACAACTAAATATCAAAGGTAGATTAGATATCTCAATGAATACTATGAATAATAATGCTGAAAATTCTAGTATAAGCTCAACCATATTAGACTTCAATGATGATAATCATGAATCGATGACGAAATCACCCAACTTTCTGAATGATCTTCAACAAAAAGATAATAATAATCCAGTGTTACAAAAACTAGTGAATATTCCTTTCAATCAACATTCAACATCACGTCGTAAACCATTGCATCCTAGTAAATGTTATCTATCTGATGTATTTACCGGTAACAATGATCGTTATGAAAATAACAATATCGATAATGGTAATAATTTTAATTCTTTACGTATATATCAATCAGTCAGTCCTTTATTATCCACATCGAGCCCAACAAGTCCATCATCAGATTCTGGAGTGTTAGACTTATCCCATGGAGGTTCTTTAGCCGACTCTGCACCGATCACACCACTGAAAGAAATTCATATATCTAGTAATAGTTACCTTAATAATTTTAATTCTGATGATCGAAAACATAATTTTAATCTACGTGACCAACTGGAACAGTTCGATGTTCAATTTAATCGAGAAAAAGAAATATTAGAATCATATAAAAAACAGTTAGCTGCATTTAATCACATTCAAGCTGTATGGAAAATGTCAACAACTAATACTGAAACATCTTTAAATCCATCATTGAAACCAGAATTTAATGAACGTGATGATCTTGTTATACAAAAGCCTAATTCTGAACCAAGTACACCTGGCAAGACAGGTCGACGTGGACGTATGAGTAATGGTCTAACAGGACGTTTAACCACAATCCGACGTCCAAGTACTAATCGTCGTTTCCCATGTAACCAGTGTAAAGATGAATTTCCATCATTGCATACATTAGAACAGCATACATTATCTCAACACGGTACTTACAGATGTCATATATGTCAAGCCCAATTTACACAACGATCAAATTTACAGCGTCATGCACTGAAACATGTCGGCTTTAAACCATTTGAATGTCGTGTCTGCTCTAAAGCATATTATCGTAAAGACCATTTAATGCGACATATGGAAATGGGACATCCAGGATTCACTCCAAGAGATAATATAACTGTTCACTTAACATCATCCGAAAGTTTGGATTTTCTAACTAGATCAAATGGTTTAAGTGAAACTCATTCCATTGAAGATACATATGAGCAACGACAACAACCCGTGTTCAATGATGAAACTATTATTGGTAATCAATATCAAATTGATAACGACAGCAATGATGTTGATGGCGGTGATGAACGTCAATCTACTTCACCAATAAATAAATCCGATAATACAGATTCAGAATATTTCCCTATTAGAGATCAAAACAGTTTCTCAATATCAGAGGAAACAATTAATGATTCGACTCAAACAATGGAATGATATAGATTAGGATACATTATAACATCAATTTAAAATGTTAATCCATCACAGCTAGAATACTTTGTTTCACTTCTGGGTAACAAACCACGGAACATCAGTAAATATTCATAAAATGTTTCCGGTGAACTCATTCGTTGAAACAATTATTCGTTATTTTTGTAAATATATGTCATCTTCATCAACCTCACTTTATTCTTTTGCTATTTCGAATATTCTCGGCATTTTTTTGTATGAAAATGAATTTGTTTTTTGTTATAATTTTTTTTCTGTTTGTTTGTATATTTGATAAACGATAACATTAGGGCAATATGTTTTTATATTGATTTATTTATTTGTATTTCTTTTTGATTTTACATGACATACGCAACAAAAATATACTGTCAAGAGAGATCTTTGTCTAGTGAGAAATGACCATGACATTTCAAATTCACTGATAAACAACCTCACCGATATCTTTTGTCGGTTTTTGTTTTCATCTTCTTCCTACTGACAACATTTACATTTTATATGTTTAAATTATGTCAGCAATAATTATCTAATGATAAAATAATCGTTATTGAATTTACTTGCTTTTATTTGTATAGAGACTATTTAGATGGATAAATAATAGACAGTCTAAGAGTATTGAAAGGGCGTAATTATAAGCATTTTAAAAAAATTTAAACCGTAATTAAGAGAAGTAAAATTGATCCCATTATTTTTATCTGAAATTTAGAATAAGCTTACACTATTCACTGTAACCGAATAAATAAGTTATTTTCTTTAAGAAAACTTGATAATCCACCATGTCATTATGAAAAACATGTTCCGCAGTTTTGACATTATAAACTTGTAGCACTTTTAGAATTTTAGGTTACAGTGCTTAATAATGTATGATTCGTAGTGAACATCGTTTGACAAGTTCGTGGGGGGGTGGACAAATACTCGTAAAAGATGGTAAAAATGATGCCAAAATTACTGAATTGTAATGGTATTTCACAGCTTATTATTTGCTTACTAACTATTGGCTAATGAACAATACGTCAGGTTACGTATTATGAGTGTTATAACATCACAACAACTTAATGTAAGAGAATAACGGTGGTCAGTATTTCTGAATATTTTTTAGCAGTGGAATACAGTAAAATGTATGACGGTGAAATGGACTGTTTTTGAAGTCCATATAGAATCAGCACCTAGTAGAAAGGCAATAATGAACAATTGTGTATATTGCTAAATGTTAGAATCAAACGATGCGTAATTTATCTTCGGCTTTGAGATTTTGCTGATTAACTATGAATCACATGGTTATTTGATCTATTTATCACAGTATTCTACTATTCTAATGTTATAAATCTGCTTTATTATTCTGAAAGCACAAATATTATTTCGATCAAACAAGAATTAGGTGACAAACGACTTGGTACTAAGCAAATTATTAGTATTTCTAAAGTCAAACATTTCGTGACAAATGTTTGAAGTATAATCTTATTACAAGTATCTGCTTAAACTGCCATAATTTTATATGTCATTGAATTTTGCATTCACCTATCTTCACTATTATTATTAATTAATCTATCTTACATTATGAGGCCAGAAATAGAATAAATTCAATTCGATATCTCTACGAATTCTTCATTCAAATTTATCTACATATACTGATTATATAAATTTACTACAGTTTGTAAATCACTATAAGTATGTATAAAACAAGTATTTTGGATTGGATCAATGCCTTCATCTTAATAAAAAACAATATTCGTTAAGATATGCATATTTTAATGAAATATGTTAGTTTAGAAATATCCGTATTTGATTGCAGTAATTAAACCTTCATTTAATATACAAATTCATACAAGGACCCATTATTGTTGAATTGTGTCTAGTAACGGAATACAAGATGCTCATATCATCCCATTTATGATTCGTTAGCTTAATGTAACAGTTTCTGTTGTTAATATTCACACATTTAAATGTATTTCGAAGATAGACAGCACTAATTTTCTAATCACTTTGATATTTCTATTTAGATGAACTAATAAGTTCCAATTATCTATCCATTCTTCTTTGATTTTTAATGGTTAATGTTTATGATTAAGGTGAAATTACATTCAAAATATTTATAACATTCACATAAATTTTTTTAATGGATAACAGTATGATAATAATATCGACTGACAATTTCCTTGATCACTTAGCTTGTTTGATCTTAATAAAAATCTTCATTCTAGCCCTATTCTTCTAAATATGCGTATGTATATATTTAATTCATTTACTAACAAATCAGATACACGTGCTTGTGCATATAATACATGTTTGTTTATTTATTCTAATTTGTATAGTTAACCTACAAAAACATTACAAAAATACCCTACATTGCTTCCTTTAACCATACATATGTTAATCAAAGTAGATCCTTAGTAGAAAAAGAATGTTAAAAAAATGCTGTTGTTCCCATGGTCTGTGAAACATTTCCTTTATTTGCAACTATGGTATTTTGTTCTTTCTGTGTTTGTTATTCGTATTTATTTACATCAGGTAAATCAAAATAGACAGCTAACTAGTACAACGGGTAATTTCAACTTTAAGGAGGATTTTTTTTATCATCATTATTACCATTAGTAGTAGTTACAGAAGTAATTATTTGCATGAGTGATTGTTTTAAGTGAATTGTACATACACATAGTTATTAATATAAAAAAAGATTCACCAGCTACTTATATCCGGTCATAGACAATCAAATAAGATGTCAGTTAATATTTCAGTGAAAATGCTAAAAAAAACAATATTTTGTTTTTCTAAATAAAATTAGTTATTTTAATTGAACATTGAATTGAATGTTTCTGTATAGTTTTGTATAGACATTATTATTGTTATCATTATGTGTTGATGAAGTATGCCTGTAAAATCGTTTGTAGTCTTATTGTAGTGCATTTATTTCAAATAAATGTTGATATTGTACATTTTACATGTATACATAAGTCAAATAATAAATATATACAGGAAGTAATAATATTTACAATGCCCACCGCTTATTGTAAATCACTGATACTAGGAGATAGTAGTTGTTTTTTCATTAATTCGTTTGTTCATTTCCTGTTACAAAAACTGTGTGATGATGCAGTTTAAATGTACTAAATTAAAATTAATTAGATTATTTCAATAATTAGATGTATATGGAGTGAAATATATTTAGTTGGTAGATAATTTTCTTTATAGACATATATAGTAGTATTTTAATCATTATTAAAATTAACTGTGTACTTTATGATTATTCTGGTTTGAAACGATGGAATCCGTATTCTGTAGTATCCTAAGTAATGTGCAGAGATTTATGTGAAGTTAGAATTGTAACCATTATATTCTGTTTCACAACGTAACTAGTAAGATACATGTCTATATATTCTATATTCAGTGTACTTCGGGTTACTAGGAAGTATCGGAGAAATTGAGATTATAATCATAGCAGATAACATGTCACAAACTGAGTATAGTTCGCAGAAGAAGTCATTTGGAACAATCCAATTTCAACACACTGGAAATTTATCTTGTCTCATAGAACGGAAATCAGAATGTACCAAAGTTCGAATACAATGAAAATCTTAGATGTAATTAGCAAAAAAGATCACGATACTATTCACCTTTCATCGCAAATTATTCTGTGTAATCTTCTAATACTTGATTTAATGCTTAATCATATAAAAAACTGTGAATACGACATAATTGGGTGGCACTGTTCCCTGGATATTTTACTTAAGAAAATTGAATGACAAGTGAAGAAATAAACTATAATATTGGTAAGGAATTGTATGCTTAAATTCAGAGAGATTTCTGGATTACCTATGCAGAGAAGGTGCAACGTCACTTTCGTAGTATAATCACTATGAGCACCTTTAGCCTCTAGTGCTTGTTATTATTAGTATAAAGTCGTCAACATTGTCGAATATTTACATAGCTATTTAGTTTAGGAAGCAATCTCTTATTATATATCCTATTAATTTGCGATTAGGTGCTATTGTTTATATGAATTTTTAACTGCAACTGAATACACGAGATACCAGTAAATTAGTCCATTGATTAATAAAGCCGAATATCCAATAACTAATCAACCGTCGTTAATAAATTCGTAAACTGTTGTAGTACATATACGTAGATGTACATAATCCCAAACTTGACTTTCAGTTTTATTTCATACATATTCCAATCTCTTACGAATTTCATCTGTTAATCAGTGAAGTTCTAACTCGTCCAGTTTTGAAGTTACATTCGAATTATCTTTTGTTTTTCAGCCATTACCTCATAAATGATAATTCGTATCCAAACGATATCTTTCAGTGTATAGGGTCAAAAGGTTATTTATGCTTGTGATATAGTCAATGTTTTCCTCTGAAAAATAATTACATCAGTTTACACAAAATATTTACATAAATTCATGATAAACATGAGATTACAGTAATAACAAGAATAACAACGATGACAATGAAAATAACATTGACGATAACAACATGATTTATAATTGTTGCTAAGCCCATGACTTTATATGCATGTATATTGAAATCGGAGAGAATGATGATTTCACTTTTCTACACGTACATGAAATAAAAATTGACTCATTATATGTATTTTTAGACATTTTGAATAATTTATGAGATGAGGGCGTTGACAACTGAAAATTTATTTATTAAGCAATAGGAGTGTTAGAATATGTTCTAGTGATTAGAATAATTAGATTTGAAAGTTGGGACATTTATGAACACATATAAACATGCACCTATATTACATATTGGTGTACATTAAAGTGATTGCATAATCAAAGATAAATAAATGCTTATTAATCAACGTCCCATTTTTTGAAAAATATTTCCGTTTGATTACAGTTCACATAATCATTTCTGCATGTATCTGTTTTAAAATATATTATGATGTAATGACACCTATGAGGGTTTGTACATTAAACGGATTCGTTAAGATGGCATGATTTTTTCGCTAAGATGCATTATGTCACTAATGTTAATGAGGGGGAAAAAGTTTATTAGATATCTACAAAATTTATGATTAATAATGATATGTTTTCATTTAAATAAATGTCACAATATTAATGAAATGTGAAGTTTAGGAGAAATATCAATAACTTGAAATCTTAGCGTTACTATGCTAATATGGAACAGTTAGTTAATACAAATAGCATCAAAAATCATATAATTGAAAAGAATGAATGTGCATACATGAGTACACTGTTAAATGATAAATGAATCAGATAATTTTAGTAATGATTCAAACTTAATTTTTATTTAACATTCATCTTTTTTTGAAGTAAACTAAGATTCACTTCTAATCATGTATTTATTGTTAAGTAACTGACTTGAAAACTATTCAGGTAGAGTTTAGTATCATTAACGAGTGTATTTCTTAATTTCCAACAGTTAATTAGCTTAAGTGTGCTGTATATTAGAAAGGAAAACATTTATTTTTGTAAGCTGGTAATTGTAAAAGATGAAACTGGCTTCTTGAATACAGTATACGTCGCTGGGATCCAACTAAGTTTCTGTAATTTACTTAGTATGGTGGGAGAAACAAACAGGCCTTGGTGGATTAGAGGATGAGTGTCACACAGTAACTATATCGTATTATCGAGTTTTCACTCACCAATCAATATTTCGTTCTTTAATTCAATAATCTCTAGTCATTCAAATTTATTTATTCGATAATTAATTGCATCACATTCAATGACTACAATCCCTATTCATTCATTTAATGCCATCATAAATTGAACTTATCATTAGTTAAAATCTAATCAGAAATTGTAAATTATTAACTCATAATCAAGTGCAAACGAAAGAGAACTTATCAAATGCGAAGTGACATAGGAAATTCGATGGAGCGTCTTGCAATCATAACCATTCCAGATTCTACCATGAAAATGCGATCGAATTTTTTCTGAGAATACATCGACTTCAAACTCATAACTTTCGCTTATGGTTTTACACTGCTCAGCTGAGTTTACTATAGATATGCCAGATCAGCTCTTCCTCCCCTAGACACAAGTCACATAACAGACATGGTCGTGAGACATATAAACATTCCAAGTTATAGCAAAGAGCACTGTAGATGTTTACATCATTTCAGATCAGGTGACGTAACAAATGTTCATGCTGAAGATAAGGGAGAAAGCAAAAGAACGAATATACATAAATGTATATAACTCCATTGAGGTAAGATGAAAAGATATACAGGCAAATTTCATTAGAATCTAAAATTCATATCGAGACATAATTATTTAAAATGAATGACAATTGTCTCTGTGGTGGGCCCGTTGATCATTCTTATGTTTCTGAATTAGACAATTTGATTTAAATCATTTGAAATAATTCGTCATCTTGGTTATCATGAAATTAATATTAATGTGACTGTCCAAAAAGATATTTTGATCTTCATATTCGAACCAACTTTATGAAATACTTTACTGCTATTTAATTATAGATTTATTTAGAAGTGATTAAATATTCAATACCACTGGAAGTGCCGGTTGAAAACACCGGTGATAATAGTTACAGACTTTGAAAATGAATGACGCAGGACAGAATTCATCAGAGAGAATCTATTTCATCCAGATTACAAACGTTTTGCTTATGAGTTCTAAATAACATTAAAATCAAAAGTTCCTATCAACTACATCTAACCCTTCAATATAGACAACATGGTGCATGCTATCTCAAGTCGATTAGACTAAGGGACACATTACAATCTGAAAGGCAGAATTCGATCAGCGGTTAAAAATACTAGCCAACCATAATATTAGTCAAAACTTAGTGGTCGGTCTATAATCATTTGGCGATAGGGGTTTGCACACTACGTCTGATGATACTTTTGATCGTAAATCAATTTTCAGAAGTTTATAATAATAGGGCTGAAAGTTATTAGACGTTTAGAACGTAATAATAATCTGTGATTGTAATAGCTAATATTTGTGATAATTGGATATTTTACAACTCATTATTAAATGTATTGCTGATGTGTCGAAATTTACATCAGCACAATGTACTTCTTAACGAATTTAATAAGAATACCGATAAAGTAAACGCTTATCAACTGACTACTACGGATGTGAATAGCCTTCCCTTCAACACCCAAGTTCCAAGTACTCTTGGTCCTATCCAGCATCTGGACATCCTCAGTGATCCATTCTGCTAACCCTCAACCATTTTTTGGAATTGTAACGCATTGTTCAAGGAGCGCGCGGTTCTTCGTCATACATGCACCATGCTACAACACATACTTATGGTGTCCTAGTACTGTAAACTGTTGCAGTTGGTTTGGTTCTCATTTCATAGCTTTATATGTTGTGAAAGTCCTGACAGTAATACTTCGTCAAAGTATTTGTTTGTATGTAAACTCATATCATTCTAATCATGCCTGTAAACTGGCATGCTCACATGTACACAATGATACTTGAGAATAAAAACGATTTACATGTCGGCATGACTATTATAAGCTAATTTATTTTTATTGTGGACGCCGACAATTACGCCCTATTAATGCTAATAGTTAATCGTCCTCCTCAAAGATTGAAAGCCTTTGTTTTGATTCCAGGTGGGGTTGTACGTGCGCTCAACTGAGGGGTTGAACACTAAAGCGGGGACGGCCATCAGGGTCTCCTGTTTTCCGACGTTACCCAACTGAGATCAATCTGTGACGAATACAAATAACAAACAAAGAACTGTTTTCCGGAAAAAGCCACCTCAACTCTCTCACTCCATGTATATATATTAATAAAGATGAGAGAGTTGTATTTTACTACTGTAAATACATGTAAAGGTAGTTAAGATGACGGATAAATATTACTGTAAAATAGTGTATTTTAATGACAGTTACTATGTTGACAAAGTTCATTCCCACTAACTAAACTTGTTATTTTTTTTATATTTCTGAAATAAAACAGCATGAGTTTTGGCTTGCTAGCCAAAATTTGCTTTTTAGCTGTCTATATTCGTCTAGCAAATTGTGATGAACATAGATAAAGTAAACACATAGATACACACAAATCGACGCAAATACATCCACCAACACAGTATTTGCCTACATATGATATGTAAATTCACATAGATTGGTTATTATTTCTTGTCTCTAACATCTAAGATGAATTTGAGTTGAGTATCTAAATTTATTTCTCTCTCCCTGTCCATTCTTTGTATTTGATGAACACATGTAAGAGTACAATGAGAAAATTAAATGTTATCTATCACTTTAAAATAATTTTTTTAATCCTTCATTCATCATCACCATTGTTGGTGTTGTTGACGTAGTTGTCGTCATCATCATTTACAATCTTATTGTCATATTGGTCATTTAGACTAAATGAAGCGTTTATAAATTACTATGTTGATTTTATATGTATTCACCCGAGTTAAATACTCATTGGATGGTATTCATACTAGTAATTATGGGATAGATAGATGAATAAATAGTTCAGTTGATAGTTTGAATAAATAATGGGTTAGTGACTATAAACACCATAGGACAACTGTCAACAGTGTCTGTTCATTTTTATACTAATTAATTTCTTAAATGTAATAATGTGAATAACAATAAATATACTTATAACTATTATTTATTAATTTCATTATATATCAACAGTAGCGTTCATTGGAATTCATACATAGTGTGAGTTTATCAGTTGTGTTAAATTTTTCTAAGAAAAAGTTACTTGACTACAATTTCTCATTAGAAATTGACGGGATTTAGGGAATAATTTAGAACAAATGGGCATACTTTTAAACTGACAGCGAATATCGAACAGAAAGGCATTCACTTCAGAAGTTGAAATCAGTTTATTTTTAATTTCAGTTGATTTTACTGTACTTATCAAGGAACTTGATGAAATCCATTTTTGAAGCAAGTTACTAATAAGTATGTGATCAGCATTTCATCCATTGGATAGTGAACTAGAAGTAATAGAAGTATTATTCATACTAAAATGGTTCAAGTACACTGGATATAATCCTAGAAAAGAGAAGTAATTCGTATCAAATCATAGGTATAAAATAACATCGAAACTAAAAGAAAAAGTAAAGAGTGAATACACTTGTACCATTCTGAGTAATTATAATGCAACATATGCAACCACTGAGTATGACAATTACTCAGATCCTATCTGTATGTGTCAACTGCCTGCGACCAATGTTGTTAATTGTAGATTAATTTATTCCGCATTTCGGTTTGTACACCTCTAGCTTTCTCTAAGCATACTCCTAAACCAGTTGACATTGCATCACAAAGACAACAAAAATGTAACCTACTGACACATGTAGTATCCATAACACAAACTAAATACCTATTTTTATAGTTATTTTTTATCATTAGAGGAAAAGAACCAATGACCAAATAAAAGTTGACAGTTAATTTTTTTTTAAATAGGGTTACTTAGTGTGAAATAATAATTTCTCAATTAAAAAACATAGACTTCTCGGTTTTAAATTAAACAGTGAATACCTACGTGAATTAGTGATTATACAGTGACGATTAACATAGAGTCAGGACGAAACCACAGTTGAATACAAATTAAAAACCACTAGTTCTCTAGCTGGCTTTAATTTATATTTATTTATATTGTCAAATTGAAGAAGCTGAAATGAGCCATATTATTTTTAGCATAGACTGAGGGCATTTACCATGATAGTTTACTACAGCATAACTCAGAACCACTGGAAATACTTCAAATAACACACAAAAATAATTACATTTTCGCAAACGAACATTGATGCACTTAACAGTCACCTGTTATGGAGCAAAGGCCACTAACAGGGACAATCCAATCGGCTCGGTCCTTGGCTCTCCTTTCCACCTTTTCTCAAGTGTTGTTTATTCAACTCATGACTACCTACGAATTCCGGTCCAATGCTTTCGTTGGTCTATATATTTTCCTTTGCCTTTTAGAACTCTAAGTTATTGCTTGTCTTGTGACACAGTTTGGTGATTTTCTTATTGAGGATCTTATCCACTTACAACGTCATTTCCTAATTTCTTCCTTCGAAAGAACTTCGCTATTATATGAGAAAAGTCGGTAGCTGTAAAGAGTGTACGCCTAACGGATCCGAAGGATAATGCGCAGACAGCTGATTATAAATGCACGTATCGGGTGGCGGAATGCGAAGAAGGCACCATAATATTCGCCTGTCCGAGTTGTCAAATGTTTTCTCATTGTCACCGAAATTATTGAAAAGAAGTGAATTCTATTCAATTGATTACTCAACAATGATCCGTAGTGTCGCAATTTGGTAGGTACACGACCGATCCTTACGGAATCCAACCTGTTGATCTCCGAGTTTAGTGTCAACCAGATATTTTATTCGGTTGAATAACACTCTGTTGAGGGGCTTTGTCTGGTATTGAGAGAACAGTACTGCCTCTGTAGTTCTTAAACTGGCTAAGATCTCCTTTTGTGGTATCTTGATGAGGCACTCTTCGTTCCAGTCTGTTGGCACTTGCTCTTCCTCTCAAATCTTTTTGAAGAGAGTGTGGAGCATGTTTGCAGATACTTCTATGTCTTACTTCAGTGACTCGAGTAGAATGTTTAATTAATTATCGATACTAGTGTTGTAATCAAACTAAAATAGGTGGAGAAGAATTAGGGCCATCTGAAATAGAGTTTTAAATATCGTTCCTAATATTAATAATATGAGTTATGCAGTTAGTAACAGTTTGTTTCCGATGGGATTTAGAGCGCAAATTATATTTTAAGTACTAACTACAATCCAAATCTACTGAAACATAACGATAAGGCCATTTTAAGTCAACCTTCTCAAGAAGCATATTTATCAACGATGATTAATTAAAATTCATCCCTCATTATTAACAAGGGAATAATATTAACCCTTATGAAGATATATACTACTCATTGAACAAGATGTGTGTAGATCTGTACCAATATGTTCGGGAATAATTCCTGGGTGCTTGAAGTGACTTGTACTTAGTTGTAGTCCTAATGTGAATATCAATAGTGTTAAATAGGTGTATTCAGTTGACTAGTTCGAAACCGGAAGTAACATACCTACACCCTACACCATCTATTTTGAAACATGAGTTATCTACAGTTACTTCCTCCGACTTATACTATCATTGTTAATGCGGATTAATATTTATTCATAAATGTTTAATACACTCATAAACTAATACAACAATAGAGATGATAATACTGATGATACTTAATAATTTGCAATTAGAATATATCACTTTGTTCAGCTGTCAACACGTGAATATTTATAATGATACACGGGAAGAGGTTTTAAAATATGAGTCCTAAATGACTTAGTAACTAGAATGACTCATTTTGAGTCAAAAATTTATATCTAAAGTATATGGATGTGCACTATAGTTAACGATAAACGTCAACATTATATGATAAATAGTAGTGTTATTATTGTTATTATTCTTTTTGTTTTGTTGTTGTTGATTTTGTCTTCTCATTTTAATACTTACTATGTTTTGATTATAAATTGTATATTGATGCTGATGTTAGTGATGTAGAGGTTATTAGTTTGTGTATTATTTGTATAGTGGCGTCGGGATGGTTACATACAGAGAGGTTAATTATCTGTTAGTTATATTTATATGCCTAATATATACAAAAAATACAAATATACATATACTACTTAAAGTATTTGTTTATAGAAAAATACTGTATCTATGACACGTCTCAACTTGTTTAAAAATAATGATTTGGATATTTAGCGGCAGTAACAACAATAACTAGGCAAATAGTAGGAAAATCATGTAATCAAGATTAGTTAACTGGATAAATGAATATTGTTGTTTGATTAAACAATTAAAGTTGATAAAGCTGATTACAGGAAACTAGAAGTAAAATATTATCTAATACTAGAACATGGTATCTATTCACTAGAAATTCGGACAATGTAGACAAGTGTGACCATAATGCTCGGTTTATTGGAGATATTAAAAAAACATCAATGAATTGAGACAGTATTTCTTTACACTACAATAGAATTACGAGCAATTGTTACGCTTCGTATAAGCACTATGTGAAATAGTATACCATACCAAAATAAGAACGTGTTTTAATAACCATATGAGAAACACCAATTTAAAAGTGTGAGGTTTAACCACAACCGATCGTTTGTCAGTAGAAAACTTGATAATTAAAAATTGTTTTAGAAGCAATTTTTAATAGCACTACTAATAAATAGTGAAAATCCAATTCAACGGAAATTACGTCTGGGATCCCCCCCTTGGGTTGTTGCAAGAGGAGGGCTGATCATTGGGTTAGTAAGTCCAACCCACGAAGAAACACACTTGCTAAGAAAACGCTAGTCAGGAATAAACTTCCTTACCACTTTAACCCTGACCTTGGGGTTGGAAAGTTTTCATTTCGAAGAGTTATGATGCCTCATTGTAAAAAACGAATTATTTCAGAATTAATGAGGCCGATATCCCTTCTGACAACGAGAGCAAAAATTAGTATAAGTATATGAAGTGTTTGCACATTGAAAGTGATAAGAAGAAGCAGGCAAGTAGCTGAAGAAATAAAAAGGTACAACCTGAAAATACTTGGTGCAAGCAAAACCCAATGGTTGCAGGCTGGATAAAACAAATTATCCTCAGGAAAATGCTTTTATACACTGAGAACGAGGAAGAAAATGCCTCACACGCAAGGATTAGCACAAATGCTGTCCCATGAGGCATGGAAAGCGTCTATAGGATGGAAAACTCATGGATCTAGGATCATCAATGCATCATTCGAAACAAGGAAGAAGGATATCAAAGTGGATGTCATTCACTGCTATATGCCCACAAACTACAGCAACGATGACAATAAGGAACCGGTTCATGGGAAGATGCAATCATATGTATAGAAATGCCTAAGCAAGGACCAGATTGTTCTGATTGTAGACCCAAACTTCAAGGTTAGAATAGACAACACTAGCATATGAAGACATGATGCGATGACACGGAATAGGCGAAGGAACGAAAACGGTGAGTGATTCGTAAATTTATGTTCCTTCAACAAAACGGTTATAGGTGGGACCACATTCTACACCCCATCACAACAAACACCGTCACCACAAACACAAACACATCGACAAAGCTACATGGGTTTCATCAAACCACTTTAGAGTGAACCAAATCGACCACATCTACCTCAACAAGTAGTTCAGAAGGATTATGGAAGACATAAGAATAAGGAGAGGGGCTGATATAGCTTCAGATCACCATCTGGTAGTGGCTAAGATGAAACTGAAGCTGGAGAAGCACTGGACAACTGGAGC
The DNA here is from genome assembly GCA_034768735.1 of Schistosoma mekongi. Classification (NCBI taxonomy): domain Eukaryota; kingdom Metazoa; phylum Platyhelminthes; class Trematoda; order Strigeidida; family Schistosomatidae; genus Schistosoma; species Schistosoma mekongi. The sequence continues at coordinate 24,849,316 of CM068308.1, forward strand.
AGCAGCATTACGAAAGTTTAATACGGCCTTTTTCCGGGATACTAACAAACTCAGCGAATTCAAGATAACTCTCAACAATAATTGCCAGGCATTTGACGATCTACTAGATGAAGATGAAACTACTATGGAGGACATCTGGAAAGGGGCCAAGTAAACAATGACTACAATATTTTGGGGGGGGGTTATAGGTGGCAAGGAGCACCACCATAATGAATGTATCCATGTTGGCACTCTGGATACGATATAAGAAAGAAGAAACAAGAAGAGCAATCAATAACAGCCGAACAACGGCAGGGAAATCCAGGGTGTAGGTCCGATAAACAGAGGCGAACAGGCATGCGGAAATGAGCATTGGAGCAGATGAACGGATATATGTATAAGACCTAGCAATGACAGCGAGGAGAATTGCAAGGGAAGGAAACATGAGACACCTATATGACACAACGAGAATACAGTAAACCAAAACAACCAATCAAGAACAAGGATGGCAAATCAACCACTGAAACCCACGAACAACGAAACAGATGGGTGGAGCACTTTGAAGTACTCTTGAATAGACCGGCCCCACTTAACACACACGTCACCGAAGCAGTATTTATTGGTCGTCCCTATAAACATCGACACACCAACAATGGAAGAAGTCAAAATGGCCATTCGATAAATCAGGAGTGGTAAGTCCGCTGATCAGACAACATTCTACTCGAGTCACTGAAGTAAGACATAGAAGTATCTGCAAACATGCTCCACACTCTCTTCAAAAAGATTTGAGAGGAAGAGCAAGTGCCAACAGACTGGAACGAAGAGTGCCTCATCAAGATACCACAAAAGGAGATCTTAGCCAGTTTAAGAACTACAGAGGCAGTACTGTTCTCTCAATACCAGACAAAGCCCCTCAACAGAGTGTTATTCAACCGAATAAAATATCTGGTTGACACTAAACTCGGAGATCAACAGGTTGGATTCCGTAAGGATCGGTCGTGTACCTACCAAATTGCGACACTACGGATCATTGTTGAGTAATCAATTGAATAGAATTCACTTCTTTTCAATAATTTCGGTGACAATGAGAAAACATTTGACAACTCGGACAGGCGAATATTATGGCGTCTTCTTTGTCATTGTGGTGTACTCGAGACGATAGTCAATATCTTATGACTGCTCACACCACGAATTTATGCATTGTGTTAACTCCCAAATTCGTTCGAATTGAAGACTGTTGACAGACTAGAATGTATACTCTCGCCTTTCCTGATTTTTGTTGACTGGATTACGAAGACTGCAACATCTCAATGGGTGTGCGGATAAATTGGTCAAAATGGGTGGAACTAGAAGACTCGGGCTTTGTAAATGGCCTATCTCTCTTATACCACACACAGTGACAAATGTAGGTGAAGATGAACAGTTTAGCAGTAGCCTCTGAATAAGGAAATATTTTCTATGCTTTTCATATATAATTATAAACAATCCCTAAAAGCCTCATTATAAAAAGCTGTATACATTAATTTTAAGTTATATTAAATTATGTTACTTCAATTGATTTACACCTGGAAGAATCTCTTTTGGTGTTTTTAACACCTGTTCAAATCAGACATACCATTAAATAAGTCATTCCATCATATTCCGTTTTGATACATAATTCATATTAATATGTGCCCAGTAAAACAGTATGCTTCAAACGTCTACAAATTGTATTCTGTATCATTAAAATAGAGCAGGCCTGATTGTAAATGAACGTGTGATGTAACTCATTTACTATATCCTCACATGTTATTACATCATTTATCACTACATCCATTCGACAATTTGTAACACCAAATCTATTTCTATCAAATGAGTACAACTCACGAAATTACACTCACTTATCACAACAACTTACAAACTTTGTCCACTTGCGTAATTAGATATTACCACTTCATTCAAATACCCACAACATTTTGTCACTATCCTATTCAAACACTCACAATTCTCCCTTCAAAATAACAACATTAGATCCCATCAACTTACTCAATACTCCAAAATTTACATACCATATTATTATTAAAATCATTACCATGCTCCCGAGTTGACTGGTCAATCAAATCGATTTAATCATATCACAGTGTATTAGATTGAATTCATCATCACAACATGGCAAGTTGTCACGATATGATGAGAAAACTTAAACCAGTTTGTAATTGTGAGATTGGATAAAAGGTCAAGTGTATCAATTCCATCGATCACTGCAATATAATCTTTATGAGATATTTAATTTCTCATGTATGATATCAGTTCGTATATGATGGTATAAAGTGGTAACAACGACTTCTATACACCCGAGGTATCAGATTGAACACTTTTCTGTACTGAATTTAAGATAGAGTATTTAGCCCTATTACTAGTTCCATTTACAACAATGTAGTTTCGTCTTCATGATGGGTGGAGACAATTTTCACGTTACTCTGTAAAGCACTTCCAAACTCCATATTTTCTAGTATACTGAATTCATGGCATATGATATTCTCAGTGCGGTTAATTGAAATGGAATCAAAATGATAATAGTGGCAGTGGCAATGCGAATGGCTAAATACCGTATATAATATGGTCAGAGACGATGGAGCATGTAGGAATGTGTAAAGGAATACTACAATGTAAGACCTAATTAAAAATAAAGTTCGAATGGATTTGTTCCAGTGTGATCTCTTCTAAGCCATACCAATGAAACCTACTAGTCATCAGTTTGGTTATCGAGATGACTCCAATAAAGTCATCTGCATCTTCCAACACGATTCAAATTGACACTCAGTGAATTCATGGAGTGATGTCATGGATTCTGCACTCTCACAATTCATTTAACTCGCTTTTCTTCAGGTAGGATGATACTGAGAACACACTACACTCTCTTCAAAGTACTTTATTTCAACTCGGTTAGCGTGAAATCTAATGAGATTATTGATTTCAGTGGCTTCCATTTACATTATCTTGAAGTATATGTTATTGATGTGACACATCATTTCATTCACATACATATACATTCTAAGTGAGATATGAGATAGGATGTTATATTTCTGTTTTCCAATATGTATACTATTGTTGTATGCCAACAACTCTATACACAAAGTGCTTATATTTAATGGGTTTCACTGCAGCCTAGGATATTTACAAGTAAGCCAGTGTACATGTAGTCCAGCACATGTCCAGGTGCATGCCAGACAGCAAACTCGTGATTGGCAATCCAAACCTGATAGTTCCAACAGTGTGAAATGTTTGGAAGTGAACAATAACGGGGCGGGGTGCATCCATACATAGTGTGAGACGCTCGTCGAAACTTACAAACAACAATGGCGTTATGTACTATTCCATCACCGTTGGCAGATCAGGCAACTCGAAAGTTACGAGAACACCATCAGAGCATAAGACAGACCAGATACCCCAGTTAGATAATAACATTTGTAATAATCAACCCACTTCAACTACACTCAAAGAAGCAAACCATGTCACATTCACATTACCATGAAGGCCTATTGTATGCTTACGTGCATGTCCATGGTATCGGACATTTGTTTATAGAGTGTGTTAATGATTCTTCTTCAACAGGTCCACCTACGGAATCCCTGTTACGACTTTTACTTCCTCCAAATTGTCAAATTATGTTGTCTTCTCGATTTCAGTCAATCAGCGGAAAAGCCACTACAACGACACCAATATCAACAGCCTCATTAAATCATTGAATCAGTAGTGGTGGAGGTGGGCGGTGTGCACAAATTGCAGGAGTTCCTTGTTCATGGGGAATAATTGCAAGCCGTGATGTAAGTCATGACGGTGATGAAGCAGTTTGCCCAACCTTTTCGAGTCAGATTTCCAGGTTGGTTGGCACTGTCATTGTTGCACACGTGTTTACAATACTGCTCAATTGATTAATTTCTGGTTAACAAAATATATATTAATAAACTGCATTTTTGTATAAGAATGTAGGAATCAACAGATACCGATACCTGTAGTTATACGACAGTGTGTTTTCCACGAAACTGTAGATATTTTTAAAACTGAATTTATTAGATTATTTCTTTATAATAATACATTTGTACCACAAAACGCACTGATAACATTCTTACTGTGATTGGTATGATCTGTCAACTTTCTAACTATTAAAATTTTACACTGTTCAACTTATCCTATTTGTATGTGAAAGAAGAAATGAGCCTTGAAAATATTACACATTGAAGATATTAGGAATTTCATTAAGTCAATTCATAGCAATATCACTAAATTTGTATACTGGTGTCACACTTTCGTTTGACATCCCCCCAACTTTGATGTAGCCTATTTATGCGCCAGTGGACATCCGTCATCGGTGGTTGGATATAGTTATGGCATGTTTCAAAGTCCACAGTAGATGAATATTTACTACCTCCCTAACTGATTTGTTACATTTTCTAATATTCTAATATTTCTCTTATCACTGCCTTCTTAGTATTTTAGATAAATATGGATAATTACTTGAGGATAAGTGACCAAGAGATAAAGATTTTTGAAAAGGCGTTATTTCCGAATTAATGTATATAACAAAATTTAATAAAAATAGTGGAATTGGTCAGCCATGAAAACACTGTTTGCAGATGATAAGTTAGTTGACAGTAAGCTATAGTCATAGACTAACCAAATTATATTTATTTAGCAAAACATTCAATAGATTTCGATAGAAAGAACAGTCAAGAATTCTCTCAATCTATTGAGGCTACTATTTTCTTCACTTCCAGGATTACTAGTACCATCATAAGTCTGAATATATGCCTATGTTCTATTACTCTTGTAAATTGTGAATAATTAGTCAACACAGTCACGTCCAAGACAAGAAAAGTGCCTGGTTTTCCGCAGGGTATTATTAGTAACTGAAATTTTACATCGAATTAAATAGATTCCTCTGTAATCAGAATAAAGCTTATTCCAACTAAAATATTAGCTTAATAGATATTTTTATAAAGTAATGTCAGCATAAAGTTTTCTCTGTGATAATAATGATTACTATGGAAATTAATGAGCTACGATATCATCTAACAAAAGCTAGAATATTTCATGAACAAAACTGAATGACAAACAACATATTTTTATAAAATAAAATAATTGGCATATTACACTTTTTTTCTTTTTCGTTTCTGTCTTCAGTTTGCTTTTATTTCTGTTCTTAGTTTAAGCACAACCATTAATTAGTTAATTAGTTGTTATACACAGCAGTCCCAAATTAATGAAATTTCACTTGTCACACATAAGTGCATTTATGTAGTTACGCCTGTGCATACATTCATTGTTTCTAATTTTTTTTTTTGATAATGATACTAATGTTATTGCTACTGATGAAGCTATTTCAATATTAATATTAATTTTAACTGTAATGTATGCTTATAAGTTTACAATTAATTTTTTAAATAATATTATCTGTTAGCATTGAAACATATGCACTAATGTATATTCACATATATTTACATGGATATTGTTCAGTTTCGTTTTCTTAAGTACCTTATTGTGCATTTGTAGTAATTCAATTCATAATAGTGTACAATAAATATGACATAAATACACATCTTGAAACAGTGAACAGGCGAAAAAACGTCATTTTTTTAATTATGCCAATTGACAATCAAACAATTAACTAGTCACTATTAATTCATGACAATAATTCATATTAGTTTCCGTTATTTTTTTACTTCATTTTGTACTAATTTTTCGTCTCCATTTAAGAGAAAAATAAAATTGACCGCAATCTTGGAACAATTTCAGGTAACATCATTATTTTACTTACATTACTATTATGTGTCATACGTTTATTGCTTGAGTAACACGTTTATAAGAAATACAAATGCTGAATTATTGAATACAATTTACTACTAACTGCTTTTAATAAAAGTAGTACAATATTAATTATTTTACATATACACAAATATATGTTTTGAAGAAAGTCATCTTGGTGAATTAATAATAGCTGTTGAGTATTTGAATATTAAGAAGCATTAAACACTTGCATAATTATATTTTAACATAACTAAGGGTAATACAACTAAAAATCAAGTGCGTAAACATTTATTTATCAATGAATGTTTTTTGTTTCAATCCGTATTACTGAGGTGAGTCTAAATAAATGAAATGCTTTTGTAAGTCGTTACACAATAAATAAGTTAGTATGCGAGAGCTTAAGTCAACAAGGTGGCATAAAGATTTTCTAAGATGTGGAGTAAAAAACTGTTACAATGAATGTATAATACGTTATGACTATCAGCATTGTTTTCGCCGTACTACCATAATCAGTGGATAAATCTATGATCGCTTTAATTATTAATTAACTTATAGTTGTTTCTGGAATATTTAGTCCTACATGTTCAAATGTTAATCACCACTATCGATTTGATAAATATGATTTGTGTTACTTGGTGATTAGACAACATAAATATCTAATTGCTAGAAGGACCCAGTCATAGTTCGAAAAGACCATTGATAGCATCTTGAATTATGAAATTAAGTGATATGGGTCAGAATCCCGAAACGATCATCAATTTCCTAAAGAAACTCACAATACGACTTACAGGCGATTATTATCTAGTATAACACAGTGATTTAGGATTCCCCCCCCTCATTGTTGTCAACGGCCTAGCTATTATTATTCTTTTCCACAGTTTATTAACGTAAATTAATTAATAACTACGCCTTGTTGTAAAGGCTTATGTAGTGGATCCGGAATTATTTATGCACCAACTAGTAACTAATATCAATATACAATAACAATGATTATTTTATTATTACCCAATAAGACAACTTCAGTTAACTAATATTTCTAAAAAGGATAATTTCATGCGAAATAAAATGAATATGTTGGATTTTAATTTTTAGGTTAATCAACTAGTTACCATAAACATTGACAACTCATATGAACTAGTTATTTAGTTCATTTAAAAAAAACACATCTAAACAGGAAGTTAGATAAGTGTTTTTTTTCTCTCACTAGTGTAAATAAATCCAAAAAAAAACATTTTCAGAAGTAAACTAACTACTATCTGATTAAGATTTTATATTACTATTTATGTTAACCTTTAAAAGGATTCATCTTTGAATTTATTAGTTTTTTCTGTATTACAACTATTCTCATACCTCTAATAGATTGTATAAATATTTTGTTTATTGCATGCTCTACCTGCATATCTATTTTAGATATAATTAAAGGTTATTAATCATGTCATCATTTAGTTTTTACCATATTACTGTCGTCAGCTGACAAAAATAGCTTTGGTCACTTGGGCCAACACTCCTTCATATACCCAAGCATATACAGGCCTAAAACACAATCAACGATGTTAATGGTAGACATGAACCAACTAATTATTATAAGTCATTCTAACTAAAATCAAAGACATAGTAACATGAAAATAAACAAGATGGTATGTCTTTAATTCATCCATTTATTTATTTGTCAATTTACAGATGACATAAATAATCTGTTCACTTCCTTGTTAATGTTTTTATGTAAATATATAGTTTTGATCTCCTTCCACCCCACTTCCTATCATCCACAAACATTAATACAAAAATGGTATATGCAAATCTTTAATCAATTAGTTGCTAAGTCTAGTCTCAATTGTATATGTCCTAATTATTCTCCTGTTGTTTTAATTAACAAAATAGTTTTACACCTGTTTTTTCTTCATTTGTAACCTGTTTACAAACAGTAATAAGATTAAATATAGCTTTTACGCAATTCGAAGAATCTATTTAAGATTGGATAAATTTAAAATAATATGTAGTTAAATTGATCACACTGAACACTATATAATAATTAATAATAATAATAATAATAATAATAATAATAATAATCTATACTGTTTCTCTGTAGGAGATAAAGTTAAAACCAAAAGAGTAACATAAATGCAGATTGATAACTATATGCTCATATGAAACAATCTTTACTTATTAGTTACTGATTCTCATTTCATACACAATTTTGCGGTATATAATATTTCACAAGATAATGAATTATTTTAGAATAGAATTTCATTTTAAATGGCTTGATGAAAATTCAGTCAGTAACAATAAAATATCTTCCGATTTTTGGACGTTGAACGATGCGTGGTTTATGAATAGGACAATTGACGAATCACTTTAGAGACAAAGGTTATAATTCATTTATTTGTTGATATGAATATCCTCGTACATATTGCATAATCGAATAAAAATACCTTAAATATCATTTGGTTATCAATTGGTGCATATAATCCAATGGAAATATGCAACGCCTCAGCATCTGAGATATATTGGATTGATCTATGTGAATACAAAGATTTTCCTAGGGATAGTTATTAGCTAGACAAATTGAATTACTCCCGATATAGAATATTCTCGATATCTGAAATCCTAAGACTAATGAATGTAAACTATGATTCTTAAACTAAAGTCAATGCTCAAGCATTTGGGATATCGACTTGAAACATTGGCAAAAATCAATATTTCATGATTTGTTTATTTCTTTACTACGACGAAACAACTGTCTACTTCTTGTTGCTTTCACTAGTTATTTAATTCAGTTTGTGATATCGAACACAAATTAAGTCGTTTCTATGATTTTCATCACCTGAATCACTGATAAAGCTAGGGGAATAAGAAATCTGGTCTGAGTTTGCTCTTCTGTTAAGCTGTGAGTGGACGTAACTTATGAGACTCAAACAAGTAAAAAGGCAGCTGTCAATTCTGTCTGGCTGTCGTTGGCTTACTGCGCAAATTGACTTACATTATCCCATAAATTATAAAAATGGGAGCACTTAATCTACTTGTAAAGAGTATTTGTATTAAATACTTACCTGCAAAACAATACTCGACAACTCGAATATTTTTGAATCTCCGAATTATATATACATACCCGTTGTACAAGTGTGACTGTCTGAACTTAGTAGACTAGTGGTGAATGAAGTGGTGTTTGACACGGAACGAATTGAGTTCGAATCCCGGTGTGAACATCAACACTGGGATGCAGGTACATTCAGCCGACGAGTCGGAGATGGGACGAAACACGCGTCCTGGATTTTGCTTGCCAGTCAAAATCCAACTCAAACAATACTCGACAACATTTCAAATAGCCTTTAACCGTAGGTACCAGAATTTGCGAAGCATTTTCTTCACAATTCTTTTCATCTCAGTTTAAGCCTTCTTAATGAGTATCGAATTTAATATACACTGTATCAAATCTCAGAACTATATCCACTAGGCTTCTTATTAAATACAGGAAATGCTGATTAATAAACACATTAAGTAACAAAAACTGATCAAGTAAGTCCTTACGATAATAAAAATAACGTTTTACAAATGTAATGATACTTTTTATGCAAACTGATACATCATAAGGGTAACTTCATCACTTTCTCATCAGTAAAGAAGTGTACATCTAATGTAGAGTAGAATACGCAAAAATACAAATCGTGTATAACTCAAGTGATATATATATATATATATATATATATATATATATATATATATATAGACCTGAAGTGAATGAATAATCCAAGGAATTCCTCCTAACCAAGTAACATTTTTATCTTTGATTAACTGAAGTATAAGTAAGAAGCCATACTCCATATTTTGGTTATCATTAATTAATTGATATATACTCTTGTCAAAATACTCATCAAATGAAATATTGTTTTCCAAATGTGTACTAATGATTATTATTGGCATATCAGACAAATAGGTCACTTCGAGTTGATTAGAAAAAGGTGAAAAATTCTACCTAGATGACCACTCAAATTTATCTTGCTTGAGAGATCTAAGTGATTTTTCTATTTCAGCTTTCGGTTTCTTGAATTACTGAAAAACGATATTAAATCCATGTATCAAAAATCAGTCTAATCGTGTATGGTATTCTAAACTCAGTCAATTAGAAGCATCTCTTGGTAAATTAATTCAATCTTAATAAACCGTCTTTCTTAACTAGCCTTTTTCAAATTGAATTAAACGAGTTTTGCGCATAGTTGGTAAAAAATTTTAGTAGGGCGCTTGTTCGTAATTTTAAGAGAGTGTGAACAATCAAGTAATTAGAAAGAAATCAGGACCTACAGAGCCGAGTTTCCTATTTCTGTGAATAAGAATGACAACCGAAAAGTACTGAATATTTTTTTCTCGTTAACTAACTGGTATATTAGAATGCTAGGATATATTGAATGGGTCTTGAAAGTTAAAAACAGGTTTAACATCAACTGAACTTAAAAAAGTGCTCTGAACACTGACTATATCCGTATCCCTATAAAAGCGTAAACATAAACTTATTAAGGAGATATGTAGAAATAATTCCCATTGCACATATCAAAGTCAATTATGTTTGCAACTGAATGAAAAGTTTTAGCAGAAAGATATGTAAACGACAAATAAATGAAGTTTTGACAGAACTCGGCCTAAATTGATTTTATTTTTAAGTCACTTTGTATGTCATATCTGGGTATCAGATATAGTATATGCTGAATATACGACAAAGAACAATTCAGATCTTTATTCGTTGAAACACTGGTATGGGGTTAGTGAATATACAATAAACCCTAACGAAATTACACTATACTTATTGGTCACTGGATGCTGAATAGCTTATTCCAACCCGCCAAAGCTAATAACATTCACACACGCAGATGACATACGGGGTAGACATGGTATGTGTTGCAGTATGGTCGCTATTTATTTATGTAACTTCCCCTCAATCTTTTTAAGTATATTCTTGCTTGGTAGCATCATCCATAACTTACCAAGTAATGCGGGAATAGGATAGACTGGTCACCACAGTGAGGATGGGCCGAGTTGTGAAGTCATTGGATATGGTGTGGCTACAGCGATTGTACATATACATTTGGAAATTATACGATCTCAACTGAATTAGTGAAGTTGAACTATTGGTTGATGTTAGTTGAGATCTACACTAGTAATTGAAAGGCAATCTACCATGTTAATGAATTATGAATAAAACATTTCAGTGGATGTTTATATGCTAATGTCTTTATTCTCAGTAATGTGATGCCATATTTAAGAACATGGTAATTCTTAGTCGGTGGAGCGATTTGTCTGGTTAATTCTGATAAAGAATGAGACTTTAACCTAGGAAATAGTAAACTGGTCCTCTGTACTCGTATAAGGCTTCTACTGGTTCTTTTTAGAGTAGTATGAAGGTGATCTGACAAGTGCAGTTCCAGTTTATACTTATTAGTGAGACAAGCGGCATACTTAGGTTGAACGTAATTGAAAAATAAGAGGTCACTGATGCCCGTAGATGTCCGAGGTCACAAGTGCGCTACAATGACGGTGCCAGCCAACCTGGAAATCTGACTCGAAAAGGTTGGGCAAACTGCTTCATCACCGTCATGACTTACATCACGGCTTGCAATTATTCCCCATGAACAAGGAACTCCTGCAATTTGTGCACACCGCCCACCTCCACCACTACTGATTCAATGATTTAATGAGGCTGTTGATATTGGTGTCGTTGAAGTGGCTTTTCCGCTGATTGACTGAAATCGAGAAGACAACATAATTTGACAATTTGGAGGAAGTAAAAGTCGTAACAGGGATTCCGTAGGTGGACCTGTTGAAGAAGAATCATTAACACACTCTATAAACAAATGTCCGATACCATGGACATGCACGTAAGCATACAATAGGCCTTCATGGTAATGTGAATGTGACATGGTTTGCTTCTTTGAGTGTAGTTGAAGTGGGTTGATTATTACAAATGTTATTATCTAACTGGGGTATCTGGTCTGTCTTATGCTCTGATGGTGTTCTCGTAACTTTCGAGTTGCCTGATCTGCCAACGGTGATGGAATAGTACATAACGCCATTGTTGTTTGTAAGTTTCGACGAGCGTCTCACACTATGTATGGATGCACCCCGCCCCGTTATTGTTCACTTCCAAACATTTCACACTGTTGGAACTATCAGGTTTGGATTGCCAATCACGAGTTTGCTGTCTGGCATGCACCTGGACATGTGCTGGACTACATGTACACTGGCTTACTTGTAAATATCCTAGGCTGCAGTGAAACCCATTAAATATAAGCACTTTGTGTATAGAGTTGTTGGCATACAACAATAGTATACATATTGGAAAACAGAAATATAACATCCTATCTCATATCTCACTTAGAATGTATATGTATGTGAATGAAATGATGTGTCACATCAATAACATATACTTCAAGATAATGTAAATGGAAGCCACTGAAATCAATAATCTCATTAGATTTCACGCTAACCGAGTTGAAATAAAGTACTTTGAAGAGAGTGTAGTGTGTTCTCAGTATCATCCTACCTGAAGAAAAGCGAGTTAAATGAATTGTGAGAGTGCAGAATCCATGACATCACTCCATGAATTCACTGAGTGTCAATTTGAATCGTGTTGGAAGATGCAGATGACTTTATTGGAGTCATCTCGATAACCAAACTGATGACTAGTAGGTTTCATTGGTATGGCTTAGAAGAGATCACACTGGAACAAATCCATTCGAACTTTATTTTTAATTAGGTCTTACATTGTAGTATTCCTTTACACATTCCTACATGCTCCATCGTCTCTGACCATATTATATACGGTATTTAGCCATTCGCATTGCCACTGCCACTATTATCATTTTGATTCCATTTCAATTAACCGCACTGAGAATATCATATGCCATGAATTCAGTATACTAGAAAATATGGAGTTTGGAAGTGCTTTACAGAGTAACGTGAAAATTGTCTCCACCCATCATGAAGACGAAACTACATTGTTGTAAATGGAACTAGTAATAGGGCTAAATACTCTATCTTAAATTCAGTACAGAAAAGTGTTCAATCTGATACCTCGGGTGCATAGAAGTCGTTGTTACCACTTTATACCATCATATACGAACTGATATCATACATGAGAAATTAAATATCTCATAAAGATTATATTGCAGTGATCGATGGAATTGATACACTTGACCTTTTATTCTATCTCACAATTACAAACTGGTCTAAGTTTTCTCATCATATCGTGACAACTTGCGATGTTGTGATGATGAATTCAATCTAATACACTGTGATATGATTAAATCGATTTGATTGACCAGTCAACTCGGGAGCATGGTAATGATTTTAATAATAATATGGTATGTAAATTTTGGAGTATTGAGTAAGTTGATGGGATCTAATGTTGTTATTTTGAAGGGAGAATTGTGAGTGTTTGAATAGGATAGTGACAAAATGTTGTGGGTGCTTGAATGAAGTGGTAATATCTAATTACGCAAGTGGACGAAGTTTGTAAGTTGTGGTGATAAGTGAGTGTAATTTCGTGAGTTGTACTCATTTGATAGAAATAGATTTGGTGTTACAAATTGTCGAATGGATGTAGTGATAAATGATGCAATAACATATGAGGTTAAAGTAAATTGCTTATTTTTCTAACAACAGCCTCACTGAGTTCAAAATATTCATATGCATATACTAAACGATTTATTTCTCAAAATTCTTTTTTTATGTACATATACACTATATTTTAAACTCTAATAATGGATTATTTCTTCAGGATGTATTTTAGTCTCCATCATTTTGCGAATGGTCATGATAGTGCCTTATGTCGTTAATATATGTATTCTTAATTATTTTAATGTCACAAATGAATTTGAAGATATTAATTAGTATTAACAATAGTATAGCTAATAATATATTGTTATAATAGCAATATATGTGTATATATGTAACAATCCTATTTTTAGTGGGAATTTTTGTAGAGAAAGCTGAACCCTTGGTTCTTACCACCTACATACTAACCGAAAGATATTAATCACTCATCTTACTTCATTCTTACTCAATTACTCATAATCCTACCTTTCTTTTTTCTCAAGCAATACATGACATGTTTATGTCTTCCTACTTGCTAACATGATGTTTAACAGGCTATAAAATTCTTTTATTTATTTCACGGATCTGCTTTGTTGTGATGTAATCAAGAATGCTATTAAATTCAGTTGTTAGTTTTATTGCTTTGTCCTTAATTGTTATTTTCTGACCATCATCTGTATTATTCGTCGACATTAAAATAACTTTAGGTGAATACTAATTTTTATTGATTTGTGTTGATCTCTTCGTCTTATTCTCACCTGAATAACTGCTCATTTCACAATAGGTGACAGTGTTTAGTGGTCGATGATCAGAAAGATTTCTCAACATTCACATGCAACGTATAAGTTCAGTAATTACATATGTTTCACCCCATCATTTACTTCTATCAGCTTCCGTAACCTCTATAGAAATCTGATAACTATGATTCATCGTCTAGATTTGATAGGTCTAAGTTAATGCAATTTTATTGCCTACAGTTTGTAACTTGACTGAAATTTTTAATGAAATGATGACATTAGCGTAAGGGTCAATTTTGTAATTTATAAGAAATAAAACAATTAGCGATTAATAAATTTTAGTCAACTCGATTATTTTTATGTTACGTATAGTACGTATACTGTAACAAAATCAGATTCCCATATAGGATAACAATAGATGGAATGACACTGAATGCCATTAGGAAGTAATCATCAGTGCACCCCTACAATTAAATCTTATGGTAATTTATACAACCAATTTATGGGCAATAATAATTTTCCAGATGAATGAAGTTATTTCTGTAATCTAGCAACAGAGTTATATAAACTTGGAAAATCAAATGAGTAAATGATAATCCATGTAGACAGTTATTTCCGAAATTACAATTATGAGATAACTTGTTATGTCGACTATACTGAAAGTCATTAGATATGCTAAATATGTCTTTGGGTGATAAACACAAAAACCCATCTACTTTTTAGAATTTGAACTTTGGAATTTTGTCTTTGGTGGTTGATGTCTGAAGGCAAGCATTCACGATGAACCTAGGAAGTTTTCAAAAAATGTCGATCAACACTTTCTTGTTTTCCATGAACCTTTGACTATTACAATTTTATTGTGTAGACTACAACTAAAGAAACGCTATTAATTGGTGATTGTATAGTGATGAATAACTATCAAATGAGAACAGTATATTTCATCAAATTTTACACAGTTTGAAACGAACCACAATGAAAATCGAGACTCCATCAAGTAAATTATGCAGTTAACAGCAAAAAATAATCAGGACAAAATGCCTAAATCATTAATCAACCAACTTATTTAACGGTCTTTTGTAGTCACCTTGAACGATATGAGATATATCACCTATAGTATATTTCATTTGCTTTTATTATTATCAGGAAGGTTATATAAAATGAAGTAACAGTGAGATATTTGAATATAATTTACAATTAGATCGACAGGAATGTTCCTATCGTTGGAGGAAGGTTCTTTATTAGGCGAAGGTAAATATTTTACCTTGTTTCATAATCCACTTATGTTGATTCGTGCCTAAATATTACTTAGCTATTATCATTTATTTTCTTGAAGTTGACGATAGCTTTGTGGAACTTCCTTCTTATCCCCAGAATCAAATAGGCAGGAAAAATGTGATGTTAATGCGTAATAAATAGATACAGTTAGATGGTAAATGTCTACCATTTTTGAGTGGTATTTTACTCCCTTAATAAAATTCCATGATCGAAGAGTGAGCTCTATCTTTGTTTATATTTTGTTTTGAAATTAATCAAAAAGAGCTTCAGTCTGAGTTCTAGTGAGTAAATGCAGGATATGAGCTAACGCGTGCTTTAAAATGAAGAGACGACTAACTATTTAAAAGCTTTTTGAAAACTCCCTTGAAAATTGAGATGACAATTTTCTTTGTTCATCTTAATTTGATCTCCTCAATACAACCGCAAAGACATGTAGAATGAACAAACAAACTTTATATCATGATCATCATATTTTAGGAGGAATTCATAAGTTAAACAACTATAACATTGTTTTTCATGGTTATGTACTTTATACATTCGAATTGTATTTTTGTCTGTGATAATTAGTTCAACATAAGTATGTTGCCAGTTGATGAAAAATTTGATGTTATGGCCTTACAGTATTATTTGATCTGAATAATTTTATGCCACTTAATCACTTGAATTACAACATGTAGTAACTATTTCAACTCGAACTTCATTTAGAGTGTTTTGTTTGTTCGACTGTTATTCTTTGATTACTTAATTACAATTGTTGAAAAATTCCCATGTTTATCAATAACAAAGACGTTTGAACGAAGAATATTCTTATCGATAAATGCTCATCAGTTTCTACATTTATTGGTTCAAAATTATTAGTGACAAAAATAGCCAGTTCTGAGGCAGATATAACATCATTTAGATGTCAAGGATAATTTGGATATTAATTTTGTCTCTTCAGATTATTTGTAAAATACGAATGTTGATGTTGAAATAATCATCATCATGTAATTTGTGAAACGTAAAAGACAATTGAAATAACCAACAATATTAATCCAACATATATAGGTATCTATGTATATGGGTAACATAGGAGATGGGAAGGTAGCAAAATACGATTAGATCAAGTGTTTTGAGACAAAGGCTGAATCCTACTTAAAATGTGACCCAATAGATTATAGTTGTTTCATTTCTACCGATCTTTTTCAAAATGATAATGTGTAATAGATATAACGTATTTTGAGGCGAGTTCGTATACAGTGCTTAAATTTATACCATCTAAGTTTTCGCATTTTTAAATGACTATTGAACACATAGTTGTCACAACAATTTACATTACTCCACATAAGTTATCATTTCGACACAAAATTCAGTTTTTTTTTAATCACGATTAACTTCAATTAGTCTGATAGTTGATTCAGATTAAAGGGAGTGTAATTTTTCTAAATAGTTAGTTGTACAGATCAATTTATGCTCAATTTTACTATAAAAACTGTATTATGAATAAACTGACTAGTAAATTGTAAACTACAAAATATTTTACATTGGAATTTTTCAGCATTTCATTAATTAAGCACTAAAGGTGAAATATATTTAAAACAAAAAAAAACAACTGATAGAGGGCTAAAAGTATCATGAGTAAAAAAAAAGCACTAAAAAATATTTTACTGAAATTTTAAGTGATTTAGATTTTGGTTATACATATTTTATTTTAGTAGAGATTATGCTTTTCTACTAGTTTACAAGATGCAAAATAATATTACTGAAATGATTGATAAGTAGCAATATTTATTCTTTAGTTTTATTATTTGACATCACTGCTTCAGTTTTCATCATTGACTTACCATTTCTAGATAAATACCGTAATTGAGAAAATACTGGACAGCTGTTTTTTCTTAGTGAGGAACTCCTGATGAGTTCTCTAAAAATAGATCTTTAATGAGCATATGAATACTCATTTGCTACCTAAGTGAAGTCGGTAATATAAACTATTATATACCAACACAGTGGATTGAATGGTAGGCGTTCGCCTGTAGCCTAAAATCCTGTGCTCTATTTCTAGTGGAATCTGGAATATGCACTACTGAGTCCCATATTAAGACGAGATGGTTGTTTACTGTTTCCAGGCTTTCAATTTTTATCTAACTAATTTCAGCACATGATGTAAAACTTTAAATTATTTCTGGATTTACAATATATTTTATTACAGCGATAGTATTAGTAATGGTTCATAATTATCTTCATGACTCCAGGTATACCTTGTGACGAAGTGAATACTAGCATGAAGACAAGATTACAGACCTCCCTCCGATTACCTTCAGCTACCTGACGTTAAAATATAAAACCGTTCAAATGTAAACTAAAATTTATCGACATATATATATATATATATATATATATATTATCAACCTGCTTTGAAAGAAAACCCATTTAGTTACGATCCGAAAAGAATCTTTAATGATATTTAGATGTAATGGATTTTTAAAAATCATGTTTACGCGTGTTCTAGACGCTTTAATGATTGATATTATCATTATGATTTTATTTCACAAAGAATATAACTTGTGATGAATTAAACGTACTCAACTTGGAGATAATTTGTAAAGATAAAGTAATTTAAAAGGTATATATTCCTCTGTGTAAAAAATTAGGTTGCTTCTATGTATCGATGTTTATATAGTGTATTAGTCACCATTTCGTTTACATTGATCAGTCACTTCAAGCTAGAGTCTATTATCTTATCTAGTCAGTACTAGATGAATATTATTGGCCAAGTTGCAATTTGACTACTAGTATAGATGAATTAATGTTACGGTATATTTTATTTTCGTATATCTGTTGAAGTAACCAATAAATTAAAAATCGATTCACAATAATTAGCAAATTCTGCTGGCATGTTGGTGTAATATGTTCATAATACAATAGTGTTGATAGATTAAAGTATATTCTCCTAGAACATTGCCCTTGAGAGACTCCAGAAAGGATAATCAGTACGATTGTCTGGAAAAGGAATTATCTGCCAACAATTAGGAAATTATGAATTGAGTTGGGTTGTGGGTGGATAGTGGAATCTAGCACACGAGTTTTGTGCTATCTGGGACTAGTCAGCTGTATGTACTTACATCCCAGTGTTGATGTCCACGGTGAGACCCGTCCAAATTGTATATACATACCCGTTGTAAAAATGTAGCTGGCTGGACTCAGTAGCTTAGCAGTGAACTCAGTGGCGTTTGACACGGAACGAACCGAGTTTCAGTCCTGGAGTGAGCATCAACAGTGGGATTCAGGTATGTCTGGTTGATAAGTCCCAAGTACGACGCGCTTCCTGGATACCTCTTGTCAGTCACAATCCAATTCAAATCATACTTGTGAGCTATCACTGAATCGAGGCAATCAGCTCAAATGTATATATGGCAACAGAGACTGATCAACTCCAGTCCATATCAAAATCAACGGGAAGATTTAAACTCATTCTAACTAATTAAGCAATTATATTGATGGATCAAGTAATACAGCCGTTTTGTTTCATACATGATTTAATATGTATAATGCTAATCGGTTGTATATGTATATTCACATTTAGTTTTTAAGTTTTATTGTCAAACTTAACTGGGATGAATCTTCGATACATTTTTACGATAATTAACAAAAAGTAATAACAGAAACGAGTAGTAGTTACACAGGAGTTTTTCACTGTTTTATTGAATTCATTCTGTACATTTTTCAATACTTTGTTCAGGAGTTATTCTTATTACTGTGAAATCATAACCAGTCGTCACATCTCCACTTCATTCTGGGTCTAATAAATTATGTTTCATTTAGTTGACACTTTAGAATGTGTATATATAAATAACACTATGTGATCATCATTTCACACATGATAAATTTATTCTTAATGTATTTTTGAATAAATAATAGTTTGTTTCTACACGGTTAAGCTAGCGATATTAACATACCTATCAACCACATAACTATAATTTGTATACTAAATATCAATAGAGTTAATAAGCTTGAGGTTAATTAACGCAATGAGTCGATTTATTTAGTTAAATACGGAAGTAATTTAATGGGAATTTTGTTAACATAAAATCGTGGTACTACTATCAATAATGGTAGTATAATACTTCGTGATACGACAAATCAAATATATATTCAATGTATCATATTTTGATTAAACAATAACCAATTTTGTTGCCAGTCTTTGCAAGCTTTTAGATGCTATTAGAATCTAAAATTCAAATGTAAACCTAAAAATACTTTTACTTTCTAAATGCCAATTAGTCTAAGAATTGAAATTCTTTTTATACTTTCCGCCTTTTATATCAAGATTTTAAGAATTCTAGGGGCTACGATGGGGGTTAAATGACTAAAATTTCAGGTGGAACGTGCATCAACTTCTCTACATTATTTGAAGTCAACTATTTAAATGTGAATAAGCATATATTTTACTTCTAGATCAACATACAGTTAAGCATATTACTGCCTAGCTTACTTTAGCTCGAGTCATATTATGCAACGTGCGTGTTGTATTTAGCATGTTAAATTCTATGAGTTGTATTTTATGAATAAAAATCTTTGATAATAATAAGTACTTTGAGTGAAATATGATGTTACTCATTATTAAATGATTGGACATGTCACAGATTAGCGTTGTCAGGTTACCAGTGAAAACCAAGGAGCACTGGAGCTCTTAAGCGGTGTACACCTCAGATTCCACCCCAGGGGCTACAAGTTTTAGAACATCTAACTCTCTGCATCACTGAGCCGGCCAACAACCAATGATAGAATTCCCACTTCCATCAATTTGTGATGGAAAGAAAATAATTATTTTGCGTTCCATATTCATTCATGTAATCACTGAGCAAAACAAAAAACGTGACATTCTTTTGATAATAGAACTATATTTTCAGATGTGTTCACTCAATGCCAATCAACTATAGTATTATAAAATGCATAGTTTTCTAAGCCCATTGAGGTCAATGTACCTTATATTTTACGTCAGTGATGTTTCAGTTTCGGAAATGGTACTATACTTATTATAATTAAGTTTCTTAAGTACATTCACACAATATAACATTGATTATATAGTGAATAAAGGTTATTTTGGAATATTTTTATGTCTGAAATTTTCTTTGTAAGTTTCTTTATATTTTACATACTAATTTGGGTAAGATTATAAGAAGATACTGTGAATTGTGTTAGAAAGATAAATCAGAGGATAAGATTATTTTTTTTTAGCTAGTAAAAAGCCTGTTCTAATTCTGTTCCTTCTATTTATTTGTAGGCAGTTAGGAAATATAATCCACCCCCGTATAAGCAGTGTGTTACAAACTTGAAAACACAAATCTGTATTTGGTAAGTGAATAAAACTATGTGAGGCTAATATGTGTCGTGTTAATGCAAATCCCTAGATCGAGTTATTGAGATCATACAACACAATGATTTTAATAGATGGAAAGTGATGCAACTGGTTATTGGGTAGCAGATATTTTATCGTCTAAATTAGTGGCGAAATAATGGGATTATTTCGAACTTTTTGAATTTCGTTCTTTCTACCTACTATTTTTACTTACTTTACTTTAATTCTTATACTTTTGTTGCTATCAGATCATTTTTATACTAGATGGTTTTGAGTAAATTGTAAGTACCTTTAGTTCAGTCCTCAGAGAGCTAAAGTACTCTATGTAGCTTAAGGCAGTACAGCCCAGTGTAGCGTTCAGAACTAGTACCATTAGACTATTTTTGTCGGATTGGTCTCTCTCAGGACTGAAATTTTTACTGAATAATAAGTAATAGCAATTTTCCTACTTTCTAGCACTCATTGCTGATAGAATTATACCATTAAAATTACAGTGTATCCAGTACACCAAGTAAATGAAAATCTATTCAGTCAGAATAAGGGCAAAAAATCAAGCTACTAATGACTAGAACTGAAAGGGTGTCAATTTCATGAAACTGTGAACAACAAACATCTCACTGAAATCAAGCGCTATTTTTACAATATCTCATAGAGAAGATAAAATGCCCGGGAGATAGATTTCATATGTTCGTTCAGTATAGTAACAGAGTTCATGGCGATTGTTGAGAAATTAACACGAACGGGATGATTTCCTTTAGGCCTATTCAATACACCTTAGAGTTTAATTAGCTAGCCAAAAAGACAGTAATCTAACTTGAACGAAAATCTATTAGTCAGACAAAATCAATAGTTCTGAATTCAGCGAAATCAAGTGTTTCTTTACTCTAACTACTTTTATTTTAGTCAACAAATATCTGAGGGAAAATGGGTGTTTTTATTGATCCATACCAAATGGAGGCAAATGTAATAGATGGAAAACTGTTCGGTGTCATATTTCTTACAGACAGAAAAAATTAGGTCAATACGAGGACGACATTTCTGTAGACATTCAGCGATACAATGTAGAACTATCCTGAATCATCAGTGCACCATTCATATGTACACAACAGTATTGACAAATAAAAGAAATAAGTAAGTTTTATCTATACAACAGTTTCTTACACAGTGACTCTAAACTAATAAATTATCCGGAGTTATTTAGCAAACTGTTTTATATATCTTAAAGACATATACAAATTTTACATCTATCCACCACAGAAATACTAAAAATTCATTAAAGAAATGAGCACTAAACATAAGGCAGGATAAGAATCACGAATGCTATAACCATTTTATGCTGGAAAAATAAGTTTTCTAGTTACATTTATTTATGTTGAATTGAAACCATATGAAATGAAATGTAGTTTAAACCATGTAGTCAGTTCTGAATAAGACAAACACAATGACATTACAAAACAAGAGATATCACCAACGTCATATGCATTATTAAGCAATTTAGTTAAATTATGAATGTTTGAGAAGTGTTAAGAGAATGACGTTTCTGGTAATCTAGTCAATGAAACTATAGTAGTTCGAATGTTTAGTTAGTAGCTAACGAAAAAATGAAATCGATTTAGATGAAAAAGTAAAATGGACTCAATGCAAAATGAAGGATTATGCAATCGAAATACTAATGGAAGAGAGCTGATTTTGACAATAGTAAAGTAAATGGTCACATTACCAGTAAACAAACTGACAAATAATCACAGTGACCAAGTGTCAGACTGTAGGTGTTAAAATTCTCAAAAGCGACAACCAAGGAAAACATTCATTATTTTTAATCATACTAGGATAATTTATTTCCTCATAAACATTTCTTTACAGTGAAATATTTTATGATGTTGAACTGGAAAATCCTTTCTACATAGTCTCAAACACTGGAACCAACATGAAATTGCAACAAACACACTTCAATGTTAATCATAATATAGCTAGTGCTTCGGCATACTTTCGAAAAAATTCCTTAACCTTACTTTGGAATATCGTTCTTCAAAAGCAAGTTTCAAAACTATATACATCTTCCAGAAAAAAGTTATCCAGAAGAAACAGACCTGTTTCAATAGTAAGATTATAGTTAATTATGAATTCTTCATAACACTGAAACAGTTCAATAAGAAATCTGATACGGAGAGTTTATGATAAAAGTTTTTAAGAATTTTTGTTGATTCAACTTCTATCCAACAAATGTTAATTAATAACACGAGTATTTGAAGATCAACTACTATTTTTAGTGACATAATTACTTACTATGATTCTAGTCATAGTGTAACATCATTGAAAATTCCTTATAGCCAAACTCATCAATTTAAATCACCAGATTTAGAGATGTTTTCAATACTGAACTATAAGTTACTATCATATTAGACACTGTCTTCATACGACAATGGGATTAGTTACCTGTCGTTTTGCTTAATGTCTTTAGGATTATTTAAGAATATGTCTTAATGAGTAGTAGAAATATGTACACATCTTCCTACTTAGAAACGTTTAATATCTTTTATCTAATCATGTTAAAGTTTAATGGTATGCGGGTTTATATATCTTAATGAATTTACAACTCAATATAATTTAACACCATCTAATCAGCAAAAGAATAATGTAACTATATGAATAAGATAATGATAATAATAAGTTGTTTAATCAACCATCATCTTACTCCTCAAATAAATTATTAGGTTAGAAATCTTAAGGAATCTTTAATGCAAACAACAATGTTTTTGGTGCAGTTTACCGGTAGAACTAAACTATAGTGGCATTCTAGGAATGGACGGAAACTAACTTTAACCAATAAGAAGAGGTAGTGTTAACGATAGGCTTACATTAATAAAAATAAGTACAAATAAGAACAAATATAGTGGATATATTAGATTTACATTATTAATAAACTTTTAAAGATTATTTAGTTGTTCTATATCTCTAAATTTGAAGAACCAACTATATAAAAACTTATTTAGATGATTATGCAGTATTTGTTTACGCGACCCTCAAATACTTTATGAGTCTACTCTACATTCCTTCTCAATTATTTGATCGATACACTAATATTTAACACCATTTCAAAGTAAACATTTACTCAATATTTGTATAATTGAATAGATATCACTCCACTAACATTGCATAATGATTCTACATTTGTTACTGGCACTTCCATCAACCAACACACTAACGAATATATAATTTACTTCAGAGTAACCTACTAAAATCTCGCTAAAAGTGATCAGGTTCTAATTCACTTTTCACAGTAACATATATAAGATTGAAACACCTACTGATCAAGCTTTTTCATATCCAACTTTGCCTCTTATTTTAACAATTATAAAAATTGTCATTGGCCTTCCCTTAACTCAACGATAGTTCATTATAGCCATTTCACCCAACTACCAAATGATGCTCACTAGTACTAGCATTACTATTTCAATTATCCACTGAGGTCCTAAAATTGCTTTTCAAATCTCACTAGTCTCCCACCACTTTAAAGCTTTACCAATTTGATATATATGTATGTATATAAACTACATGAGAGCTGATGTTACGCCTGTTTCACTCTGGTCTCATCAGTGAAATTAACCCATTTTAATATATGCTTACATAGATCTAATGATTTCCATAATCAAATGAAATACGAGTTCATATAACCCTACATGCCATTAGTAAATGTAATCAAAGGAATGTTTTCTTTTCACAGTCTAGAATAGTGTGAACTAGTTTGATTAGCTTGTAGATAAGATCATTGATATATATATATATATATATATATATATATATATATATATATATACATATATGCCTCTATTTCGGTGGTTTTATGGTAAGCATGTCAACTATGAACATATTCCACTATAAAATGAATGCTTAATTCTGAAGGAAAAGGTGCCACATATTACGAAAATAGCTTCTCTTTGAAAGATGATCTCATTTCTACCGAAAACTGTAGATACCGGAAAGTTTCGTGCCATATTTGTCACTTACTAGAATAAAGATTTTATTAATACCTGTTCTCTGGACTACGACTGAGAGAGTCCAGGCTATGCGATGGCTAAAGTTGTACATTGTATTAGAATTAAAGCAAGATATTTCGTAAATAAGGTATGAGTCAATAATAACTCGGTCGATAGTTACAGACCGCATGGAATACAACATACCATTATCTGGAGTTAAAGGTAAGATAAGCAAAAGATTATGTTCTTTCCATAATTTTTATGAGGAGATTTAACTGTAATATATTACTTATTGGTTATTGTGTCAAATTAGTAGGAGAAACTTACTGTTCTATGAATTTTCTAAAAAAACACAATTCCAACGAAGAGGTATTTGTTTCCACTTAGTTTTTCAAGACTAACAACTAATGTGTATTCACAATAATAATAATAATAATAATAGTAATAATACCAATCAAGAAGTGATGTACTGGTAACAGTATTACAAATTCCCAGATTACTTAGCATCACTTAATTAACTCGAAAGACATTTCAACTTATAAAAACACAATGAGACTTTATGCAACTTCAAACCCAATAATAATTTATTAGTATCAGGACCAGGTTATGTTATAATCCTCATGAGTAGAAAAGGTTATTTAGACAAGATGAAAGCCGTTCATAGTGATAAAGGTAAGTTTCGGAAACTGATGGTAAAACATAGTGTTTCACATAAAACCCAGAAACAACTAACATACTCAATGAAGACAAATCGATTATATCTTTAGACGTATTATCTTTTATCTACCAATGTTCCCCCAGCAGAAACAGTGGATTTTCTTCCAATACTAACTTACTAAAAGAAATAAACTAAAGTTCCTACTTTACCATCAAGAGGGTTAATCACCAAGTGTACAAAGAACGTGCATTTTCAACTTAAAAGCGTTTTACAGATAATCAGATTTCATTTCAATGGACCGCCGTTAGGTTTACTTCCGACTGACTTCTCTATGGCGATAATGAAAAATATTCCTCTTAAAAACAAAACCAACTTGAATTTGATATAACGGACTAGCCTGAGTTAGACAACCATTCAAATCCAGGAAACACTAGACATCTGCTTCCTCCCCAGAGGTGCACATCCACTATCCATTCATGACCAGTTTACTTTAAGTACGGAGCATGTCTTATTAACTTCACAAAGCCTGCTCTTTCTGAACGCATGTCCCAACGGTGCCCGATATGATAAGTTTGCATATTTATTAGTTAAAATATCTGGATCTAATAATTACTTCATACACCCTCATCTTTTAGTTGTTTTGATGGTCATTCTCAGTTATTTAAATCCACACTATAAAGTTCGTAACATTGTTATCTAACATACTATCATTTAACAGGTATTTGTTCTATTATCACCGTAAACACACATACATCAATGTAGAGCCTTGATCAAGAGCTAACTGAAAGTGGTGCTTCGTTGCATCTTATGTCTTTTACTAAATGCGTCAACCTAAAGTTTTGTATTTATGAAAAATTTTAACTACTTTTCCTTTTCATAAGTAGATTAAATAGCATAACAAAATAATGGGATGGTAAATGTTTCTTCATTACTTATGTTGACGCAATTTAATAGTAAAAATTTTCACTTCTTAAATGTTCTTCCTTTCACAACCACCTTCATTATGGATCACAAGACATTTTTACAGGGTTTTCACATGCTAATTAATTGTTTATAGTACATTCATTTGTATAGTCATGGATGTCTTGACTACGAGAAACATGATTATTACTGACGAAAAGTTCGGCCCATAACTATATTGTTAAGTTATTGAAACGAGTCAGGTTTTTTCTGTCCATAATGTTTTCCAAGGAGAGTTTGATATTTGAAATCTCATAGTTTGGTAGCTAAATCACTAGTGAAGTGAAACTTAATTTTCTCGGTAGGCATCTGCCGTTGTGTAAGATACCATTCAGACTTAAACACTATTCTTATACAAACGAACTCAGTTTGACATAGTTGAACGTCTTATCACATAATGCGGATGAAAATCGGTTTTGATCTTATGTTTTAATACTTTATTTAGTTATGCCATATAATTAAAGAAACTGAATAAATTTCGTTTAAATCAAAATGTTGTGTAGCTTAAAATATATATTTTCTATAAGTTTGTCCGCAATCCACTTATGCATTAACGATGAATGGAATTTGCAGATACGATTATAGCTATGGATTGTAATTGCTTTTAAGTATGTCGGTTAGATATCTAAATCTTTTTGTCTAATTAGCTTTGTTATTTCTCTTTTTTTTATTCCAAGAATCTTTACAATTTTTCTTTGATTTATTAACTTGATTGATTTAAAACATGAATGCTACTATATATAGATGTAATAAGCTGATACAACTTGTTAAAGTGAAATACCATCCAAACTATGGTATTTTATTTGAAATCTATATTTAGATCTATTAAGGAGAACTTAAAAAGAGTACAACTGAGCAATCTTCAAAACGATTTCATGTAAAATGACCTCTTGTAGTTTGCCATATTTAATCAAAGCAATAGGATTAAATATTCTTTCTGGAAAGTTGATCTTTTATCTCTAGTTAATGGAGCAGAGTCGCTGAGGAATAAGAATAATCAAGCCTTATGTTACTTAAAGTTGATATTATTCAGTGAATAGATTGTGTCAAAGTTATTAGGTTGGTCACGCATGGAACAAATTTTCTTCAATAACATCAACAGTCAAGCAGGATATAATCAAAATTTCTCGCCGACAAGGTTCTTTTTTGATAGCACGAAGTGATCTGAATGAGACAACCATTGATCACCTGGAAACACTGGACAGCTGTTTCATGAAAAAAAAACAACTGAACTTTGACAGGGAAAATGAAATGAAAGAAGCATAAAGAATAAATTGGTTAATTCATAATGTTTAGCAATCTATCAGACTACTGAAAATTACAAATGTACAGTCACGAGAATGTAGCACTATCCGCATAAAAGTAGTAAGTCATAGGAATATTCTAAAAGATTTTCTTCAGAATGAATAGTAACTTTCTGCGTTACTTAGATAAAACCTCGGTTATCAAGATGCAATAATAGCACGTTGTATAAGGTTACAACTAATGTTCAGAAATACATGTGATGATTATGGTATACTTGTTAAACAGTTAAATAATTAGAAAGCTACACTTCATTTCAAAAATTATTGTTTGTAACAGAAACCAGAAATAATTTGTTAGAAGTTAGAACAATAGAAATGTATAATAATCAATATATTTCCTAAGATTAATTATCAAAGTTATGAAAGTATTTCCCTTCTGTTTAATTCACCGATGACCTATGGTACAAATAGATTTGATACCACCAAACAATCTATTTGCCCTATAAATAATAAAACAATTACAGTCACCACTAAACGAGAGATTAGTGTAAAACTATACCTTATACGTGAGTCAGTCATCTCCTTGGTGACGTCTACAGTTATTATGCGAAATTCAAAATTCAACGTTAACTAACTTGTATCTTTTTAAAAGCTAAGAAAACACTATCCATATTTAGTTCCTACAATGCTCGAAAGTGATCGATGTGTCTGTTATCGAACTGTAAAGTGAATATGATACAGTGATAAAACTACGTTACATCATGCGTCTGGTCCTGAAACAGAATTTACAGGCTGAGAATACCCTGTGGGTTTCAGAGCATAACCATGTGAATATGTAGTGACTTTCATGGTACCCTGTATATCATAACACTACCGAAACAGAAAGTCGGCTTTGATCCTTCAAAATTCACTTGGGTTTCTATAATAAATTATCCATTTTGCGAAACTCATATTCTGAATGGCTATTAATTTGATGATTCATTGTAAGGTTATTTCTAAGGTCACTCAAGTTCATTAAACCATAGCTACATGTAAACGTGAATTATACATTAAGGTAATAGGACAAGCAGCACAGATGTAATATAGTAATGTTATGACAGAAAAGTTGCTAAAAGCACTAAGTACGGATACACGCTTACTTTATTCTTTTCCGCAGCCTAATCCATATATATATATATATATATATATATATATAACCCAGATATTTAAAAGCATTATAGAGATTGACAGTTCATCATCTGTCACTGTAGTCACATTTAAGCTCCTATTGTATCATAAATAACTCTAACAATCAAATCAGTTATGTCGAAATAACATGATAAAGTGATATCTAGTAAACACTCATGTGGGACGCTATTCAATCGTAACATTTAAAATACTTCACAATACTCCAGATTGTATAGAAATAAATACCAATATAAATGGCCAGGAAGGAAGCAATTCAGGAACGAATTAAATACAAAGCATATATGTCTAGAGATAATCTCCTGAATATAAATTTCAAAATGAACAGAGCAGAACTAAGTAAATAAATAATACCTACTAATATGACGTAATATCAACCAGATAAGTAAGATTATTATCGAACTCGAAAAGGAAATCTTTCTTCTATGAGATAATTTATATAAGATAAATTAAAGAATGCTTAGTCAAATTTATATTTCTTTTTGTTGTCGCCTAGTCATCAGTCATCAGTCTACATTATAGAACACATGGGAGTATTCTGTTTTACTCTAGGAATCTGATAAAAGTTAAAAATAACCAACTGGTTTCTTCCAGTTTTTATTTGGTTAATAAGGATAGATAGTTCATCTTTCTACTTAAAACTAATCTAAGTGTATCAACTAATTTCGTAAATATAAATCTACTGAGATCCTCATATGTATTATTCATTTTCAAGAGTTATCACTTAATATCATACAGTGTTCACAATATAAGTTACACTACTTACTATGTTCCCATTCTATTTGAACACTATGCAGATCTTTCTATTTGAAAGTGGTGTAATCTTGAATAATTTGAATTAATGTCGATATAATAAATATCTTATTAAGTTAATTGTTCTATTATTCATTACCTGTTTGGTACCTGTAAATATTTTATTTCATTTATTGTCTCAGTATTAGCTGTGATCGCAAGAATTAATACACTGCTATGATACATTTTGTATTGTCACAATATCAACCACCTGTTTCGTAGTTATATCTTACAATGATTGAGGTAATTGAGAAAAGATAGAAATTGACTGCTTTCAAGTTGATATAAGACAATTTAGTCTAATTATTATTATTTTTGTTTTTATTCATTGATAAAAGTTGACATAATTCTTATTGTTTTTCTATTCCGCTATTCATTTCAAATATTCTTACACACTGTTACCTATATTTCATGTCTGGGTGAATAAAGCACCAGTATCCTAATACACGCTATATGTATTTATGCACATACTAACTTGTATGTCTATATTATTTGTATTGGCAGTGATCCCAATCGATTTAATTTAAACATTCAAAAATAGCTACATCAGCCAATCAAAAGAGATGACAATTGGACTAGTTACCAATTATCAACTTAGCATTATTATTAATAATAAATTTAATAATAATAATAATTCTAGTCAATGTACAATTTAGTTGACATGCAAACAAGGCTATACAACTAAGACAGTATTTTACAACGGTCTTTCATTTAAATAATTTGTTTATTAAACTATGAGGAAAACGAAACATTTAGTGATCATTTTATATGAGTTCATTGATTTCATTATGAATAATTTAATTTACATTACTCGATAAATAAATTATTGGATTATATGGTATTATTATCACTATACTGTTATTTATATTTATTAACATAACATAAATAACATAAGTTTATTTTAATAAAACAATATGAAATCATTACATCATTCCACAGTGTGTTTTTTGTCTTCGTATCTATCATTGTTCACTTTTCTATATAACGGTCTTACTGGTAAGTTCTGAGTTTAAAAGTTCATTTGATCTATAGGATTTAAGTAAATATTATTTTCCTGAATTTTAGAATAGTTGATTTTGTGCTATTTAACTATAACTAGTAACTAAAGATTAGATTACGACCTATTCACTGCTAAAGATATCCAATAGTTACCTGTACATTACCTATTCATTTTAATATCAGTGTTGTATATATGTATATAGAAAGCTTTAATTTAGTCGATTTTCAGCATGGCCCTGATCAGTACGCATTTTTTTGATTGTAATTTAAATAGGGAACACTTCCTTCTTCGTCACTTCATTATAATGGTTTTCATTTAACCGGTTTCTCTTTAATGAAATAGATCATAATTATCAGAATTATTTAATGTAAACAATCAACTGATTGTTTATCATTTATTCTAGGATAGTTAAGTCTAATCAGGACTATTACATCACAGTAGTAAATTAGAACACCGACCTACGTTATATTCCATATTTTCAACTATAAAGTAGATATTTTGATTTATCATGCAATTCTGTATATCCTTCTTTTCATTATACAGTTTTATTGGTGTATTTATTACTATCTTCTTTTGTATACATTTCTGCGAAAAAGTTCGTAAGACTAAACAAACGACAAAATTGACAGGATTATCATCATGGTCCTACTGATAACATCAAAGTATAGTTTTGATTACCGTAGATCGAATTCAAACACTAATGTTAAAAGAAACGAGTGAATTAATTTTTAGAATTAAGTTGTTTGTATTAATTTAATGAACCAATTTAGACAGTTGTTAAGGTGAATTACGTAGAAGCAAATCCCTTTATAAATTCGAATAACACATAAGGAACAAGATTTACAGGATAGAATGAATTCATTTTATTTCAAGGCTTCTTCTCAAATGCAAATCGACTAAAATTACAAGAAGTTATATATAATTAAATATTTGACATGCTATATTCAAGAACAATGTGATATATCTCACACTGCCCCGGGGAATATATATTAATCTCCACTTACGCAGTCACATAGATGTTCACAAGTAGTGATGACTTTCGTTCAGAATCCACTGAATAATTGTGTAACCGTTTATTTTGAACCTATTACGATTATGCAATACTTTACTTGACTTTTTTCTTCTCAGTGATTACGTTATACCCTCCCTTCCATCCTTCTCCACTGATAACTCGCAACATATGCATGCCCGTTAAATTTAACTACAATTATCTTGTAACACTATTCTAATTATAATAAATTCTATCTTCATTCAGAACATTTGTCTCAACCTCAATAGATAAAG
>CM068308.1:24886115-25043615 GCA_034768735.1 Schistosoma mekongi
AATGCAAGCACATCTAACTGACGAGTCCAAAACAGAACGAAACAGATATTATAGATTTCATTTGCCAGCCACAGTCCAGCCGAAATCATATTTAGCCTGTTTTGCTTATTATTTGAATTCCCCTACAGATAGTTTGTTAATAAAGGTAGTAAGTGGTGTCATTATTAATTACTATTACTTTGTGCAAAAATCAGTAGGTTTATTTGTTATTCATCATGCATTTATCAAAATGCATGGTAATTTTTAAAATAAATGCAGATTTATACGGAACATTCACTTATCAGTAATCAACATAATGTTATATGTTTACCATTACTCATAGACAATCATTGAAGCTTATAATATGATCACAAAGCTGACTGAATTGATATTTCAGGTTACTATTTATAGTCAGATTATCGAAAGCTCTCAACAAGAAGTCTGTGTAACCCAGTTGTAACATCCATGACTAAATGATGTAGATTTAAATTTGTGTAGTGTCACTGATCTACTTGTTAACTAACACTTATTAATATGAAACTTAATTTCAGAATGCTTTATCAGTTATTTCTTACCATTTAAACCCATATTTAATTCTAGTTTGTTACTCAAATAAATTAGGGCACTATTAAGGAGTAATTCATATTTGTTTTAAAACTAGTTATTCTAGTTTTTTTGCTTTCTAACTCCCTGGAGATAAGGAAGAAATCAACATTCTGTGATGTGATTTCAGGACATGATGCAAACCGAAACAAAAATAACTATTAGTTTATTGATGAGATCTGTAATGTATTCTGAAATGTTAGTAGTGCTTGCTGTGATTGGTACTAATAGTAGTTCATGTTTTCTGCACTTATTTGGAAATTTTCAACCGTCACAATTTATTTTACTCATTTACTCATATGAAACAGTAGTTCCAAGTTTTCATCCCAATTTCCATAACATTGCACTACTCTTTTATGCCAATTAGTTTTTTCTGTAAACAAAATTGGTGGTTAGTTTATTAATTATAAAGGAACCACATCTCTGCCTTATTTTAATGTCATACAAGTGTGTAATCTCTTGTATGAGGTGTAGTTTTAAGATGAAAGGTAATCATAGATAAATGTACTTTAACATTATGGTTATTTATAGAGAACTGAAAGTTTTAGCTCATTCTCCTAACGAATTGAGATTAAAGACTATTAAAGACTGATAAGAGAGAGAGAAACTACTGTTTGTTACTCATTTTTCATGGTTATCTAGTATATGCCACTTTTAAAACGGATGTCATCTTTTTGCACCATAGATCTTTTAATAAGACGAACTCAATAAATATAAATCACAATTAAAATGTTTATCGATTGTATTAATAAACATCAGTTTGTTACATTTTAACGCTTGTAATTAACAGGTAGTTCAAACTACAGAAATTTATGGTACCTCAGAAACTTGGATACATGTTACGCAACTTCACAGTCACAGATACTGAAGTTGGATTGTGTTTATAGTAAATGATCTCCTGAATGAATTAAGTAAATTGACAATTTGTTAAATGATTGACTATAACTTTACAAAGTAGTTTGTCAAATATCAGATGACTAAAGATTATATTAGATTATGTGGCTGCTGATATTCATAAGAAAGATAAATCATATATCATGAAGTAACATCAGGGACTTCTAATCGTAAATTCTAATCTTACTGATCTAAATGCTCCAAACTAACTATACATGAAGTTATAGATACTCTATTTGTGAATAAGAAATTTCCTGGTTACCTGGTTATTACCTTAGTTACAATCTAAAACATGAATTAATCTGACAATTGAAAAGGTTTCCGTATAGTTATTTTCTGTGTGACATTTTAAGAGTTCGTTGTAAAGTCTACTTTAAATGTAAACTATTTTATAGACACTGGAAAATTCAGTTGCTATTATTAAGTAAATAACTAAATTTCGTTAATTTATTGCGAATTATGAATAGTCTTACTTGTAAATGAAGTATGAATAATGAAATTTTCAGAGTAAAATGGATCCATTTTATTTCATGGATTATCATCATTGGCAAGTAGACTAAAGTTACATGGATTATTATAATCAAGAGCAATAGTTAGACATGAAGATGGAGTGGACA
Source organism: Schistosoma mekongi (assembly GCA_034768735.1). Taxonomy (NCBI): domain Eukaryota; kingdom Metazoa; phylum Platyhelminthes; class Trematoda; order Strigeidida; family Schistosomatidae; genus Schistosoma; species Schistosoma mekongi. The sequence continues at coordinate 24,888,209 of CM068308.1, forward strand.
TTTGAAAACGAGATATTCATTTGTCTATGATAATTATCGTATTTGATTGCTGCATTTATTAGTACAAAAACAACGACAAAATTAATAGAAAGTAAAGTAGCATTATGTTTCACTACTAAACAATAAATGGATTGTCACATTTGATTATTTACAGATATTTAATTTATTAGTGTGTGGGCCTCACTCTCTGGTGGCAATAGGTGGAGTGGCGCAATCTATCGGGAATTGATTGAACATAAAAATGCTCCGTATTGTATTCCGGTTTAGATGTATAGGTGTTAAGCGTTTTCTTTGAAACTTGAGGGTCATGGTTTCGATACTTGGTGGGTATATTGTTGAGGAGTTCAGTACAAGAACGAAATAGATGTTTAGTGTTTTCTGGTTTTCAGTGGTTGTCTAACAGAAGTCAATCTATTATACGAAATTTCAAAACAGATAAAGTCCATAACACTCGATCATAAATCAATCTATTCTTAGCACTCTGTGTTTGGGAAAATAATACTTTTTCCCTTCATTTCAAATGGGCTTTATATGTATATAAATAACTGTTTTAATCATTAGATTTTCCTGTTAAAATAAACACACCTTTGTTTACATGAAGCTTAAGTAATTAGCGGTATATGCACAATTGTTTTATTCTGATATGTTTGTTCCTTTAGAATGACTTGCATCTGGTTTAGTGTATACCGCAACTGTATATGTTTATGACCAAGTCATGTGGCTCAAAAGCATACGATACTATTTAATTTCTCATACTGCTGTTAAGGTTTTAAATCAAACGAACAAAGCATGTGACTTAGAAGCTCATCTGAGTAAAGTGATAAGCATAGTGATTTCGACACATTCTACATAATGGAAAGCTACCATAATTCATAAAGTAATTTTTTTATGTAATGAAGTAAAGTCATCTTTCATTTTATACTAGATAGTAGGGCCATAAACACTCTAACATGTGTATATTGTTTAAGATCGATTCAGATCATTATTACTCTATAATAAGTAAAGTTTCTGGGAATGATTGACTTAATAGGAATATACAGCTGAGATACTGCTAAAATCCAGTAAGCATTACAATTATCACTTAGAAGTAAGTGGTATTGAATCATATTTTTGCTTTAGAAGCCATTTATAACTACTAGTTAAACGTATCACTGTTTAATTATTAAGTTGATTATTTTTTCTAAGCAACGGCTAAGCTTATAATATCTCAATATTATCAGTTATTTTAGTAATATTTATTTTATTGAAGATTGTTTTTCAATGGAAAGTACACTGTGATACTATTATTACAAGCTGTAAAAATATATTCATATTAACAAAAAGGAAAAATTTTTTGACGGCAATCCCCAAACTTACCTCATGGTGCAAAAAACCCACTTCTCCATTATTTCATGTGTTTGACAACAATTCAACTCACCTTAATCAGTCACAATTACTCACTAAAACTTTATACACATTCTGAAATTAGTAACTAGTGAGCTATGCATTGTAATTGAATTGAGGGGATTTCGTGGAGACACGTATTAAGTTTAGTGCTTATGATCGCACAGGCTGATGTTAGGTAGAAGTAAAAAGTCATGATTAGTGGGGTTTGAACTTGTTGGAAGTAATACAATTGTCAGCAATAACAATGGATGATCGTCGGGCTATATCACAAACTAATCATAGTGAGAATTTTACCGTTGAACTCCGGCCAAGAGGTGTAGACGGTTAAGCTTTTGTCATGAAACCTGAAGGTCTTGCTTTCGATTCTCAGGCGGAATCAAGGGTGTTCACTGCTCATAAGTCCCGTGCTAGGACGAAACAACTGTCCAGCGCTCTCTGGTTTGCAGTGGCATCTAACCTACATCATCTGTGACAAATACAATTGATTAGACTAAATATTTATTTCCGCAAAACCATCACAGTTCAATCACTTATATATATCTATAAACAATCAACTTTAGATGAATAACACAATATTTATTAGAAACCTATTTAAGCGCTTAATAATGTCTATATGACTTTGTTATTCATTTTACTTAAAACATCGTAAACACTATATGTATACACATATTTATTTAGTAAATAAAACAGTCTATGAATAATTTGTACTGAAAGTAAGAAGAATAAAACCAGTTGCTAAAATACAGAAAGGTTAATCAATACGTACTTGATTTAATTTCTGGAAATTGTACACAAGCAGAATACTGAGATACACGTATACCAACTTCCTATTCTTATACAAATAATCGAAACAATGCAAACATGAATTAAGCGGAGTTAAGTTGGGAATAAAATTTATCTTTCGCCAACAATGTGTTGAAAATAGTTGTTTTTCCGGGGGGGGGGAGCATTTATCAACCGACATGCCCTGAAAAAATGGCCATTTAGGTAACTATAAAAGTTTTCTGCCCATAGTAATATTTGTACAATCTTTATGAATATGTTAAACCTATTGTTATCTTTATTACTGACAAGTAAAGGAAGCAAATAAAGTGAACTATTAATTGTTCATTGTCTTCAAGTAAATTAAAAAAACTAGTTCAATTCTATTTTAATGCTTTTATATTCTTATAGATACTATCGCCAAAATAATCTATGATTGGATTTAGTTAATCTTTTCGGAACGCGACACCATATTTAACGTGACTTCGATAAATCTCTGCCGTATCACTTTAGAAGGTGATTGGTCATTACGTCATAAATCTGTATAAATGTGTTACAAATATTCTTCAGAATACCGAATCAAAAGAACTAATATTAATAATACAAGTTATAGTTAAGCTTTCTGCAAACACATTGTAAAATAGTAAAAATTAAACCATACTGAACTACACCACCACCTATCTCATCATAACTTTTATGATGTCAAGCTAAGTAGATTAGTCGCCACATAACAATTTGTTCGACAGAGCTCGACTAATACCATAGAGGACTAGACAAACACCACATCATTTACAATTCAGTTATCAATCAATGCAGACATTTGAAGACTTTAAAAGCTTTTGAGATCAAGGTGTTTGTTGCTTTTCAAAAAACCTATTATCCCAGAAATATATGCATATATTCAGTAACTGATATGGTTGTAGTGTTACGTATAACAGACTTGTATTTTGTTTACTTTCAAAGTTCCAAACATATAAGTAACTTTTCTTAATGGTTGAAAAATTTATTGATTGTTCTGTGTATTGAAATAATGTGGTCACTGATGATTAGAAAGCAGATATCCAATTCATTAACATAATAATGTCATGTTAAACATAATGCTGAATTTCCTAGTGAACTAAAATAACATTATGTTCGCATTTTAGTTGAATGTTGCAATTGGAGTAAACTGTACACAATATTTATCTAGAAGTTGTAGAACCCTATTTATGTTCAAATGATAAACAAACTCTACACTAACATTTGTAGTTGTATATTGCCACTGTAAACTAGATAGCGCTAGACTGAGGTTTTGTCTCAGTATGAAATTCTTCAGAGGCTTGTACCACTTCAGGGATCAAGCTGCAGAACGTCAAAGAGTTGTAATCATGGTCTAGCATTCAAACCAGTGGTTTAGATTCCTAACTTTAGTCAGCGAAGCCTATCCGTCATCATATGCAGTAATAAGTTATATGTTTTTATTTGTATGAATACAATTTTCTCCTTATTTATAACCAAGCGCGTAAATGGACATTTTTTTGTATTGCTCTGTGCCCTTTCATGAGTTAGCTATCTATAATAATTTATTTTACCCAGTTGAAGACTTACACAGCATAAAGTTAAATGTCATTAGTTTATAGTGTCTCTTTAAATGATCACTTCGATTATCTTCATAAATCAATAAGGGAATCAATGCTGATAATGTTTTCATTATTGTTCTAGTGATATGACTTGAAAACCAAACGATTCACCTGAAGAATAAGCATGTTTTAGTGCATATTTCCGTAACACAGTGATATTTCAACTCATATCTAAAAAAAAAAAAAAAAAAAAAAAAAAAAAAAAAAAAAAAAAAAAAAAAAAAAAAAAAAAAAAAAAAAAAAAAAAAAAAAAAAAAAAAAAAAAAAAAAAAAAAAAAAAAAAAAAAAAAAAAAAAAAAAAAAAAAAAAAAAAAAAAAAAAAAAAAAAAAAAAAAAAAAAAAAAAAAAAAAAAAAAAAAAAAAAAAAAAAAAAAAAAAAAAAAAAAAAAAAAAAAAAAAAAAAAAAAAAAAAAAAAAAAAAAAAAAAAAAAAAAAAAAAAAAAAAAAAAAAAAAAAAAAAAAAAAAAAAAAAAAAAAAAAAAAAAAAAAAAAAAAAAAAAAAAAAAAAAAAAAAAAAAAAAAAAAAAAAAAAAAAAAAAAAAAAAAAAAAAAAAAAAAAAAAAAAAAAAAAAAAAAAAAAAAAAAAAAAAAAAAAAAAAAAAAAAAAAAAAAAAAAAAAAAAAAAAAAAAAAAAAAAAAAAAAAAAAAAAAAAAAAAAAAAACAAGTGAATTCAGCCTTATAGATTGTTTCTTATTAATTACTGTATACAGTTGAAGTTTTACAAATAGAGTACATAACGAGGTCATTGTTACACCAGGACGAAGTTTTGTAAACAATCTAAATGTTATCTTATATAATCTTTCCTTCGTATTTCAATTAATTGTTAAATATACTATGTTAATGCTTCTTTTTGTTGTCAGTTTGCGTTTGTGTATAATAATATCAAATCATATCTTGTGTCGACGACGTGACATCGTGTATGTAATAATGACATCAATTATTAAATAATGTACATAGAAAACTGTAATTTTGCTGTGTCCTACCTGAAAATGGCAATCATATTTCGAACTACAAAGTTATGTGAACTGTCAATGTAACACAATTATGAGCAATTTACAATACTACTTCATTGAACGTTTGTTTGATGGCATTTTTACATGTTGTGTAATAAGTTCCATTTCAAATTGAACTTTACATCTTAAGCTAAACAAGATGCGTTTTTATGATCTAAGTTATGTATGAAGTTCATCGGAGTTAGTTTTAAAGTAGTGGAAGTAAATAAATTTAACATCTCAGCATTAGAAGTATATCTTTTATGGTTTTCACTGGTTGTCAAAGCTATTTACGAATGGTATTGGTTTATTGGTCTGTGACAACACGATGTAAAATTGGAAAACTTATGTCTCTGATGTAGCATTGTACTGTGTTGATCAGTTCGACTTATATGTTTACTCAGATTAATAACGATTTTGTGAAAGTTCCTATTTTTTTAGCGCTTTTTTGTCGTATACACAAGAAGCTTATAAAACTAGAGTACTAATGAGTAAAAACGACTGTTTTATATTTAAGTAAGATTTAAATTATTATGCCATTGTGGAAGTTAGAATTTAATGTAAATCATTGTTTTCATTATTGTTCTAGTGATATGACTTGAAAACCAAACGATTCACCTGAAGAATAAGCATGTTTTAGTGCATATTTCCGTAACACAGTGATATTTCAACTCATATCTAAAAAAAACAAGTGAATTCAGCCTTATAGATTGTTTCTTATTAATTACTGTATACAGTTGAAGTTTTACAAATAGAGTACATAACGAGGTCATTGTTACACCAGGACGAAGTTTTGTAAACAATCTAAATGTTATCTTATATAATCTTTCCTTCGTATTTCAATTAATTGTTAAATATAACTATGTTAATGCTTCTTTTTGTTGTCAGTTTGCGTTTGTGTATAATAATATCAAATCATATCTTGTGTCGACGACGTGACATCGTGTATGTAATAATGACATCAATTATTAAATAATGTACATAGAAAACTGTAATTTTGCTGTGTCCTACCTGAAAATGGCAATCATATTTCGAACTACAAAGTTATGTGAACTGTCAATGTAACACAATTATGAGCAATTTACAATACTACTTCATTGAACGTTTGTTTGATGGCATTTTTACATGTTGTGTAATAAGTTCCATTTCAAATTGAACTTTACATCTTAAGCTAAACAAGATGCGTTTTTATGATCTAAGTTATGTATGAAGTTCATCGGAGTTAGTTTTAAAGTAGTGGAAGTAAATAAATTTAACATCTCAGCATTAGAAGTATATCTTTTATGGTTTTCACTGGTTGTCAAAGCTATTTACGAATGGTATTGGTTTATTGGTCTGTGACAACACGATGTAAAATTGGAAAACTTATGTCTCTGATGTAGCATTGTACTGTGTTGATCAGTTCGACTTATATGTTTACTCAGATTAATAACGATTTTGTGAAAGTTCCTATTTTTTTTAGCGCTTTTTTGTCGTATACACAAGAAGCTTATAAAACTAGAGTACTAATGAGTAAAAACGACTGTTTTATATTTAAGTAAGATTTAAATTATTATGCCATTGTGGAAGTTAGAATTTAATGTAAATCATTGTTTGCATTAATTATTTACTATTAGCCAATTGTTGTTACCTGTACTAGAATATTAATATATAACAAAATATTAACAAATAATGAAGGGTCAATTATATAATAATCCTTAATGATATCAGCTTTCAGGATAATCAGTGTTTTTTCAAACGGTTGTAATGTGTCATATTTCGAAACATTGATCATTAAATGTTATTCGTTTTATTTATGGCGAAAAAAATATTAGTGACCTGTTAACTAGATGAATTGTGAACATCATAATGAATTCAATTTCATTTGTAATGTTAGAATTGCATTAACCAAGATGCAAAACCCTAAGGTAATATTATTTTTCTGAATTACTGAGAGAAACATAAACTTATAATTAACAAATAAATTAACAGTCTTTTTCTATTTTATGTCAGTTATGGTCATTAGCATCGTATTCAGACTAGTTGTATGAAATAAGCGTATATATATAGACAGTCACTGTTATAAGAATGAAGTGTACTTTATAAAATATCATAAAAAAGCGAATGATGAATGTATATATTTACGGTCATTAAATTATTTATGTAAGAAACTTCCAAATATTAATCTTGTAATTTATGCAAATTTGAATGCATGGTTTTATCATAAAGTAAACTGCTATTAATTTATTCGTAAATAAATTGAACTTCACATTGTCGACATTTTAGTTTGTATAACTAGTTTTGGTAAATGAACACTAGAAAATAATTTATATCGATTGTAGAATATGAATTTTTAGGGGAATATTTGGTGTTTATACTACTAACATGAATTTTACTGTCAAATTTCAAGTTTTAATGAACACTCTACTTAACCTCTATACAGGTATGCAATTCATCAGTTTGGTTACTAGCATAACAGTCTATTTCATACATATTTGAACGTTGCTTTTACTAAAGTCTAGAATTTTCAGCTTTGGAAAATTGAATCCATATGGAAAAGGTAACAGTTGCACCTTTAATACTATGATAAGAAACTAGGTTTGTTTATCATGTTAACTTATTTTACAATATAACGAATCAATTTTTATTAATTGAGTTGGTTGCATTCACCACAGATTGATATTGGGTAGATACCACTGAAAGACAAGGGGCATTAAACAGTTGCCTCATCCTAGTATGGGACTGCCCAACGGTGCTCACCCTCCATTTCGCTTGGGAACTGGAAAAAATTTTCTGGAAATAATTTTCTTTTTCAACTAAATCTTTTAGTTCCAAGGCTACTTAAAAAATTTCATGAATATTCTACTCTAACTTAGTTGTTATGTTGCAAATATACATTTAAAGTCTGGTAATTGGGATTGTCTGATGAATTTTTGATCTACATGTATAGATAAAATGCAGTCATAATCAATGTTCGTTTTGTTATTTTTAAAACTTGAAAAAGTTCTACTATTCTCATGTCATCATTTGTTTAATTTATGTTGAATATATGTGCTACAAATTTATATTTATGAAGACTTTCTTATTATCAAACAGTAACAGCGAATGCTAAGTACATGTACCAGTTTTCGTCAATGCAGATCTTATTTTTATTGATTAATGCAACCCTCCTTAGATGTATTAATATGCTTATTACTTACTGATGTAATTTAGTGTGCTTTCTCGAATGACCTCTGGTAAACAGTCTTGCATGTATATTTTACAATCAAATTTTATTATTTATTCATTGGAGACCTCTGCGGTCTCAGAATAAGAATACTCACTGAAAATGCTAATTGGATACCAAGAATTGGTCTAAATTAGATAACTATTGACAATTAGGGTCATTAAATAACTGTTGTGCCCTAGTATGCGACATCTCAGGAGTACGTATCAATGATCCCTCCGGGGATCGAACCCACGTCCTTCTGGTTCTATCAAACCATTGGACCGGGCTCCTAACGGTTGATATTTATAATCAGAAGGTCCTGGGCTCGATCCCTGATGGGGTTGTGGGTGCACACTTCTGAAGAATCTCATACTAGAACGAAACAACTATCTAGTGTCCCTTGGTTGTCAATCATAACCTATTTAAGATCGATTCATGGCATCAAATTAACGTACAACAATTTCCACAAAACTTAATTATTTCCTAAAAAGGTTTTTGCATATATTTAGTTATAAAGAAAATACTGAGGATTATTTGATTTATTTTAAACTCTTTGATATTGATAAAATTTTCAACTGGATACTAGAAGTGATGTTTAACAGTTTCCTAAGTAGATATCTATCAAATTATCTTGACAATATAACACATTTCTTAGTATTACCCATTAACTTTTAAAAATTATCGCAATAAAAAGATTACAGAATAAAAATCAAGAAGAAGAATAATTTAGGCTTAGGAAGAGATTACAGTATGATAAATTTTCACGATGAAATATTTTGATATAAAAAAATCTAAGGAATTTTCTTATTCATTGATTATCTCATTGTAGATTATTTTAACATGGAATCCATCTTTATTATTATCTTGAGTTAATGTTTCATTTTATTTAGGTATTTCATATTTAGTAACCTTAATGCTTCTATTAACTATTCTGCTGCAACATGGTAAGGCGAATTATTCATATCTTAGTCTGGTCGAAGAAGTAGGCCATTTTTGTGAACCATCGAAAGACCATATAGTCGTAATGCTACAGCCCTATTAAATTTAACAAAGTGAAAATATTTTCTTGAACTAAATCTAGCTGTTCAATTGCTTTCGAAGTGTCAATTATTTGTCTTTCTGTCTTATCTGTTCCATCATTTTTAACTGAAAGCCTTTAGAATTTTTGATCATCTTTGAGTAGAGTTTTCATTTCTGCTATATGATCGACCGTGTTTGCGAAAACTATTTCTGAACTACTTATTTGGTTTCAAGATTACCAAGCGATTATTTAAGCTGAGTGCTCTCTTGGCTTTTTTTTATGTCGCCTAGTTAAGATGGTTTTTAGGTTCTAGCTGCTCACCAATAGGTCCACTTCTTTCAGACAATTTTACAAAGCAAGAGAACCGTCCTTTTAAAGATGTGCTCAATCAACTATATTTTTACTGTTGTTACACAGATAATGCTTATATAGTATTAAATATTGAAGAGAAAATAAATAATTTACTCAACACATTTAATAATATCTATCCACCAATTAGTTTTACCTTAGATGAAGAACTAAATAATAGTATCTCATTCCTAGATATCCTACAAACTAGAGATGCAGATGGTTCATTAAAGAAAAGAAATGCACAAAAACACTTCAAGCGGACAATATGCTAACGTCTATAGCCCTTCACCATATTAGGTACAGAAGAAATTTAGTGACAAATGCATACAAACCGAGCTTAATTAATGTACTCTAACGAGGCAATTAATGAAGTGCTAATTATGATTTAAAATCTACTTAGCAGCAAAGGTTATCCAGTCAAATTAATCATAAAATACGATTTGTTTCATGGGTAGGTGGGGAACAGTCTGTATCTTTAAAGATTGTGAAATCAGGAAAAAAAATCTATCAATTATGTTACTTGGTTACATTTTCTTCAAATTATATCAATTTGTGGTTGGGAGTGTTTTCATCATGAGTAGAATTTTCAAGGGATCAAAATAACAAGTAATGGGCTATTAGTAACGTTTTAATCAAAATGATTAAAAATATACTGATGTTAGACCAATAATCCTGTTCCGCTTGATTTCGCTTTTATGGTGTCACTGTTTTAAGCTAAAGCCAAACTATCTTATAACTCTCAAGTTTGCCCAGTTTTGATGTACTGGTCAGTCAACGCTGTTCCCTTATTATATGCACATTACTACCAAACGTGCCAAGTCCTATTCACGCGTTGGGTTACTTATGTGAGCGATCATTAGCCTTGAAGGATTGTGACGACTCATTTAGAATTGATTATCAGGATTGCTTGTCGCCCTTCATATTAAGTTTTGTGTGCAAATTATTAATGTTTCTAATTTCCTATAAACGAATTATAAACTCACTTTCTTCCTCATGTTTGTTAATTGTATGGTAGGCCTTTATGTAACGAGGGTAGTTTATAGTTTAACAAATGAAATCCTACATAATTACTAATATTTTTTATTAGCTGTTATTACTAAATAACTCTCTGAGAATTGGTTGAGCAATGGGCATTATCTGAGAATTCGATTCAGTGTCAGCTGTTGTACTGGAAATTACTACTTACTTACTTATGCCCGTTACTCCTCGCTGAGGAGCATAGGCCGCTCACCAGTGTTCTCCATTTAACTCTGTCCTGAGCAATCCTTTCCAATTTTTTCCAGTTGCTGCTCATCCTTTTAATGTCTGCTTCCAATTCTCGACGCAGCGTGTTCTTTGGCCTTCCTCTTTTCCGTTTCCCAGCAGGATTCCATGTTAATGCTTGTCTTGTGATGCAGTCTGATGGTTTGCGTAGTGTATGTCCTATCCATTTCCAACGTCTTTTCCTAATTTCCTCTTCGGCTGGAAGTTGGTTTGTCCTCTCCCATAGTAAGTTGTTGCTGATGGTTTCCGGCCAACTGACATTCAGTATCTTGCGTTGGCAGTTGTTTATAAATACTTGTATCCGTCTGAGGATGTTTGCAGTAATTCTCTAAGTTTCAGCTCCATACAGCAGAACTGTCTTCACGTTCGAATTGAAGAGTCTGACTTTGAGGTTAGTTGATATTTGTTTTGAGTTCTAGATGTTTTTTAACTGTAGGAATGCTGCCCTTGCTTTGCCAATCCTTGTCTTTACATCTGCATCGCACCCTCCTTGTTCATCGATGATGCTCCTCAGATATGTGAAAGTATTCACTTCTTCCAGAGTTTCGCCATCAAGTTGAAATGGGTTGGTGCTCCCTGTGTTGTATTTGAGAATCTTGCTCTTACCCTTATGTATGTTCAAGCCTACTGATGCCAAAGTTGCTGCTACACTGGTTGTCTTCACTTGCATTTGTTGGTGTGTATATGCTAAGAGAGCTAGATCATCCGCAAAGTCCAAATCATCGAGTTGCATTCTACTTGTCTATTTAATTCCGTGCATCCCCTAAGATGTGGAGGTCTTCATGATCCAGTCAACCACTAGGAGGAAGAGAAAAGGTGAGAGTAAGCAACCTTGTCTGACTCCGGTTCTCACTGGGAATACATTTGTCAGTTGTCCTCCATGCACAATTTTGCACTATGTTCCGTCGTAAGAGTTCCGGATGATGTTGACGAGTTTCTCTGGTACTCCGTAGTGTCGAAGAAGTTTCCATAGTGTTCTCCTATCTACACTATCAAACGCCTTCTCATAATCAATGAAGTTGATGTACAGTGGCGAGTTCCATTCAATTGATTGTTCAACGATGATCCGTAGTGTTGCGATTTGGTCCGTGAACGACCGATCCTTACGAAAACCAGTTTGTTGATCTCGAAGTTGAGCCTCCACTGAATCTTTCATTCTGTTCAACAATACTCTGTTAAAGACTTTCCCTGGTATCGACAGTAGCGTGATCCCTCTGTAGTTGTCACATTTGCTCAAATCTCCTTTCTTTGGTATCTTGATAAGATGTCCTTCTTTCCAGTCTGCCGGCACTTGTTCTTCCTCCCAGATCTTTTTGAATAAAACGTGGAGTATCCTTGCTGTTAGGTCGATATCTGACTTGAGTGCTTCAGCTGGTATATTGTCCGGTCCTGCTGCTTTCCCACTTCTGATTTGTCTGATGGCCATCTTGATTTCTTCCATCGTTGGTGGAGTGACATCTATCGGGAGATCTGTAGGTGATGCTTCGATGTCCGGTGGGTTCGGTGGAGCTGGCCTATTTAGAAGTTCCTCAAAGTGTTCTACCCACCTATTCTTTTGTTCTTGTATCTCAGTGAGTGTCTTGCCTTCTTTGTTCTTGACCGGTCGCTCTGGTTTACCATGTTTATCTGCCAGTTTCTTCGTTGTGTCGTATAGCTGTTTCATATTTCCTTCTCTTGCAGCCTTCTCCGCTGTCGTTGCAAGGCCTTCGATGTATTTCCGTTTGTCAGCTCTAATGCTCTTCTTTACCTGCTTATTTGCTTCTGAGTATTCAGCTTGAGCCTTGATTTTCTCTGCTCTTGTTCGCCTGTTGTTGATTCCTATCTTCTTGTTCCTCCTTTGTTGAATTTTGCTCAGGGTCTCAGTGGAGATCCATTCCTTATAATGGTGCTTCTTGCGGCCTAGACCCTCCTGACACGTTGACGTTAGTGCTTCTTTGATTTCTTTCCAGTTATCCTCCATAGTGGTTTTTTCTTCTTTCGGCAGATCTTGTAAGGCTTGGAACCTGTTGGTGAGAGATATTTTGAATTCGTTGAGTTTGTCAGTGTCTCGGAGAAAGCCTGTATTGAACCGTTGTACTGCTGCCACTCCAGTTGTCCACTGCTTCTTTAGCTTCAGTTCTATTTTAGAAACCACCAGGTGGTGGTCTGAAGCTATATCAGCTCCTCTCCTTGTTCGCACATCTTCCATTGTTCTTCTAAATTTTTTATTGATACATATATGATCGATTTGATTCTCAGTAGTATGATCCGGTGCGACCCATGTAGCCTTGTGTATGCGTTTGTGGGCGAATATTGTGCCATCTATAACTAATTTGTTGAAAGCACATAGGTTTGCAAGTCTTTCACCATTGTCGTTTCTGTCTCCCAGTCCTTGTCGTCCCATGATTTCTTCATATCCGGTGTTGTCCATTCCGACTTTGTCGTTTAGGTCCCCCATCAGGATTGTCAGATCCTTTCCTCGACACTTTGCTATAATTGATTGCAGTCTATCGTAAAACTGATCTTTGTCTTCGTCGTTGCCGTCGTTGGTTGGTACATAGCATTGGATAATATTCATCGTAATCCCTTTCTTCATTGTTTTGAAAGATGCTTTGATGATCTTGGGTCCATGTGGTTCCCATCCCACAAGTGCATTACGTGCCTCCTTGGACAGCATCAGAGCAACTCCTTGAGTGTGGGGAGCATTTTCCTCTTCGTGGCCGGAGTATAGTAGCGTCTCTCCCGAAGCCAATGTTTTCTGTCCAGCTTCAGTCCAATGGGTTTCGCTGATTCCGAGTATTGTCGAGTTGTATCTCTTCAATTCTGCAGCTATTTGATTTGTCTTCCCGCTCTCCCACATTGTTCGAACATTCCATGTACCTATCAAAATATTTGCTCTGGTTGTTAGAAGGGAGAGCAGCGGCCTCATGACTTCCGAAGAATTTCGGCTTTCATCATGAGGCGTCATGAATCCTTCTATTCCCAGGGCAGAGTTTAAATGGTTTATCTTGTTTAATCTGGTTTGCGTTTTTTTAGCAAGTTTGGGTTTTTTCGGGATGGGGGTGCTAGCCCCATGCCCAACCCTCCTCCTTTACCCGGGCTTGGGACCGGCAGTAACCCTAGGAGGGCTACAGGCGGAGTTACTGGAAATTACAAGTACTAGTATTTTACTCTACTGTAATCCGGTAACTGATTCTGTTATTAATAATTAAGTAGAATTATTCATTCGGTAAACATTATGCATAAACAGGCTGATAATTAACACAGCTTTACATTTACAGTAAACATTTTAATTAAATGCTTCTAAATAAAATAAATGAACGTACTTCATTGTATGATTCTTAACACGTAAGTAATTCGCATGTTGTTATATAATGTGTTAATGTTATGATTACATTTTATACACGACTAAAATTTAAACATTATAAATCTGTCAGTTAAGCATAGATTTGTATACAAGTATAGATAAATTATTTAATATAGCTATGTTTAATAGTGTTTGACGTAATCATTTTGGTTTTCGGACATGTTACTATGATATTCAATAATATCAAATCAAGTGTATCGAAATTATAGTTTGATTGAATTCTAATTATATTTAGACTACTTGCTAACATACTGAATGTTTAAACCCAACATATTTAAATCAAGAATAGTACATCAGAAACATTTTATAAAATGTGTTTATGTAAAATAAATTGATCGTGTTACATGCATTTTTGATCTTAATGAGGTAAAAGGAGTTACCAGTAACTAAGGAGAAGAATGAAATTAATTGATATACTGGTGAACAATAAACGTATCACTTCACCATCTAGAATAATCTAATCTATTACTATACTACTATACTCAAACTTCATATCATTAATGTAAACAGAATAATAGAAAGTGACCTGGTGATTCATAGGTTAAATAAAATTAGTAAATAACCTGAGTAGTACAGATAATCAGTTATAGAATGCTTTAAAATTCTATACATAAGAAATGATAAGAAAACAGAATGCATATTCAGAAGTTAGCAAATGGAAAGAAAATGCGAGAAATAAAAACTCACTGCATATCTTTTATTATACTAAGCTATTTCTTGTGGTTTTCGTTAATTTTCTATCTGAAAGATGTACATTCACTTGTTTGTTGATAAAACATATATGACCCTGCATTCATTTTTTTCGTCTATTTAACTGCAAATGATGTTTATTTAGACCAGATGTTTATGTTACGATCCCTTGAAAATTACTCAAGAAAGCCCTAGAAGCCTAGAAAAATGCCGAAACCTCTATCGTCCAATCAAGATTCAGTCGAACTTTATAAGATGTCGACTTGTTTTATACTGACTGGATAGTTACCAGCTGTTAGATTTTTCAAACTCTAATCGGTTAACTTTTATGTAAATACACTACAAATACAAAACATTATATGCTCGTAAACAAATTTTCTGTAGTAAAGCTTCTGTTCACATTTACTATTTTTGATACTTTTTCATGGTTTTGCTAGAATAATTATGGGCAAGAGTTAAAAGTTAACGTTAGGTGTTCGCGTACAAAACTTCTCAAATTATCATAATGTTGATTTTGTTTTTGTTGGGATCCGAGGATTACTTTTATGGGTAAACTATCAGTTCAGTCATTATATTCAGCAATACAATTTACCATATAGTCTAGACCTTCATGAATGTACCTTGTAAGTTCCTGACTATTTTTGCCAGTTGTTCCTTATTTATTACATTCCCACTAATCATGTTTTATTTTAGTGACATAGTTATCATTGTCAATATTTATTTCTCAGGCATTTATACTATAAGAAAAACGATAATATGGTTCAGTGGAGATATATCTTTTCGGTGATATCGTTTTCAAAACTACACAATCGTATATATATATATATATATATATATATATATATATATATATATATAAACATGACTTCAATAAGTTAATTACAATCAGACCAACATGGTGACAAAAGGAAGAGCCTATAAAATTACTATTAGACAATAATGTTCTAAACGCAGTTGAGGAACTAACTTCATGAAAACTAGATATGTTGAGTTAATTGATTAGATATTATTCTTAAAATGAAATGTGATCAATGTGATAAGACGAATTATGAAAATAAGTAAGTTCAGCTGGACATGAAAACAGGATTAAATCAATTTAGGTAAATAATGTTGCGAGAGAGAAAAAGAGTAAATGATGAAAATTTGTAAAGTATGCGATAAGCATGAAGAGCATAAGAATAACAATTAAGTATTATTATATAGAAGTCTATTAACTAGTTCCATGGTAAAATGAGTGGACACAGTTCTAGTTTATCTGTGTGCATTTCAACGGCTTCAGTTATACATAAGAGTCGGAAACATAATGCCTTTAAAAAGTTCCTGTTAACCCTACGCATTACTATGATAGCTGTATCTTTATTGATCTGATGGTTAGTGTAATGTAGATGATGTATTATTGAGCTTTTAATGGAACCACTACTACCTTCCTTTAACCATACAGGAATATGCTCTTCATCACTTTTGGTTAGGGTACGCTTTAGACCACCAATATACTTTACCCTACAGGAACAAGTGAATTTATAGAAGTACACTGAAGAGGTCAACTGTAGTAGTTTATCCTCTAAGTTGTTCTTAAATACACTACTATTCTGATACAGGTATTTCTACGTCATGCAGTCAAATCGGTCTGTGTAGTGTATTTCCAAAATTTATGAGCTTTGTGGAACAAGATGTCAAATAGTTTAAATAAAATTAAAATTTACGCCAACTGTAATCTAAACATTCTCGATTCATTACATATCCGGAATACATAGCAACGTGCCGGATAACCAGAACTCTTTTAACTCATACGGACTACATTTATGGATAGACAATCATGTGATAATTGGTGGTTTATTTAACTGCTTAGTGTGCTCTTACATGTATGATTAATTATATACCTCCACTCACCCATATTCGTATATACCTATGCCTATTTGCGTGTTGATCCAGCTACTTACTGTATTAATTGCATAGATATTCACACAAACATTGACTAATTTCAGGTAAGTTTAATACAGTTTAGTTCTGCCTAAGTTATTCCTACAACAATGATGTGCCGGTGTAATTTCTGGTCTATTTGCAGTTTGCTATACGTTAGTACAATTGGACCCAGTGTTATTGTATTCTTATACAGTTACTCGTCAGATTAAGAAATTTCTGGTGCTTTCTGATATGTTTGTATTCTTATTTTCCTAAGTACATTACTTGCTTATTGTAATACAAATTCAGTGAAGCTGTAATTGTAGTTCTCGTTGAGTACCTAAGTTCAAAATTACAGATAAAAGATAACTCCAAATATCGCCTGGTAACAGAACGAATTTTCCTTAATTTGATTAGGCTTATCTCTCTTGAGAATGCAAAAGTCCCTTCATAATCAGTTAAGTTGACTAGACTATGAATAAAGTTAAAGTCTTTTATGACAGTGGCTATAGATCAACTTACCTTATATAATTTAGACTATTTTACACGCTGAACAACTTTTGTATCGTAATCCTATTATTGTAAGTTAACACTTCACGTTAAGTAGCATGTTCCTATTGATCCACCAGGGATCTTGGTATTTGTGTGATTGTGCCACGTGAATAGGCTGTATTGTATTACTAATGTTCAAGTTGTAGAGAGTCTGGTTACATTAGTGCCAATCAATTTTCGTGAAAAGCCGATTTGATTGAAGTTACTTTCATATAACAGGGTATATTGATAATTTTGTTTTAAGTTGACTGGACTTATACTGTTTCACATTCCAAATACAAATTCTTCATTTTATGTTAATTCATAAATTATAAAACTATAATTTCTAGGCAAACTTTTATATTTTCTAGACTATGAAATTGAATATTAATTTTTGCTTGATTTTTAACCTATGATGTAAATTTTTTTTCTTCTGTAATTCCTCTATAACGAATACATTCATACCAAACTTATGAATAGATTGTTTCGTATAGACTGTTACTTTCTTCGCCATCATTTACATCATTGACATAAATTGTTAATTCATTTAGTAATAAAAACTGATTACATTATCAGATGGTCGTTTGTGCATATATTTTACATCGGTAGACTCTTATAGATTTGCATAAATGTAAATCGATTCAACCGCAGCTAATAAGAAATTGTCTAGGAAATAATATTATTTTGGCATATTAATAACTTTTAAGATTTACAATATGGTACATTAGCTTAGATCATAATATCCGCATTATTATTAAAATTAAATTCAGAAATTAGTATTTTTCATAAATCAAATACATTTTTGTTAGGTAATCTAAATTTTCTGTCAAAACTATAAGGTAACTATCAAACTGGAAAAAAGAAAACAGCTGTCGTCTAGTTGTCTGGATTTAATTTACAATATGAGATAAATTAATTTGTGTAACTGATAAAAAGTACAGTACTTATTTTCTTAAAGTATTAGACCTTTATTGGAGTGGAGACATATGATTTATTTATGTTGTAAATTAAGTGTTGAAATAAAAGATGCAAACAAAGTGGTTACCTATTATTGAGTTGCTTGTATATAACTCTACCTACCGTGTCCATAACAAGTGTAAGTTGGTTGATACTAAAAAGAATTGAATAAACATCGATTTGGTCACTACACAGTGGTAAACCAAATAATACGTCATAGTCCTACATGGAGTCATTCGTGGTTCAAATTGTTTAGTGAACGTAGGTGACTCCGGATCGGATTATCGGAGGAGCATAAATTTCATCAGATACTGCAAATAACCCCTGCTGATGAGTTCCATGTAGCACGAAACCCAGTTCCAAGGTTTCATGCGACTACCCTCTTAAACCGTCTTCTGTCTCCACGTAGTGCTTATGATGTAGAATCACCCAGACTAGTGACCACATTATAACTTAACGGGTGGGATTCGATCAGCATTATAAAAGATCTGACAAACATCAAACTGGTCACTACAGAGTGACCAACCAATGTACACAAGTGTAAGTGAGAAACACCTGCATGCCGATTATTGTATTATCACAATACGACATGACTGTACTGAGTTTTGATCTTATGTAAGATTATTGGCGTGAACATTAGAGGTACGTAATTCTAACTGCACAGTTGACTGGTCTTTCATACTTTCTCTAATTCTCCAGTTAGTATCAGTTTATGGCGTACATTATTTACAAAATAGAAATTATTGTATCCTGTGGTATTGTTTGTTATATAATATACTGGTAAAGAACCATAAGTTTTAATTCACTTTATTTACTTCCTTATCTACCAAGAGTCAATAGGTAATGACGCTGTAAAAATGAAAAATTAAAGATCAGACATATTTCTAACATTTTGTATTACGAGAATAATCAATGTCAATATTATTATTTCATAGCTTCTTTAAAATATACTAAGCAAACGAGATCCAAATAGTTAATTAAAAAGTAAAGTTTAGTGATACTACTTTTATGTAGAGGAATTACAATGATAAGTAAAATAATGTAGAAAATAAACATATTTATACATTTTAGTTCGAACTCACTAACCAAACAATAAGTTATTACTATCCATTTGGAAAATCTCTTATTTCTAAATAATAATCTAAAAGAAATAGTGGTGCAAATGTAAGCAAGCTTAATCCCTTCATCAGATGGATGATTTATCACTAAAGGTAAATTGTTTTAAAGTAGGGAAATATTAAGCGTTTGTATTATCCGTTTTATGCAATAAGAATAAACCCTTTCTCAAGAAATACATTTAGTAATTACTTTAGTTCAACATTTTGTGTAAATATTTGTTAATGTATGGTACTCGAAATTAGTGATATTGCTCGATAATCAAATATAAATTTATGTATTCACAATTTCTATACGATGGCCATTATAAAAAGCTAAACTACTATAGTGGAAGTAGATATGGTGAAACTTAAGCCATGAATTCATAGAAAGCATTAAGCATCCTCGACTCGCTCAAATCTAATCACTTAGTTTATACAAAGACCTAATGACAATAGGTTATAAATGATGCACATCAAATAGCATAATTTACAAACGTTAATTCCGTTTTGAAGAATGTTGCCACTAAGAAACAATAATCAAAGAAAAAAGTTCATCCACTACTTATGTAGGTACTACTCGACATCAATAAATTCATTTAATTCTCAAATGTAGTTTCAAAAAAAATTTACACTAGTTCAAGAATCCCAGAAGTAAAGTGATTGTGACATAACCAATTCAGTTACTCAGTATCATAGATGACTGATGCTCTAATTACAATGACATTAAGTTTAGTTGGTAAGAATTTTTAAAATGAATTTAAGGTATGAGTCGTCATTTTTTAAAATCTAACAACTGATATATCATCAGTTACTAAGTGATTACTAGTTTATTATTTAAGGAACAAGTCACATAAGAAACTAGCTAAAGCCTGACAAAAAACGCGAAGATTCTGTACCTGTTTATATGCTTATTCTTAGATCACGACTAAGTAATCATCTAGTACTACTTAATTTTCTGTGATTTTCAAGAAAAAAACACTTAGTAACGAAAACTTTCCTTACAAAATACAATTGATTAAGCACAAATCTGTATGAATCATTCATCGTTGAGTTTGTAAATGGTAACTACTCTTTGGTTGATATAATGAAGATAAGGCTAAAATAATGGTTACTTTCTCATTGTATATTTAATGGTTATTAAGTTTTAGATTTTTTTGTCATCACAAATGGTATGATTCATTTGTTTACTGGTACAATTAACTGGTACACACTTTGTTAATCGAATTTATCAACTACCAATGAATAAGCCTATAGTATTGATGAATCACGAAAGGAGATTTTGATGTTATGTTTTCAATAGCATTTATAATGTCTTATTTTATGAATTGTATATATACATGTATTTCATTTGAATATTATTTTCATTACCATTCTATGTATTAGGATAAACTTGTATATTCCCGTTGATTTGTTATAGACTGAAGCTGGCCAGTCATTGTTGCTATATGTGCAACGGACTGAGTTCAAATCCCAGTGTGAACATCAACATTGGGATGCAGGTACATCCAGCCGATGAGTCTCATATAGGACGAAACGCGCGTCCTGGATTCCACTTGCCAGTCACAATTCAACTTATATAATTATTCTATGTATGTTATAAAACTTCTGTAAACTTGAGAGTACTATATAGTTAATTTTTCTGATTTTATCTTCATCTATACTGTAAACAAAACTAAAATTAAAATGTTGAGACAAATTGTTTATCACAAAATTAATAAATAACCTAACTTTAATACTTTAATCAATATATTTCAGCTTTTGTCAATCCAGAACTTAGTAGTATTATATTTTAATGTCATTTTCTAGTAGTACTATATGTACATACTGTCCACACTATTTCAAAAAGAAAAAACGATTGAAATACTAAACTATTACCCATTAAACTACCTATAAATTATTTCATTTTCATAAGCCATTAGTTCAAATGTCAGTATTACTGAATGCTCAGTAAAATTACATTGAAACTATTATATTTAACAAGTGAATATAATAACGTCTTATTTGATGGGGTTTTCACACTGAATTGAATAAAAGCGCTAGATATAATTTAATCTTAAATTAAATTGCTCCGTATGTAGGATTTTATTAAGTAATTAGTGAAGTACATATTACTGTAACATATTTTGTAATTATAATTTATTAAATATCTTGAAAAATGTTTTTAATGTAAATATGTTTCAGATAGGTGACTACTGAAAATAAGAGATCAATGTACTTGAAATAGGTTTCTTACTAAGTGTACGTTTATCTCCTCCTCAATGTTGTTATATTTTTTCAATGAACTAAAGTAGATACCAACTATTTTTTGAAACTTTTTTGATTTTCAACAGCTCTTCTTCTTGTTTACCAGCATTACATGCCTTTAGTGTTCTGTGGATTAGTATTTTGACTAATACTCCCTTGTAGCTGATTGAACAGAATCTACTAAAGTTGAAGTAAACTGCACTTCATGTGTCTTAAAGTCTATCATAAACTTTAATTTGTAATCATAATGAATAAGAGAGATTAGCTTTTAGTTACAACTACGTTATTAATAAAACATTTTAAAATCGTATCATTTTGGAGTACAGTAACTAAATTACGTTTTCAGAATACACTAAACTTTTAATGATTAAAGCTAATCCTAGAAGTAAGTTTGCCAAAATGAATAATTTTACATAGGCTTAATCATGTATCCAATAGTCAACCGGTAATTGTCAGTATCTCTTTTCGCCCCATAAGTTCGAAGCTTAGTTGCGTAATTAGTATCAGCACTCCATCTGCCTCTTAATGAATAGTTACTTAAAACAGCTAATGTAAGCTGTAAATGGTAGGTAAGAAGGAATATTAAGACTGGTAACTCTTGGGAAATGGATACGAAAGCCAGTCAAAACGAATATCTCTACTATAACGAATAATTACATGGATGAACAAGCTGTAAAAAATGTCTCCTTTCAAAAAATTTCACTACATGCACTTGCATCTCGTAATAAAGAAAACACTTCCAGTTCTACGTTGTTAAGTTAAAAATGCCAACAATTTTGCAATATCACTGAACTTGTGACA
This sequence comes from Schistosoma mekongi, assembly GCA_034768735.1. Classification (NCBI taxonomy): domain Eukaryota; kingdom Metazoa; phylum Platyhelminthes; class Trematoda; order Strigeidida; family Schistosomatidae; genus Schistosoma; species Schistosoma mekongi. Next base: position 24,910,359 of record CM068308.1, read on the forward strand.
TAGTTTGATTTAAATTACTTGTAATAAACAGGGATTTACCAAATATTTTGACTAGTTTCCACCTTACAGTTTTGCCTCGTAACTCTGAGATAACTTAGGAGTAAAATGTTATGAAGTGTAGCGACTGTTCTTGCCATCATTGGCTTAAATGAAGTAGATCTAAACATATTAAGGGATGATTATCACACTTTTACCATTCAACGAACAATAGAGTAGATTATATTGAAATTTACTAGTCCGAAATGAAATTACTATTATATTATTAATACCCATACTTTATATCCCAATTTCATGTTAACTTACTGAATTCGTTAACTTGACGTTAAAAGTACTATTAATACATTTTAATGAATATGAGACCTCAGCCTTACATCACTGATTTTATTGTTTCTGTTCTTCGTTTAAAATTTTAACACAAATAAAATGAAACAAATTAACAAATTCAATTGTCCTGTCTACTTTGTCTTCTCATTTAGGCTGATACAAAGTAGTACATCAAGTTGAACTGAATCAAGCAAATTATGGAGTTTGAGACCACAAAAAATATAAACGAAACTCATCAATCTCAATCGATACAGTCAACATCATCACCTAATGTGGAACATTTAACGTCCGATCATCCAAACTCTCTTCCAACTTTAAATCATATTATTCATGAAGAAAAGGTACATGGCAGAGACGATGAAGAATATGAAAATGATGAGCGCGATCTAAACAATCATTCTTATCGTCCTAATTCACTGATTGTTGGTAATAAAATTTGCGGAACTGGATTTAACACGATGCCTATTTATGATCCACAAAACAGTTTAGTTGGTTTACAAGCACCAACTGAGAGAAATTTATTGGAAGATTTTGATAATGAAGGGAGAAATGAAATTTATGGGTACGATGGACATTTACACTCAGCTTTGCATCATCATTACCCTCATTATAACTTAACGCTACAACAGAATGCGAATATGATCCCAAATGACTATAATATACCATATGCAGCATATACATTTAATCCACAAAATCGTCATATACTTACACCGTTACCGTGTCAACAGCAACAGTATTATCAACAAAACTATCATTTCCTTCATAATCATCAGCAATCACAACATCAACAACCACAGAATCATCAACAAACTCATTATATTCATCATTATCAACCTCAGGCGGGTAAAACACTTCTAGTTAGATCTGCCTCAGGCATTATTGGTATGGATCAAAATAATTATAATAATCTTGATATTTTTAAACCATTGACTAATGAAGCATTTGACAAATGTCCAATAGTTTGTAGTTTATTTGCTATCTTTTGCTGTCCAATTACTATATGGTGTTCACTGCCAGCCTTAGTTTATTCACTATGTGCTTATACCGATTATCGTACATCTGATATTAATCAGTATAGACGCAAAAGTGATATTGCAAGGCATTTAGTGATTATAGCATGTATAGTTGGTCTATTGCTATGTATAACATGGGCAACATTAACATTCTTTTATTACGAATTTATGCTTTCTGTATTCAATGATATTATACATATTATCTCTCAAAGAATACGGTCTGGTACATAATTTTATGTTAATTTAGACCAACATAAAATGATAAAAATCATCCTAAAGTCTTTTCATTTTTCTGTTAATCTTTTTCCTATCCAGTTTTTAGGTTATATAAATGCTAAACATTATATCTCCTGAACATATCAGTATACAAATACCATGGTTTTAAATAAATAATGCAAGGAAAACAGTGATAATATTCAATGACAGTATTTAATATATTGTAAGATACAAATTAAGCTTTGTTGGTTCAACAATTATGCAATAATGATGTTTTTTAAAAAAACATTACAATTCAAAATAAATTGAAAAATCATTGAAAATAAAGGATTGCCGTTGTTTAGTTGAACACAAGGCTGACTTATTTCTTAATCAAATTCCTTATTCTTTGAACCAGTTTGCTCAGTTCGCTTCGATTTTTTGAAAAGAAATTATCTACTGTATGACATGTGGAATTCTGTGAAATGACATGAATGCTAACTTCACTGAAAGTGAAGGTGTTTTGCATCATGAACTGACAGTCGTTTTACATATGTGTAAATCTCGTAAAAATCTAATTAACACAATGAGCACAGAGTAGATTCTTTTATCTACCTAGCAATGTAAATTAATGAAATGCATCACTAGGATGATCATCTCTTAATTATCACTTAGTAATTCTATTCACCAACATCGAATGTTTGTATGACAAGTGTCATTTGACAGCCTATCAGTAGTTGATATTACCACAAATAGACAGGTCGAGACCAACTGAGATAAAAGGTAACTTAATTCGGTATTTTACGTTATGGTTTAAGTCACATGTTCACATTATTCCGTAATTACATTAATAGTCAGAAGAGAATGATAATTTTCTGTTATTTAAAGCTGTTAGTATTCCAGAAATTCATAATTAAAGTGAAGTATATCAGTGTGAAGAATTTACTCTGTGGGTAGAATTTGATAGTTTATGAGTCTGCGGGATGGAATTTAGACACAGAATTAAACAGTTAGGAGGTCACATAAAAGCATGAAGCCATCAAGGACCTCATTTCATTTAACTTGTAGAAGATTAGATAAAAATTGTTTTATGCTGGAACGGTGAACATTGAAGCTTTCGTCAGTTGGGTTCAAACAAAAACAATTAACCGTGAAAGGCAATCTTGGAAAATTTAGTTTGTTTTCATGCTACAAAAATTCTTCAAACCAACCATTTATACCGTAGGATTAAGCTGTGTATTAATTGACTATTTAAATAGAAAGCAGAAATTTCAATTTTTCATAAAAATGAAATAGTCAAGTAACTTTAACATGCACTGTAGGCTTTGAATAGTTTGTATTTTGCTAGGCTCCGCATCAATTCTATCTACGACGAAGCAGAAGTTCTTAGACAGCTTACATCACTTATATAGTGATGAATATGTGGGAAGACAATATGACATGGTTGGCGTTTATTTCATTGGTATTCTTCAGATTACAAGTGTACAGTCTGGTATAATTAGTGAATAAAAGAGTTCCGAAAATTATGTAAAAAGGACAGTTAACCTCTAGAAGGAATTATAATGTTGAAGTTTGACTGCAAAATGAGTTATCAGAATACAATTTTAGAAGACCATGCAGTGTATAAGCAACTTTATTTTAAAAAGTCAGCCACTTTTTTAAGAACGTTTATACTGTGAATAATACACTACATATTCGACTTCAACATCATACTAACCTTAAATTAATCACTAACGCAGGTTCGAATCCTGTCGACGGCACCAAGTGTGAGAAGACTGTTTGGACAAAGCAATTATCTATTTGGTGAAAACAGAGGACGTTGTAAATATTATATACATTGCTTTTAATCATCAATTTACATATCCCTCGATCCATGTTGGTTGTAGGCTTGCTTTCCTGGGATGCCTTCATTTCTCGTATGTATTATAATCAGGCTTTACTCATTGTTACCACGCAACTCACCTCATATGATGTTTACTGATTTTTTCCACTTTCACACGACGTTCCGCCATCTCCGACCTATGGACGACCTTATGAATAGTATCCACCACGGGATGAGTGCTAATCGCATTCGATAACAGAATTAGAGAGGCACTGATAGGTTACCATGAAATGAATGACAACCTCCTCTCCCCCCTCCCAGGTGTTGAAACACTGAATGAAAAAAAAACAGAGGAAGACTGCAGAAAGCAATCTGAAAATTAAAAGTAACAATAATTTTAGGAATTCTAGATTTGTTATCAACGTGCATTAAATTACGTACGGATTAATGAGAATAAAATAAATAATACTAACAAAGAATATTACACTAGAAAGTATTTTGATAATTCCCAGTGAAATAAATAGTACTGATAAATGACAGGTGAGTCTTCTTAGAAACAACATACATATTCATTGTTAAGCACAATAATATTAAAATCTTAGGAGGACTGCAGAACTGATAAATGCACTGGCGTCTCAATGGAATATATAGTAATCATACATTGTCAATGTATGCAGGTCACAATTTATAAACATATAAGTGGGATAAATGAAAATGTCAAATAATTTGGTGGAGAGGGAAGGGGAAATCTTAATTAACCTTTCAACTGGTTTCTAAAGCTAGATACTCTATATGATTCTTGAAAAGTTTATTCGACCCATTCCTGCATAACTGTGATGAGGTTTAATGGTACTACCAATACGCATAACAGCTTACAAAATCTTGACCTTCAACTGAAAAGTAAACACAGTCTTACCATAAATAGTATCGAAATCATATCACTGACAGTAGTATGAAGAGCTGTCAGTGACAATGTAGATGGAATGAGGCTACCTTAGGTATTCACAAGATTTTATTGACAGTGTAACTGAGGATACTGGCTGCTAATTACTTCTCATTAGGACTACACTGAAGCAGCTGAAGTTATAATTCATTTGGTATGTGTCACCGTGGTGCTTGCCAACAACGAAAGCAAAGAAAAATACACCGTTTGTTAAAAAATTATATGACTTTAACTACTGAGTGAGTTTCAACCAGCCGTTTCATCCGTTACGCCTCACATATATCATGTTAGTTAGGGCGTAACGAAACCAGATGATGATGCTGAAAAATAATTTACAAATAGAGCATATAATATTAACGTGATGGATAACAAGGAGCGTCGTTTTATATTTTTAAATATACTAGCGGTTATGGATTTGTCCACATTAAATATTTACGGTATTTCCTTATTTTAAAATGGTCCTGAAAATTGTTCACAAACTTAGATTACATAACTGCGTTATAAGTCTTGATGTGGAAATGCTTATTCTCTTCCCGATATACTTGATACAAGATTGTGTAGCTTGTTTTCAGTATATAAGCAAAGCTATGTAACAATCAAATAATTAAATTAGCACTCCCACTCTGCTAATACCACGCACACCAGCCAACTAGAGCGTTAAACGACAGTTTAAACATACACAGCAAGGTGGTGTCAGTAAAAAATTCGTATGAATCAGCACTAAATATCTTTGAATGAGCTTAAATAAACCGGTTGATTTCTTGGCACTTTCTTCTTAGTGTTGTATACTGATCCCAGGTACTTTGCCTGTTTCAATTGTTGTCTGTCTAGCCGCTAAACTGCGATAGTTCAGGTGGTAGACAATAAAATTAAAAAGTATTTTAATGGTCATTATTTCCTATTTATCACTACAACTTCTTAAATCAACTCTTTCATTTTAGTTTCCGCTATTTAATAAAAATTTAGGTTTGGTACCATTAAAGTTTACTTTTCGATAGCTTTTTAATTTCATTTTTCAATGTTTTTCTGTATTTTGAACAATGGAGATCTTGAAGTCCATAACAGGTAGTGCGGTAGTCGTATAGAAACAGCTTATACTTATTAAGAGTAATGATGGGTTGAGTCGGAGGAAAGGAAAAATATTGTTAGAGAAAGGGCGAGGTAGTATAAGCTCAAAACTTTGAAAGAAGCATGTGTAGCGGTAAATAATCCCCAAAATAAATAGTTACATAGGTCCTCGACATTGGTGCTGACCATGTTTGTTTTAGCGGACACTACTAGTTGAAGGCGCTCGGTCACGCATCACCACCAGATCACGTCACGCCGCATCGTGTAAAGCATCTCTCTCTCTAGTTTGCCAGCCTAGACGTTGCTATTCCATTGCCGATCTATTCACAATTAAATATAACTTCCTTGCCATCCTTTATTGCCTTCTGATTTATTCTCATTCGTAAGAGTGTGTTCAAACGTTAGAAGTTGCCCTGGTAATACCGCAAACGTAACTTGGTCATATATTGGGTGCACTTCACATGCCATACCAAATCCTTCATCCCCGAACTAAGACCTATGTTTCATCTGGTCCAGGATAGCTGTTGCTTTTGTAGTGTAAAACTCTAACTCCAGGTCACTGTAGTTAGCATAAGCCAGGAGTGCGTTTCATGTGAAGCAGATACAAGTACTTACCGAAAGCACTAAAAATAATCTAACGTGATCATAAATATTACAAGCTAGTATGAGAGGTATAAGTAAACAATAATTAAATTTAAATTTTGGAACATTTATAACTTAATTTTGCAAATTACTTGCCCAGTGCTCAGTCTATTTGGAGTTGTCAGGTACAACCACAGTAATGGTGCCTATGTATAACTATTGTTTGTAAGATGATGCTGACATCGTATTATTTTTTTGGAAAATAGTACTGACATAATTTCCTATATATACCGGCAATTCTTCCTATGTACTTTCTTTGTAGAAATGACCTTTTCTAATCTATTCTTTTATTATGATTCGTATTTTTAACAGTGTGCACTAAATTTATATTCGACTCAAGTAAGATTATCATTACGTACTTATCTGCAATGTTTAGTCCTTCAACCGTATTTGTGTAACTGGTTACGGATGTATTTTTCACTTAACTCTAAGGTCCCTTTGACGTAATAATTAAGCTAGCTTGATTTACTGCATGATATCTAATTGTCTAACCTTTATGATTGGTTTCTTATTTATCAAGAATACCATTTTTGTTTTGTCTAAGTAACTAGTATAGAGACATTTTATTGCCTATTTTTGTTTTACAGGCTAATTTGATTGGTTATTTGGGACATTATTTGTTAACAACACACTAAATCCTCATTATTTGGGTTTGTATAGATCATATTTATGTTGTATATTAATATTGTACTTCAGTTATCGTTGATAAAATTTGTGTGGTAATCTTGTGAAATGTCTACATGTCACTCACAAAACTGATTATGCTATACAAAAGAGTGTACATTCTTAAATAGAGTTTCCATTTCAGTTCTACAAAAATTACGCTGTGATTAAGGTTCTTGGAATTTTGGTCCAAACATAAAATTCAATCTAAAGTTGTAAATTTTTATACCTTAACGATTAAAGTCAAGACTTCTAAAATCGATAAAGCGGAAGATTGAGATGTGCAATAATTTTTCAGATATTCTGGAAACCGCACGATTTCGGCTTCTTAGAAGCCGCTGACGTTTCTTAATTATCGCGTGCTATTGGTGGTGGCATTCGTTATTCTGGCTTCTAGTATAAACTGACTACTCTCTAACCTTTGTCAGTGTTAGTCGATCGCATAGCAAAGCGTATCGCATAGAATTTGTAATTTGGATACTCAGCCTAATCTATTAAGAATAAATTCACGTGTCCACAAAATAAGAACAAGCTCCTAACCCAATAATCAACAAAGTGAATATCCTCTAAATATGTTGCTTTAATTAATCAATGCTGACCTTTCGTGTTGTCATCTTAAAGTAATCTTATCGTCATCAGAAATCGCCACGATAGGACGAAGCACACATACAAATAAAGGAAAATTTCAAAGCTGGTAGCATGCTGTTGTATTACATTATGATCACTCATCCAAACAAATGTTGAAGATATATACAAAGTGTACAATAAATAGGACCGATATCAACCGCGCCTTATTTCTGATTGTACAGTACCTAGGTTTTGCAGCGGCCAACCAGGGATGGCTAAAGTAATAGCGCGAACGATCTGACCTACTATTGGAAGAAAATATCTGTGAGTAGAATCTCAGTTATTTGCTTCTTTATTATCTATGGGTAAAAGATTTCCTATTCGACCCTATTGAGTGTTAAGCAAACTTTCTGTTTGCTTAGGTAAGTAAATGAACACTATTCGCTCACCTAATATGTGTAAAAGAAACGGTCTATATGCGGTCTCTTTAGTTCCACTTTTCACGAGACTAAAGTGAGGCAAAAAGAAGACAAAAAGACCTGTGCGTATAATTAGTGAGTTCAAACAAAGTCTCTTTATTATCTTATTATCGTCGAAAGTAACTTGCGATAAATGAAGCACTTTCTGTATAGTCATAGGTCTGTATTTGTTTTTCATTCAAACGATTAACCTACTTTTTCTGTCAAAATTTCATTAGTATCATAAGATGTCATATGCTAGGCAGAGAGATATAAAGGAGCCAAGTTAGTTTTATCTCCCTAAAATTAATAAAGTAGTTATCAGCAGACTTTTAGAGCCTGACATCGATAACATTCGAATTGCGTTTTGTTTAACTAGATCGGAAATAAAGGAGACTGTAGTAGTGAGTAGAGGCAACGTGCAAACAATCAGGTAAGCGTGGTTCGTAAATGCGAGATGATATACTGACAGTAAATATACTAAACGGGAGAATAGGACAAGGTTTTACTGGTTAACGTTTTTGAGCAAGTTTGTTGTTTTACGGGGTGGGGTTGCTAACCCCATGCCCGACCCCCCTTCTTTATCCGGGCTTGGGACCGGCAGCAACCCTAGGGGGCTACAGGTGGAGTTAGAATAGGACAAGAGGAACGTAATAATGATAGAAATAAAGTGTTTATATTACCAACAGCTAATAGTAATTGAAATAGTCTTCCAAAACACAACTCTTGAATTTTGTTGCTCCTCTTTAGGTGTCCAGCTTAACATGGCCAAGTATGACTGTTGTGTAGTACGGAAAATAAATAAATAAATAAATAAATAGTTTTTATTCTCATGTATCATTGTGTACATGAGGGCATGCCAGTTTACAGGCATGATCAGAATGATATGAGTTTACATTAATACAGATATTTTGACAGTGTCATAGCATAAAGTCAGTTGAATTGAAAACCAAACCATTTGCAACAGTGATTTCAGTACTAGGACTCAAAATATATGCATTGTAGCACGGTTCATAAATTACAAAGAGATGCGTGCTCCATGACCAGAGCGTTACAATATCAAAAATATACTGCTGAGGTTGCGGAATGGATGAAATGCAGGATAAGACTAGGAGTACTCAGTAGCCATATTCCTGGTTCGGCGGACATCTATCGTGAGATATTGAAGTCTGCATGGTTGATATTCGGGTAAGAGCGATTTTGATAGTCATTGATAGGGGGTTCACACCATAATAATCCATTGATTAACTGCAGGTCTAACGACATCAAAGTTCGCGTTGTAACACAGTACATTTTTTGTACAAGCAAACGCGCGCTTTTCGTCTCCTGCGGTGCGACTTCTGGAGCCGGCTCGGACCACACAGCATATCCAGATTCGAGGTAAAGCGAATAATATTTAGAACAATGGATAAGGACTCCAACATTGCACAAAGATAGAAGGTATTCTTCCGTAGCGATGGAATTTGTGCGGGTTGATATTATGAGTAATTTGCTGTAATGGAGACCTATTACTGATGAGAGCTGGTCACAAGCTCAGGGAAATGATATAGAGGGACATACAAAATAGAAGAAAAAATAAAAAATAAAAAAAGGCAAATGAAGTTAGCTAGTAGTTGTAATACAAACAGTTTTAATGCAAAATATTCTTCATTTTTTGTTATTTTTCCAACTACAATGTTCGTGTTTAGTGCTTAAAGGTTGAGAACCCTATGAACCATCATTACTTAACTTGAGGTTGTGGTAAGTCTTGGAGTATTCGGTACCTAACTTTAGTTTTATTGTTTCGTGTATTGCTCATGTTATCTATAGATAATAATTACTATAGTCTACACTCTCGTGTCACACATTAAGAAGACCGAGTACTTCGCATGTTATGCTAGAATTTGAATAAATCGGTAGTTTGTTCAGCGCCTTATAGTCACTAAATAGTTGGTTTATTGCTCGTATAAAGTGATCTGTGCTATCTAGTGTACGGATTTCTGCTGGTAAACTATTCCATATGGCAGTGAATTTGTGCACGAAAAATACAGTACCCTTGAAATTTGCTAATCACTGTGTGGACATGTCTGCCGCGCGACTACCAGTCGTCAATCCGAAATTGAGAAAAGCAACGATTGATGAGCTAATAAACAGAATCTTATTGTATTTCAATCATGCCTTTATATATACACAAAATCAGACCATATGGCAAACCAATTAGGAGTTTTAGACTAGTACGAAACAAAAGAGATTGTGGTAGTGAATGGGGGTAACTTTTGCACAACTGATTAACTGTGGTCAACAGTAAGAGACTATACAATAACGGTGAATATACTAAACGAGAGGAGATGGTACGAAGAACGTAACAATAATTGAAATGTAATGTTTACATTACTCACAACCAAAATAAATGGATCTGTCATATAAAACGCGGTTCTGGAAGTCTTTTACTTTTTTTAGTGGTCCGACATAACAGTGATCAACATCCATTTCAACAGGCATTCGGCCCTAGATGGGATCGCAGTGACGAACATACAAAACTTTACAGACAAACTATGCGGTATGATAAGGTTTACTAAGGTCGATTTGGCCAGTAAGTACCATAATATCCTTGTTAAAGGAAACGTCCATAAGACATCAGTCATTTGGCTCTTTGGATTGTTTGATTATGTGCGGATGCTATTAGATAGGACAGAGGTATCCTAAAGGTTTATATGCAACTAACTTTGTGATATTCTGATATGCCGGCAACCTAAAGAAGATTGGTTATCTTTTAGAACTGCTTTCCATAGACTATTTCACTATTTCTGGTTGTATTCTAGGTAAACAGTTTATTTCTATTATTGTTCATTATCCTCTGTCCTATCCCATCATGAACTAAGGTTAACTGATTGTGTGAGCGTTACTCCAGTTCACATTCACCATTACTCCTATTTGGTATAAATGTTAGCCTCTTAATTGGTTGACGGTGTAGTCTGATTCTATATATATATATATGTAAGGATTGTATGCAGTGCAATATGAATTCTCTCTGGTTGGTCTGTCGGCTTATGTTCTATGTCCGGCTTGGGACCGAGTGGGCTCAAGGCAGACGGGCAGTGATCAAGTAAGCACCACATTGGCGATCAATATTTTAACAGATTTTCTCTACGCCATAACATTTGCAGAATCGTAACTGGATGATTTATTAGCCACAAGTCAGTGATTAGGACCATTTGGACGCCGGGTGGAATAACTAAAAAATTCTGGTCCGGGGGGGGGTAACCAATATGAAGAGATATGAACACGAACAGACAAGTAGTTGTTGTTACGATCAACATACACGGGGGGCATAGTTTTTACAATCAGCAGTCACTGCGTATTGACCAATTTGCTGTTCACTAAGTCCTTTTTTAGTGGCAATGGAGTAAAACATATCAAGTTGTGGTGTAGCTCCTAGCCATGGTGACTCAAAGTCATTGGAACTATGTCGATTACCCCTCTCAACTCACGTTTCGCCACTACACAGTGCCAATGATGTTGACACACAGACAAGTGACCGCATTAGTTATGACGCCGAAAGTAATGGTTGGTTTGTCAAACGCCTATCGGGTGTTTCTAGTCGTTCACTGCGCGTGTGCCGTATGCCTACTCAATTCCAGTTGGAGATAGGAGAGCACAAGACAATAGACTAACCTGACAGAATCGTATTATGCTTCACACATTCATTTATATACATATAAAATCAGACGGCATGGCAAACCACTTGGAACTCTATATTAATACAAAATAGGAGCAATAGTGAATGTGGACTGGAGTACGTATACAAGATTGAATAACCATGGTTCATCAATGAGAAACAATATGCTAACAGTTAGTGTGTAAAATGGAGGGACAGGGCAGGGGGGGGACTGAATGATAATAAAAATAAATTGTTCACCTTGAATAATACTAAAATACTAAAAATACTAAAATGGCCTACAGATAAATTGCTCTCGAAGATAAACTGATTAGCAGAATTCAGTTAGTACAATAAAGCACTTGACAAGCATTAGATTGATCGCTACGCGGCGATCAACTATTGTGTCAAGAAAGCCATTCGGATAAGCCTGATTGTTCGCGAAAGTGAGCCTTCAGAATACTGGTTATTCTTATCCCAAATGCCAAATCAACAGTAATAACACATGATTGTTTGATAATACAGTGTTTGTAACAGGAGTACAATTCCTTTGGCTTTGATAAGATATAAGCAAGTATCAAACATTAAGTTAATAAACAATGCTATGTACTTCTAAATGTATATTGACGCTGAACATGATACACAGCCACGAAGCTTGGATTCTTCAGTTATATCAATAATTTTAGTCTCTGATGGTTTTTTGAAAATGCTAGTTCCTTGTAGTATTCTTTTTACACCAAAATGCATGTGAATACAGTAAAAGAGTGTATTAGTTGTGCACTACTCACTATGTGACATTCAGTATCGACATAGTGATTAATAGTAAGCCATCGTCTAGAATCTACATTGGATAACAAACATGATGGGAATAATAATGCGTCTAGGCAACAATTTACTTTGGTTACATTCGACGTCATAAAATCAATATAAAATTTTGCAAACTGCTGATTCTAGAGTGTACATTTTTGGTCTTTAGGAAATTCATTCAAGTTAATGTTTTTAACACATAAAGTTCATTGAACACTGAGTGTAGCCTCAAGAGCGCGTTTTTCGAATCCATCACGTTTTTAGTCTCCAGAAATGCAGTCTGTTGGGAATCAACCCAAAGAGAAAGCGAAGTCTGTACAAGTTTTTGGAAGAAAGGTAAGCATTGTGTTGCGATTTCTAAGGGGCTTTAGAAAACTGCGACAGCTGTTGCACATTGTAAACTCGGCTCTGGAAGCATTAGAGTTAACGGTAGACCACTTGATGTACTAGAACCACGTCCCTTGCTACCCAAACTTATGGAGCCAATCCTACTTCTTGGAAAGCACGGACTGTCTAATTTGGACATTAGAGTCCGAGTTAGTGGTGGTGGCCGAGTGGCCCAAATATATGCGATAAGACAAGCTATTGCTAAGTCAATTGTTGCGTTCCATCAGAAACATGTTGATGAGTGCTCTAAGAATATTATTAAACAAAAATTTGTCCAATATGATAGGAGTTTGCTGGTTGCTGACCCCAGGAGGTGCGAACCGAAAAAGTTTGGTGGTCCTGGTGCTCGTGCACGATACCAAAAATCATATCGTTAAATTGATTGGAAAAGCTTACTTAAATATATTTTAATGGCTGTATAATGCTTTGTGTTGTTGTCCTAAAATCTACTCTCCCTAAACGTATGACTTTGATTAATAAATGTATGGGGCATAGGTTAATTAAAATCACAAAAAGTGCCAAACGTTACTTTCTAATAATTACACACTCCCCAATCAAGAAGTTAGGTTATAGTCCGCCACCAGTCGCGCCAAATGTCTTGATATAATACTGATGTTGTGCTTGCATTCTGATACATATTTAGGTTGTACCCATAGTTTTCATTTTCAGTTTTCCATAGTCACCGAAGGACAAGTTTATCGCTTGTGGATTCACAGTATAAGTGGGATTTTCCGTATCTACTTGCAATAAGTTACCAGCAGAATGTTTCCCTAGAAACTGTTGTTGAAATTCCTTTAGTCTCCTTATATTACTAAACGTCATGTAGTCTCTAGGTCACTTGATTTCTTAAGGCTTCATGGTATGGGTCATTTTTTGATTGAGACCTGCGTGCCACTTATTAACAAGGAGTAGATATTAGATTCGAGTGTTTATTGCTCTGCGACGGACCATGTGAACTAGTTCTAGTATGTTTTGTTTTGAGTAGTCCGTGTATGTAAGCAGTCAGCTCCGATATCAGTTTTTTGCAAAGCATTTATCACACTGACCATTCAAAACCTTAGTGTTTAGAATTGCAGTCGATTCGAAATATTTAAATAAACGCTTGAACTGTATATACGTTAGTCATACTAACTGACTGACTGATCTCTGCTGCATTACATTGACGTCCTGGAAGCAAATTTAGTGCTTTCGTATAACTCATGAAACTGAAGAACCAGCAAAATCCTCCACAAGAGTCCAACAGTTGGAATGAAGTGCATAGTTAGGGACCTTTTTATCAGACCTCTTACGAAGTACATATAATACAGCGTAAATAACTTGCTTATTGACGTCACTTATACTAGACGAGTTATTTAGACGCAGAGATTTACGGATTTTCAGCGTCCCAACAAATGTCTTGGCATTATGGATTTTGATCGTTTAAGCAAATAACCTTTGAATTACAAGTATGAAATTGAGAACAGTTAATTAAGTCGTTCATTCGCGCCATGTAATTACCCGACCGCAGCTGCTATCTTGATGTGGTGGTCGGGCTCGCCTATCGTGATGACCCAACCGAGCTATATTGGCTGAAACGCATGTTTCTCTAGGTACTACCATGCTAAGCAGGTCTGTTGGAGAGCGATAAGACTATAGGCAGCAACCTGAGATCTGAGGGCGAAGTCGTAATGCTGACTGCAGTGGGGTCTGACAGCAGTAAGGTATTTTCCTCCCATAACCAGCATCTGTAACGATGCTGCATTCTTAACGAAAGGAAGGGGTTAGAAAACGTCGACCCTAAAAATGTCACACCTTATCTTACTCCACGGATTTCCGTCTCCGGCTAACACTTCGAGAACATCCCCTAACAAGATCGTGCGTAATCGGCCTCAAGCAGTTGCCACTTGGGCTCTGCGTTCGCGCCCCCGGATCACTATGACAAATACTAATCCAGTTTTCTTTTCAGGTACCTCAAGAAGTAATATGCTTTCATGGTGTGGGCAGCCAGAAAGTTACAACGGCACTCATACATCTAACAGCACACGACATCATCTTGTTCCAGGTCAAATAACACCATCAACTCTTAATAACTCTCTTATCCCCACGATTAACCCGTCTGGCATAACTTTATCACTTCACGCTTCTAATGCCAATGGTTTGAGTTCACGACACGTTATTCCTGGTCTCCTGAAACCTCGCACTAAACTACATATCGGACCTTATAGCGTTCGAATTTTATGCCGAATAGGACAACAAGCCTTCTTAGCTAAGACCCTTGATCCCCGCTCCATCGACGTCTGCTGCGTCTCTGAAACGCGTATACAGGATCCAAGTACAATCATTAGCTTGACCTCACCTTGCCAAAATAAAGAACCGGCCCGGCTCACCCTTCGTGTTTCAAGAGACCCCACCTCTACCACTCGGGGCCTTGCTGGTGTAGGTATAGAACTAAGTTCAAAAGCTGAAGAGGCTCTCTTTGATTCCCGGGGTTAGAAAAAATGCACACCTCGCCTTACTCCACGGATTTCCGTCTCCGGCAGTAAGGCCTCAACAAGTACGGAGCTACAATAACGAAAACCTCCATCAAAAAGGCCGTGTGTGACCGGCCTCAAGCAGTTGTTCCTTGGGCACTGCGGTCACGCTCCCAGGTCTTTCAGGCCAACCTTAACCCATTTCGCTTTTCAGGTACATCACGAAGAACCCTTCCACAGCGTGGGCAACTGGGAGGAGATAACCGCCCTCATACCGCTAACAACACGCAAGATCACTGCCATTTTAATCAAACTCCTTCTTCTATTCCTAATATTTATCCTGCCCCCACCTTCAAGCCTAAATCCTTATCTTCAACTTCCTCCTGTGTCATTGGTGCTAACGATTCCGGCCCACGAAATAACGTCCCGAGTATACTAAGACCACGCTCCAAACTTCACATTGGTGCATTCAATGTACGAACCCTGTGTTAAGTAGGGCAACAAGCCTCCCTAGCTAGGACATTAGAATCCCGCGCCATTGATGTATGTTACGTCTCCGAAACACGCATACAGGATCCTAGCGTGGTCATTCACTTGACCTCACCTAGTCAGAATGAACAACCTTCGTGATACACTCTTCGTTTATCTGGCGATTCAACAGCAACTTCTCGTGGGCTCGCCGGTGTAGGTATTGCGTTAAGTATGAAAGCAGAACAGGCGCTTGTTGAATGGATTCCTGTCGACAGTCGCCTATGTGCCGTCCGACTAAATGGTTCAGTAAGAACTCGGAAAGATAGGGACACACGCCGTTGTCTTTTCGTTGTTTCTGCCTACGCTCCCACCGACTGCAGCCTGGATGAAGTGAAAGATGAATTTTACAGAAAACTTTCTGAACTACTTCATAGGGCCAAAAACTCAGATTTGGTAATCTTGGCTGGTGATTTTAACGCCCAAATAGGTAGCTTGAACCAATCTGAAAGACATTTAGGTGGATGCTTTAGTGTTCCAGCTCAGAGAACGGATAACGGCGATCGTCTGCTGCAGCTTTGCTCAGATAGTCGGTTATTTCTAGCCAACACAAACTTTAAGCATAAGGAGCGACATCGTTTAACATGGAGACCTCCTGGCCCTACTCAACGGTGGACTCAAATAGACCATATTGCGATTAGTTACCGTTGGAGTGGCTCGATAGAAGATTGCCGATCTTTCTGGAGTACATGTTTGGACTCCGACCACGCTCTAGTGAGAGCACGCGTTTGCTTGCGCCTTAGCGGGCGAAGAAAAACTACCACAGGGAAACCTTTTAGATTTCATTTTAGTAATGAAACAGCCAAGATTAAATTCCAGGAACAACTGAGGAATCACTTAGGCAATTATAAAGATGCGTCCCAAATAGATACTGCTTGGCAAGATGTTCAAGCAACTGTGGCATCTACAATGATATCTATCAAGGACTTAAATCAACATGTCAAGAAAAATCAATGGATCTCAATGGCTTCTGTTGATTTAATAGACTCCCGAAGACTTATCCCATCGGGCTCCGAACACGATGATGAGCGACGAGTAATCAGGCATAAACTGACGAAAAGTCTGCGAAACGACCGTGAGCAGTGGTGGGTAACGAAAGCAAAGGAAATGGAAAAGGCAGCGGCGATAGGTAACACTAGACAACTTTTCAAGTTGATAAAAGAAACTGGGGTTAAAAAATCCAGCGTTAGTGAGACGATTTCCGAAAAAGATGAAACGCTTATTAGCTCTCAGTCTAGACGTTTAGAACGGTGGGCTGAACACTTCAAGGAACAGTTTAGTTGGCCTTCCGCTACTCTAAAACTTCCCACTATTTCGAGACAGCCAGAATGGAAAGTCGATTAAGGTCTCCCGACTCTTATCGAAGTCGAAAAAGCTATAGCCAATCTAAGGCAAAGCAAAGCAGCGGGTCCAGACGGATTATCCCCAGAGGTGTTTAGGGATGGTGGTCCCACATTGACAACCAGACTGACTGATATTTTGACTAAGGTTTGGGAACTTGACATAATTCCGTCTGACTGGTGTCGATCGTTAATCGTCCCAGTATATAAGAAAGGGTCAAAATCGTCCTGTAATAACCATACAGGAATTAGTTTGACTAATATAGTGTCTAAAATACTAGCTTCTATAATTATCAGATGCTTAACCACAACTCGTGATCTCCAAATACGAGAAAATCAGGCTGGTTTCAGACCTGGTCGCGGTTGTATAGACCAGATATTCACCGTTCGTCGGATCTTAGAACACAGACATACTTTTCGGCGGCCGACAATAGTGGTTTTCCTTGACTTGAAAGCAGCATTTGACTCCGTAGACCGTGAAGTTCTATGGCAGTGTCTTTCATTGAAAGGCGTGCCCCAAAAGTACATAAAACTTATTAAGGCTCTTTACTCAAGCACTATTAGTCGTCTCAGAGCATAGGGCGAACTATCGTCTGAACTCGTAACATCAAGTGGTGTCCGTCAAGGCTGCTCACATTCCCCATTTTTGTTTAATATCATAGTCGACATACTGTTGGAAATTACACTTTTATCATCTGACTTTTCAGGAATTGATCTCCTACCAGGAAATCCACTTATTGACTTAGAATATGCTGACGATATAGTCCTGTTCGGCGAAGACGCTGATAAGATGCAGAAGCTTTTAACAGCAATAAGCTCGAATGCAAGCATTTTCGGAATGCGTTTCTCCCCCTCTAAATGCAAACTATTGCTCCAGGACTGGTTTTCGTCAACCCCTGAACTAAAGATAGGGAGTGAAGTAGTTGAGCACGTCGACCACTTCACTTATCTTGGAAGTCTGATTAGCCCTAATAGGTTAGTCTCTGACGAAATCTCAGTACGAATTCAAAAAGCTCGTTTGGCTTTTGCCAACTTACGTCACCTATGGCGTAGACGAGACATTCGTCTCTCAACGAAAGGGAGAGTGTACTGCGCAACAGTTCGCTCTGTCTTACTGTATGGGTGTGAGACGTGGCCATTAAGGGTAAATGACACTCGAAGGTTACTAGTTTTTGACCATCGATGTCTACGAAACATCGTTCGCGTTAGCTGGGATCACCGAGTAAGTAATAACGAGGTTAGACGACGGGTGTTAGGCAAATGTGGTAAATCAGTCGATGAGGTTGTGAATCTTCATCGACTGAGGTGGTTGGGACATGTGTTGCGTATGCCCAACCACCGTCTTCCTCGACGCGCAATGCTGGCTGATATAGGAATAGGATGGAAGAGAGTTAGGGGTGGCCAAACTAAAACATGGCATCAGTCCATGAAGTCACTGACTGCCGGTTTAAGTCGTGTCGGTAGCTGCAGACTACCTGGATGGGGTCCTCGCGATTACCGTAACCAGTGGCTAAAAACACTGAGTGACATGGCCCAGAATCGGTCACAATGGCGCAGATGTATTCACTCATTGTCCTCCCTTAAATCATGAGCTTTAAATTATTCCATTACTTTCTTTCAACGCCTCCTGAACCATTTTCTATATGTTCACATTCCTTGTTACTATTATTATTTTATTTTATTGAAGTGATTTCTACCAGTGGTGGTGGTGTTAATCTTGCGGTGCCATGGTGGTATGGCAACTTGAACCGATGCACACATGTGCCAGGTTCTATGTTGATTGTACATAAATACATACATAGACAGTCGATTATGCGCTGTCAGTCTAAACGAGGAGGTAAGAACTTAGAAGGATAGAGCCACACGCCGTTCGCCTTTTTGTTGTCTCTGCCTACGCTCCCACTGATTGCAGCTCATGAAGAAAAAGATGAATTTTACAGAAAGCTGTCCTTCGAAAAGCTAAGCGCACTGATGTAGTGATAGTGGCTGGTGACTTTAATGACCAGATAATGGTGATCGTTTATTCCAACTATATTCAGATGACTGCGGACAGAGCAGCAGTACCTGATGGGTTAACTCGTGAGATATTAAAAGATAGTGGTATAGTTTTAGCAACGAGATTATCGGGATCTTAGCTAGAATCTGGGAATTGGATATAATCCAATCTGACTGGTCTTAAACACTAATCTTCCTAATCTATAAGAAAGGACAGAAGTCCTCTTGTGACAATTGCCGAGGAATCAGCCTAACCAATATAGTGTCCGAAATACTAGCTTCAATAATACTTCGACGTCTAACTAAAGCTCGTGAAGAGAAAAACTCGAGAGAACCAAGGTGGTTACAGACCTGGACGTGATTGTATAGACTCAATAGACACAGTTCGGTAGGTTCTAGAACATAGACACACTTTTAGCCGCCCAACAGTAGCTGTTGGCGTTTGACTCTATCAATCGTATAGTTATGTGGCAATGTCTGTCATTGAAAGGCGTACCACGGAAGTACATTAACCTTATACAAGCTCTCTACTTGAACACCACATGTCGAGTCAGAGCTTATGGCGGATTGTCGTCAGAACTGATTACCTCAAGTGGTGTTCACCAAGGTTGTCCGCTTTCTCCACTTTTATTTAATTTTATCATTGATATACCTTTAGAGTTAATAGTCATCGTCTGGTTTCTCCGACGTTGGCCTCCTTCCGCGAGATAAACTTGCTGACTTAGAATATGCAGATGATATAGTTCTCTCAGGTGAAAATGCTGGCAAAATGCAAATATCTTGACTAAGTTAAACATGAATGTAAGAATGTTTGGGATGCTATTTTCCTCCATCCGAATGCTAACTTGCTTCAGGATTGACTTGATTCGGCACTGAAGTTTGTGATAGGGAGTGAAGCAGCTGAATGTGTTAACCGCGTCACTTATCTTGGGAGCCTCATCAATCCTGGTGCCTGCTGAAATCTCAGCTCGTATACATAAGACCCGATTAGCTTTTGGGAATTTGCGTCATCTGTGGCGTAGGTGAGACATCCGACTACTGCGCAGCAGTTCCATCCGTTTTACTTTATGGATGTAGGACATGACCACTAAGGATAGAGGATATTCGTAGGCTCCTAGTATTCAATCGTAGATGTCTTCGAAACATTCCTCGTGTTTGCTGAAACCATCGAGTAAGCAATACGTGGGTTAAGAATAGAGTACTAGGTAGATACGGTAAGTCTATTGATGAAGTAGTAAATCTCCATCAGCTGAAGTGGTTAGGACGTGTTACGTGTGCCTGACCACCACCTACCTCGACGAGCAATGCTGTTTGGTATGGGAGTAGGCTAGAAGAAAGCTAGGGGCGCCAAACCGAAACATGGCACCAGTCCATGAAGTCATTGACGATTGAGCTGAACTATGTTAATGGATGCAGACTACCTGGTTGGGGTCCACGTGACGCTCGTGATAAATGGTTAGAGATCTTGGGTGATATGGTTCAAAATCGTTAGCAATGACGCAAGTGCATCCATTCCTTGGCTTCCTCCAAATTCTAAGTTTCTGGACTTATCATAATTTTCTCTTTACTGAATCATATTCCCCTAAATGTTATCTCTGATCTCTATTCCTTTCCATTAGTACTAACTCTGCTACTGCCTCCCCTACACTGGGATTCGATTCGAAAATTTAATCTCTATCTACTAATTGAGGCTTGGTAACTTGAACTGGTATGCATATGTACCAAGTTCTGCGTTGTAGCTAACTGACTGACTAATTTGTAGGAATATGCGGATGCTGAAGGAAACTAGTGTAGATGGCCAATGCAGCTTCAGAAAGACTGTATAACACGTCTGAGCCAGTGGTAACTTATGAACAGTCAACCATTTATCAATCTGAGACAACTGTTATGATAAGCGATGCTTGAATAAACTAACAGGAAGGGAAGATGAACAATTAAAAATATATATGTACGGATCTCACGGTAAATTATATCCTTCATAATCGTCATAAGTGTATTGACACACATCCTGGGCGCATAGTTCTCTTGGAAAAAGGGGGGGGGCAAGCTCACGAAATTTTAGAGTGTTGTTGAAAGTACGAGAGCAGTAGTCACTTTTTGGTCGCACACACCGTGGAACGGCTCTTCTGCTTGAAGTATATGAAAAATTTTGGACGGTCCCTACGTCCCGAAAGCGTGGCTGCAGCATCCAAGGGATAACTGCTCGGGGCCGGTCAAACACATTTCAACAAGTGGTTTTTGATGTATTTACTTTGTACACTGGAGGCGAAAACCCGTGGGGTGAGATATGTACCTTTAAGATTTACCTATCCCGTACGCACACTTCCTTTGTGGGAAGGCATCTTCGTGCCATCACACTTCTGTACAGTTTATTGTGACATTACCTCTGAACATTAGATTTGCTGCTTTTAGCCTAGCCGCTGGTCGAACGACCTTCCTAGTATGATAGAACCTTAAGGAACGATTATTCCAGCCAGTGTAGCCCAGGAAACCCCAGCCGCTAATAAGGGTAGCAGCATTAGTAGGAACCAAACTTTGACGTAAAGATCGAACCCACAAGGCAATACGAGAAATTCCTGTGCTAGCCAGTGACCTAGATGAGTCCATGCGCTATTTGTTTCATCAGAGTCGCAGACTCTAGGGACACTAAAGGTTTGGAATCATGGTTCTCTAACTGCGTTGAGTGGACCTTCTGCATACACCAGCCTGGTTTAAACAGCAGACGTTTATCTTTGTAAACAACACATGCGGCGTGAAGGCAGTGAATAGGACCTTTCTGATAGACGGCATACAAAACCATTGTGAGGGATAGCGAACTGTTAACACCCTCGACTGTATCAGAGCATCTACACTTAGAACTGAGAAAAATCACTCGTTAGTTTTAAACAAAAAAAGAATGTCACGAAAGTGCATCAAATTTGAGACGCCATTAAACCATACCACATAAAGAAAGAGACTTGATAAGTAATACGGAAGTATCTAGACGAGTAATATAGCGTCCGAGTGGTGTAATATGTACTTAAAACATAGCAACTCCATCGTCGCTGCTACCCTGACGTGGTTGAGCTTACCTGTCGTAATAACCAAATCAAATTATACTGGTTAGGACATTCGTTGCGTAAGGTCCTATCATGTCAAGTGTACTGCACGGCAGCTCACTCTGTTTGGACTTATAGATGCGAAACATGGGCCGGGCTCCAGATCCTTAGTCATAAAAACCATGATGTCGCCTGTATACCACAGAATAAGCAAATAAGCGATATTGTTGGTAGATACAGCGTAAATCAGACGAACAGGTCATAAACATTCACTGACTGAGTTCTCTGAGCTGGATGGTTTAATTGCAGAGCTTTCATCGCTTTTCTAGACAACTTCATCGGCGCAAACCACTGATAGAGAACGCGATTAAACAAAAAACATCCTTCTGGGCTACAAATCTTCCCTATCATGTGTTGTACATGCCTGCCTCGTTGTGCAATGCTAGTTGAGGTAGGAGTTCGATAGAAAAAAGACAAGGACAGCTAAACCAAAAATGGCATCTATCCACGAAGTCTTTGACTGTTGGTGTAAGCCATGTTGGTAGATGCTGACTACCTAGTTGGGGTCCGTGTGATAATCACGACGAGTGGCTGGACACGCTGGGTGACATGGTTCAGAATTGGTTAGTCACGCAAATGCATCCATCATGTCCCTCTAGATTCAGAGTTCCATTATTCCTTCATGTACATATTTGCTTTATTCCTTTCAGATGTTAAACTTGTTAATCTCGTGACCTTAATCTCGTCGTGCTAATATGGTATAGTAACTTGAACTTACGGATATATGTGTCGGGTCCTATGTTGTTCATGACTGACTGACCATATAATATCAGAGGCGGCGTAAATCATGATAGGCATGTCAAACACCGAAACAAGCCAGTAAGTATATTGCTTAACTAGCTTCTCTAATATCTCAGTTGATGTATTTCGCAAAACTAACTCACTGTGTCTAAAAATAGACGTGTACAAACAAATTAGTAGTTGGAAAGAAAAGGCAATAGTGTTTGAGTAGAATTCGGTGGTTAGGCAACAATCAGTCAAATCACATAGATAGTAATTAGCAATCCTAAGACGGAAAATGCAGTAGCTACGTAAAATAAAAATACATGCACAAAACCTGACTGCAGTCATAACAATAAGTAACTAGAGGAAAAACGACCACGTATTTGGTCCTAGCAAATATAATTAAAAACAGAGCTATATTTAGAAAGAACAATCAAAGTTTAAGAACAAATTAATGCATATTAATAGTGAGCACAGTGATAAAAATGTGCAGGGATTCCAAAATATGAGTAAAATGTAGCAATTTCAAAAATTTAACATGAAAGAAAAAATATAAGTTTTATTATCACTAGATGTTTCACCGTTTGAAGTGTTTCTTTTTATGTGCTTTAGAGTTCTTGCATTTACTAAGTGAAGCAACAACTTTCGTTGGTTTGTCATCATCGTTTACCGAAGTTTGTTGCTTCTGAACGGTATTCTAAATGTAAAGTTGAAAATAGAGTGTAAAAAATATTTAGAGTGGAGAAAAATGGATATAAGTAACTCACACAAATTGTTGGCGATCACTGATGATAAGATAGAGGGATATGGAATGGCTTTTAGTACATGATTTGTGAATACAGATTATTGAATAATTTGTTATTACGCTTGTGTTTGAGAACGCAATCACTATACGCTTATGGGAATAGTTAACCAGCTCTGCATATAAATTTATGTAGCCACACAAATATTAAATGTCACGTGAGTTAATTTTTTTAGCATGGAGTAATTTGTTATAAATAAATGTTAATTTGTCTTTACTGACTGCATACGCATTTTGTTTCACTTAGGATGAAAATCGTCATTATGTTGTTGAAAAGTGACGACGAGAAACTGGTTTAACAAAATTTTTTATGTTATATACCATAAAATACAATAATTCAGTCTTACGCAGATACAAAATGTTTACTAAATTGTATACTAAGTCTTATTACATATTTTCTACGGTATCCACTGTCTGCAGGAAGTGATACCATCAACATAATGAAACTAAGCTGAAATAGAGTAACTAATTGATATTGAATATCTCAGTAGTGAATAACAGTTTTATTTTTACCGTGAGAAATATCCAAGCATATTTGTAAAAATAATATTCGATACAGATGTTTACAAAGTTGCTAGAAAGTCTTATAATTTCCTATCTTTATGTTTTTCGTTGTAAACACAGAATATTTAGGTGAAGCAAACGTTCTTAAAATGATAAAACGGAACTTCAGAAATAATAATGACTTAGAATACATTAATTCTTGAAAATAGAGTTCACAGACAAAAAGTAGCGTAATTATTAAATAGGTGACCAGCCGATTCATGCAAAAATAACGAGAATAAACGAAGTTGAATGCTATGGTAAGTTAGTTTACAGATACCAGTTGACAACAGGCTTATGTTTATGGAAATCGGCATAAATGAATGCTAAACAAAATTTTCTATATTAAAAATAGCAGAATAAAACTAAGCTAGCAATGTCCAAGTGAAAATGCTAACTGACCTGTTCCCTTACACCATTAAGTTCAGAAACAATCCCAGAGTCCTAAAATCAAAAATGAATAGTGTGATTAATTTGGTCACACGAATAGCTAACAAAGCAACACATTTCAGATTATTTTGGTAAAGGAACTCCAGTTGGAGATTTTATCATACAATTTTTTTTGGTTAGACGGATCCACAACATCCAGTGTGATCCTTGCTAAGATGTTGTTCCCTGGAACGATAGGTTTCAGTATCCGTAGCTCGCTGAGGATTAAGCAGGCTGTTTCTAGCTATTCAGTAAATTATAACTACAAACAGAATTGTCAAGACAGCCAGTTAGATTGAATGATATGGCGTAAGTTGTTATTCAGCGACTTCGTGATGCTTAATGGACGTCATCTCAGTGAGCATTATATACAGACACTGAGTGGAGGAGACAGAGGTGGTCGGTTTATGATATGGTCGCTTGGTATGAAAGAAGGCTATATAAGACTAACCATTAATAGCCTGTCGCGACTTCTTGGTTGATGTTACAGAGATAGTATAAATTTACAGGTTGAGATGTAATTATATGCGGTTTGGAATATAAGCCGGCTGTGACCCTAATATATTCTACATTAAACTCTTCATGAGTGTGATGAGCTCCCTCAACCCAAAGACATCTTTATCAGAAGTATTTTTACGAGAACTACGTCGCATAATATTCAATTTTTCTCTTCTTTTGTTAAGTTCTACCGTTTTAAACATATCTTCCCTCACCGACATTTTTAACATATTTTCTAATTGTATTGAGAATATATTTCCGGCGTCCAACTGCCCCAAAATGTTACGTGTTTAAATAAAATGAAAAAAATTTAAATATGTCATTTTGCTCTTAAAGTATTTAATTTGGGTTATTAAAATAAAAAAGGTATCAGATAATGTCTGATAACTTACCGGTCCGTTTGTAGAAACCGAAATGCAATCATTGTTATTTTTATGAAGTTCAGGATGGGAAGTTGTTATCTGATCATCAATAAATGTAGACTCATTGCAATCAGCCGTAAATGATAGATCTTCGTCTGGAATAGGGATTGAGGCCAAATTATTGATATCCTCAACTGTTCTGTGTGAACGATACTCCCTTAAAATGCGACGATAAGAAGCAGTTTTTGCAAATTCCGTTGGATATGAAAACTTTCGAGACTGAGGTGTTTCACCAGTTGGAACATAAATTTGGTATTTTCCTTTCAGTATATCTTCCATCTCATTTGGAATAACATTCAAGTCTGTTTCAATCATGCGGAAACTTTCAGTGAACTTAAAAAGAAATAGAAAGAAATAACGGAGTAACAAAAAATGTTATAATTAATAATAACATGTAACCATTTCGTGACCTACTTCAAGACTACGTTCATTGCCTGAAGCTTCTAAGCCAAGAAGAATACGACTGTGCTCTTGAAGAGAACTAAAGAGATCATTGCTTACAACGCTTTCCATTTTTATTGTATGATCAAATGTATTATAATCACTATGATCTTGGTCGCTCAATTGCCAGATTGAGGCTTTTTTGAGTAAATCTGAACCAAGGCCATCAGTCGCGAATCGGTCAGCGCCCTTGCATATGTTGTTCATGCAATTCTTCACTTCTCCTTTTAGATTTTCGTGATTATGTGAGATAGTATTTGTTAATTCCTTTAAACGATTTATGGACAACATATTGGAATTGTGAGCTTTACAAACGTCATTCAAGATTGTTTCCTGCTTATTGGTTAGAAATGATTTTAATTTTTCAACTTCACTCTGACTAGATCTTGAGAATTCTGTTAGACGAGAAGATCTGGATGAAAGCTCCTTTGAAATCTCCTAACAAAAAAGGAACAGAAAATTAAAAGTACATGCATTAGTGCACATTCACGCGATTTCAGTCCTAAAATGTCTGGACATAAAAATGAGAGGTATGGTCGACAGTCAGAAGGAACAAGCGACACACCGCAATATATAAGGAACAAGAACTTATTAATATTTAGTGTAACATTGTGTAAACTTGCGTAAACAAGGAAACGAAATTTTGTAGTTGGGTTGAATTTAAAAATTAAATAAGTGTGTACAATTAAAAAGAACAGATAAAATGAAATTACTCGACAGTCTAACAGAAGAGAAGTTCAGGGACACGATGCAGTAATGTGGAGTGTTGTTATTAGTTTCTGAAGAGATCAATGATAAACGACTAACTCGAACCGTAAGCATCTGACTAGATTTGCACTTTGGTACAAAACCGGTTGATGGAGGTTAAGGAAAAGTTTATTACGATCAGAGAATATCTTTGAGGAATAAAAACGGACGAACCTTATCAGTTTGGGGATATTAAAAATGTGAAAACAAATGAAACAATAACCATTTCATAAGAGTTGTTATGAATCAATAAAAATACTTACAGTATCATGGGTTGTCGTCAGTTTCTTCATCTCATTAGTTATTAATTCCAATTCCTAAGATTCCAGAATAGAATGAAAAGCCAACTTATACACATAAGCCAAATACTATGTATGAAAATGCAAATTATTGTACTGTAACATGTCAGTTCAAGTTGCCGAAGTAGAATAAGGTAATGAATTGTTTGAAACTAGATATAAGTTGAAAAGGTGTCTAAGTAGGAAAACGGAAGGTAACCAAAATAAATTAAAACTTCCAGTTGTTGATATCTGTTTTATTTCGAGGCACATGAACACGAAGCCTGTGATATTAATCAACGGCTCTATCCTTGAACATCTCGTAACTTCTGGTCACGTTGCCCCGCCAGAGTCATCTACAAAGTCAAATGGCTCCCCGCAGGAGTGCACTGCTAAGGCTTCAACTAATCATCACCTCAGACGCAAACTTTGAGTACAGGAGAAACAAGCTCAATCTCTTAATTATTATTATTTAAAAAAATTATTATTTAATTCTTTCTTATCTTTTAATAATAAGTTTTGCTTCATCCTTCAAGTGTTTTTTCATATTTATTAAGTGGAAAATTACCACAGAAAGATTTCATCTGAAGAACTCCGATATATTTTAGGTTAGCACATAATCTATCCCCGACTTTTTAAAACTTGCAAGACTACCACGTAACTCACATTTGACACTTGAAAACGTTGGATTTTTTTCTTCTATTTATTACTAAAGCACTATAAAAATTGACGCAAAACTTCTTTTGTTGTAGACTATTCAATACATGTGGAAATTTTGCTAAATATGCGATAGTGTAACAGAGGTAAATGAATCATCTGAAAAATCGCTTCTCCGAATACTTTTTATTTTTACATTAACCTTGTAATTCTTAGTTCAGCTCATATCATCTTTAGGCTTTCAGATTTCTTATTATGCACCAGTAATGAAACTTACGGTTGCTAAGAAAGAAATAATTTCCGATTATTAACAACTTAATTAAGTGGCTCCCGTTATTTACGCGAAACTTACCACAAGTGTTCATCTAGTCGTTTAATCGTACTTTTAGCCTACAAATCAAATTTTTACGTAGTCTACTACGAGCAATGCTACATAATAGTACAACAGTATAATGCACATTGTAAACTAGTAGCATAATAGAGAACTTATTTGTACCGTATCTATGAAAATTGTCAATCGTTGCTTTAGTATAAAAGTTTGGTGAGGACCAGTGCAGCTTACGATACGAGAGTCAATCAGTTATGAGCATCGTAGAACCAGGCACATGTATATCATTACAAATGCACACGTTCCAGGTTAGCAAAGCACCAGTAAACAATGTAGTCAATAATTTAACTCATAATTCATGCAATAGGATTTGTAAATGTTACTAATGAAAATGGAACTCAGAGAAAACGTACGTAAATCTTTATGATGTTGAGTCACTGTTATCTGTAGTGTCCGACCCAATAAGATAGGAACAGAACGCATCGTAACGATTCAATCTACTCACTTCATCAAGTAAAAGATTGAGAACATGAGTTGAAAGATTTAATGGTCAACCGAATAACTATGTATACGAACATAAATTTAGTCATGCTCTAGGCAAAAGTAAATAATTTACGCGGTGGTGACTGATTTGCAGTTTCTTGTCTATTATCTATGCTCAATGGGATACTGAGGGTTCGATCATGAGACAGACATACGAACTGACTTTTACAACATGTGACTCATCCGTCGTATCCATTCATTCACTTCGATTCTAAGTATAGTCACGAATCTTTATACAAACATGTGTATTTTCATACAATAACATATACACAACGCTACTTACACTGAGCAATTTCCCACATTGTGCTCTATAGGAAACCATTTGATTTTGTATTTCTTTATCGTGTTCCATTTCAGAATTCACGAAACCAGAAGACAATCCGGTGAAATGATTTATTTGCATGATAGCATAATCTAATTCTTGACTCGACGCTTGGTAGGCATTAAGCTAAAAGAAAAAGAATGATGCAAATGCAGGTTGACAGAAAGTGAATCTTGTGAAAACGAGTAGTTTTGTAGTTTACACATAATAGGCTATGCAGTATAATGCTCCACTGTTGACACGATTAGTTCACTCGTGGCCAGTTAGCGCCAATGAACAATCGAGAAGGTTTTAGGACATTCGCATATCGATTTTGCATAAGCTCTTGTGTAATTAATTACTTAGTTTCCCTTTCTGCTTGATGATGTTCCATTTCTGAATACAGTTTGATATCTGCTCTATTCATGTTCTAATTTGAAACGAAGTCAGTGCTGTTGTCGAGTCGTAAGATACAAGACGGGACTAGATTATAGGGTCAATAGGGACATCTTAACTTCCTTAAATGTAATGGCCGTTTTAATTACATCTATACTAAATACGAACTTTGTTTACTCAGCTTTAAATCCAACTCTGGTTGTGTGCGGGTAAATAATTATACCCGGTTGCCCAAACCAAAGTAAATGTTTGTGACGTGAGAAGAGAGCTGTGTGCTTTAAGCGCTAAGCTACCTAAATATAACACAACTTACCAAGTACATATTTTTGTCCTCGGTTTTAAGTTATACTGAATATGTAAGGGTCCATAATACCATCTAACTGCCCAAACCGAAGTGGAGTCAATTATGAAACTCCAATCAACTAAATGTTCACAATTTGAGTAAATACAAGACAAGCACTTATTGTTTAACGACGTATGTATATATATGTACAACATAGAACCTCGTATATGTGTGAATCGGTCTAAGTTGTCACGCCTCAGCAGCACAGCAAGATGAACACCAAACTAATAGTAGCAGTTAGTACAATGGCAGTAAGGAAAGTGTGGACATAAATAATGTGATACACACAGAGGAAAAATAGTTCGTGGAAAGGTATAACATAGTTTCATGTTTACAGCTTAAGAGAAAGAAAACAGTGGGTGCACCTACGCCACTTTGACTGATTCTGAGTTATGTTGCCTAGAGTCCCCAATAATTGGTTACGAGATTCGCACCAACCCTAGCCAGGTAGTCTGAAACTAAAAACATGTCCAAGACCAGCAGTCGGTGACTCCATGAATTGATGTTATGTTTTGATTTGGCCGTCCGTAGTTTTCTTCCATCATACACCAATAACAATCAGCATCACCAGTCGATGGTGGTTAGGCATGTGTAACACATGTTTCAACTACTTCAATCGACTAAGATTCAAAACTGTATCAAGCGATTCACCATTTTTCTCCAAAATAGAGTGTCTAACCTCATTACTACTTACTCGGTGGTCCCAACGAACGGGGACAATGTTCCGAAGATATTGATGATCAAACACCAACAAAGAACGAATGTCACCAACTCTCGATGGCCACGCTTTACATCCAAACGGTAAGACAGAGAGGACTAATGCGTAGTACACTCGTCCCAGCTGACGTAAGGTGATACAAGCCGAACAAGTCGTGTCGAGAGTTCGTCAGACACTAACCCATCAGAGCTAATCAGACTTCCAAAATAAGTAGTGGTAGACGTGCTCAACTACTTCGCTCTATATCCTTAGTTTGGGTGTTGACGCAGATCAGTCTTGAACCAAAAATTTATATTTAGAGGTGGAGAAACGAAACTCGAACTTGAGTTGTCGAATAATGATATCAAAAGACTGCATCTTATCAGTGTCTATAAAAAACAGGACTATGACATCTGCATATTTTAAATCAATACGCAAATCCCGTGGTAGATTAATTCCTAAAAACCAAGACTATGAGAAGAATATTTCAGGCAATAAATATACGATGAAATCAAACAAAAATGTGGATAGTGAATAGACTCGATTGGCACCACTTAAAATAATAAGTTTAGATGACAGTTCATTAAACTCTCTAACTTAAATGGTGGTGTTCAAGTAAAGAGATATCATAAGGTTTATGAACTTCTGAGGCACGTCTTTCAATGACAGATACGGATATAGAACCTCTCGGTCTACAGAATCAAATGCTGCTTTAAGTCAAGAAAAACTAACATTTTCAGTAGCCGATAAATAAGTCTGTTATCTAGAAACGGACGAATGGAGAACATTTGGTAATGTGTTCAGAATTTATTGTGATCAGGTTTATGATATTCAATAAAGCGATGACTAATATTATGATTATGTCTATTTGAATAGGTAGTTTGAGGAGATAGCATGGGTTTATTCTATCACTAAACCAATCTTAAACCTATTATGTTTGAAACATCCAAGTACAAAATATCCAGCAAACATTATGTATATATATTCTCAGATACCACAGATTGGATTAATGTAATACAATAAAGATAAGGAAACTTGATAATGATAAACCAAACAGAAACGTATTCGGTAGTAGTTTGTAAATTAAGAATGACCGGATGTGTTGTGGATCCAAGAATGTGGATACCTGGCCAATTCATTATTCTAGAGGCAACAAACTAACATGTACCTTCTTAATTTGATGTTCTTGAGCTTTATTTAGACATCAAATGACAGCGACTATTATATTGAAAGTTATATTAATCAAAATAGACTCCTCTCTGATTATTCTCAGAGAAAAATCAACATGAAACTGGTCAAAACAGTTTAGTCATAGAAAACGAGAGAAAAAAAAGTTACTACACAAATTGGTTGCATGTAGAAAAAATTACACGAAACGGATTTGAAAGTTTGTGCAAAGTATCCTGACAAAATAACGCTAACGGAATTTATACTAAACAGAACTCAAAAGTACATACTTGATCAACTAGGCATCGATCCAATTCATCTGCACCAGTAGACAGAGATGTGACAAGTGTCTGAAGACACTTAAATTGTGGGATAATGATGGCATCACGAGCAACCTTTGCTTCAGTAGCCTGATCTTTAGAAAAACTGCTGATTTGGTTGGCAGCAGAAACATATTCATCGGCAAGGAAAGTTCGTAGCTTTTGCACCATTTCTCGTTGTACTTTCACGGCATTACTAGTAGACAGCATGAGTTTCGCCTTTAAGCTACCTAAAATATTTAATGACTAAGTAATTTAGTGCAAGAACGTAGAACGAATGCTAAAATATCAATTCGTTAGGAATGAAATAAGAGTTAAGAAATTTCGAAGTAGAACGACTGGTCGAGCAACTCAATGATGAGTCTGCAGTGAGATAAGTAGTCTTAACTGGAGGGAATCTTTGTTGGCTATATTATCAAGAGAACAGTATATTTTACTAAATACTAATCCGAATCATTAACTTATCCAGTGAACGACTATTAGCTTCCTTACGTCTCTAATATCGTCATTTCATTGGTGTGGTAAACCTTTTGCGTCCTGTTGTATTATATATTATAAGAGAAACAAAGTAACAAAGGTTTGATGAAATAAAATGTACGGTAAAGATTTAAATTTGTTGAAAGTAAACGAACTTAAAACTCAGTACTTCTTGGGATCGTTAATATTAAGTATAGCAGTTTTAGCAGGATAGCCACTAACTAAACACATCATTAAATAATGGACAGAACCGACAAATGCATCATAAATATTTTTTAAAAGCAAAGTTATGAAAAGCAGTTTAATGAGGCTTTCTTACACGTAAATAAGCACATCATATAAACTGTAATGAGTTGCAATTACCTGATTATTTATAAGCACGATTAAAGAAATTAACGAGGAATTTACAAGTAGAAATTAATACAGAAAGCTCAGATATCTAATATCTAGTGAACAATTTAATAGTCTCACTTGATGCATTTAAAACTACTTGATTCCTATGTGTTTGTACATAATATTTTGCTTACTTGTACTATCCCGAACAAAACAACAGAAATCTTTAACCTGTGTAGCAAGGGTAAACAAGTCGCGTGTCATTGGTGTCAGACGCTCCGGCAACCAGCTGCTGTGCAATGTGTCCAAACGTTCACGGTTTTCTTTATCGAGGTCAGATAGGCGAACTAACTTTTGGTGCAGACCATTTACATCACTAATAGCTGAATCAGTTGTTGATAATAACGATTTCGCTTGTTCATGGAGGCGAGATTCTGTTTTCTTATGTTCTTCGCGTAAGTAATTTGTTTCTTCATAACGCATTTTTAATTTTAAAAAACGCACACGCAGATTTTCCTAAAAGTTGAAGTTAATATCTCGCATAAAAGCATAAACAATGACGAATATAATGCAAATTGCAAAGCTATTGCATATGGCAATCAAATAAAATAAGTGATGATATATGTGACGAAATAGTTTCTGAAAGTTAGTTACCCAGTAAAGTCTCAACTGAACCAGAAGCAACAGTTCCGCTAAAACTAACATCCATAATATGATGTATGAAGGACATAAATAACCTATATCGTTGCGAGCAACTTCATGTTTTACCTATGAGACCAAAAAACTAGAATGAGATCTGTCTATCAAATAACACTGACATAAGGTACTAGTTAAGCGAAACCCCAAATAAATGAATTGTTGGTATACTGCTGGAGCTCAGGTAGGATAGTCCCAGGTTATGCCATATATCATGTAACAAATTGAGCTATGTATATTGATAGTAAATATCCACTGATTTATCATAAACTTCTCTTAGTGTTATTCACGTTACACTAAGATTTGAAAAATTCATACAGAATTATGAAAAATGATTTGGTATGCAAAAGCACTGACTCACCAGATCCTTTTGATAAGCTATTAACTCATTTTCCACTTCTTCCTTACGCATACGGGTTTCACTAAGCTCTTCTTGAGTAACAGTAAATAATTCTTGAACTTGGACGATTTCCTCCTCTAAGATTTCTCGCCTTTCTTCAAGTTCGCTAACATGTCAGAGATTTGAAACAATATCAAAGTGAAAAATATTTACACATATTTTACGTGGTTAGGTAAATACTGAAAGGGACAATGATTGCAAAACAATGTCTGAACGTCATTCTGTTCGAAGTCAAAAGCCACAGTTAGTAAATATTAATAATCTCTTTTATGTTTGCTCCAAATACTTAGCAATCAACCAAAGCCTACCTAAATTCATTGAAAAATGTAAAAATGCAATGAGGCAACGAGCTTATTGTAGTTAACTGCACAGAAATCGAGGTTGGATATTTTAATGGGCAACCAAACCATACTGCCTAAAACACTTGCGCTTCCGGGTCCTGGTATCAACGTACATCCATTACGGTATATTGGCCAAAGTCAATGTTATATCTTAGAAGCCGCATAAGACCAACCTCTATCGGTCTGTTCCGACTTTCTGGTTGGGGTCCTAGAGATGGCGCAAATTAGTGGCTTGAGACATTATCAAATACTGTACAGAATAAAAGCCAATGGTGATCTCGCTGCAGTTACCTATTACAATCTATAGAAAAGTATGATTTCTCTTACTGGGAATGAAATCTTGTTTGTACCTCTATCCGATCTGTCTTTCGCCTTGTTTTGTTAAACTTTGGATTTTCCTCCTCGATTACCTTTTCTATTTTCCCCACGACGTTACTTCTATGTGACGCACATATTTTTGGTGCCAGTCTGCATGAAATTTTTCGTTAAAATAAATTTCTGAGGTACCCCTTTCAATGACATAAACTACTATGGAACCTCTTGGTTCGCAGAGTCAAATGCCACTTTCAGGCAAAACAATCTACTATTGTCCAACGCCGAAAAGTGTTTCAATATTCTAAAACCTGACGAATGGTGAATACTTGGTCGATACAATCACCACCAGGTCTAAAGTTAGCCTGATTTTCTCGTGTTTACAGTTCATGAGTTGTAACTAAGGGTTTGATAACCAATGAAGCCAGTCTTTTAAACACGATACTAGTCAAGGTAATTCCTCTATGCTTACAGGAGGATGAGAGGAGTAAGGGGCAACCAAACCAATCAAACTATGAAGTTGTTGACTGCCAGCCTGACGTATTGGTAGGTGTAGTCTACTAACAACCAATGGGTGAGGACGCTGGATGACATAGTTAAGAATCAGTCACAATGGAGCACGTGCATTATATCCACTAAAACCAGAGCTTTGAGATTACTCTCTGGCTACTTTCAATGAACAAAATTTTATAGTCACATTCTCTATATCCATTCATTTTACTATCACTGATAGTAGTATTGTTTCCAATTTGATGTCCATACTGCTGTGTTAATAACATGTGGCAGCTTGGACCGATGTATATATTTTTCAAGTTCGATATTGTACATGTCTGAATAATTGGTAGACTAAGTAACGCCTCAATTAAAATGTATCGAGAACAGATTATCCCTAAGCTTAATATGGGAATCAGCGTGGAGACAATATTGATGCAGTTTGGTAAACAAGTAACTGAGTGAACTGATTAACACATTTCAGTGGTAGCGCACAATACGATTTGAAGACTAGATATTTAATTAACATTTGTGCAGAAACTGAGGTTCAGAACTTTAACACCCAAGCTAACTTATTTGCATTATAGCATCTGATAAACAGACTTACCATATGCGACTTCTTTGTTGAGAGAGCTGAGACTGCAATACCTGATAATTCTCTTCATTCACAAAAATACCGTTCTTCGTTCGGGCAGCTTCAAGGTCTCGTCGTAAACGCTCTAACTCTTCATTATAACCCCTAACCAAGTCAGTTTTGTTAAGTCTTGCGTTAATTTCGGGTCGGTTTTCTATGTTCTTTGCCCTATGAGCGTAGTCCAAAGTTGATAAGGTATCTTCTATATTAGTCATAACAGGACTTATAGTCGCAATTATTGAGGTTTTGGTACGCCCACCAAGTGAGTCCTGGAGTAACCAGAAATAATTAAGTGACAATTATGTAGGTAAACAGGCTTAAAGGAACGTTACGTCAATACTTAACACATCGCTTGACAGAAATTCCGTCGCAAGCTACTTCTAAACTTAAATCAGTAATGCAAACAATAATATATAGATAACCAAAGACCTAACCATTATTTGCAGATGCATTCACACTAAAAACCCATAATCACTTGAAACCTAAATAGTTTCCTGGTGTGAGCTTAGAAAGTCGGAATTGTTTAATGAAAGACAATGACAAATGCAATTACCCTATAACATGTCCCACAAGACTGATTAATGATATCATCAAATCAAAAATGATTTCAAACTTGAGTTGGTAATAGTGAGAATTTCCACTGACTGAGGTGGTTGTAGTGTGCATTGGGTATACAAAGAGAAAACCTACCATCATACACAATGCCGACTGGTGTAGAAGTAGGTTGAGATAAGTTAGCGGTGAAACCAGTACACGAAATTACCGACTATTTACATGTGAAATATTGGTAGATAAGGACTAACTGGCCTGGGTCAACGCGATTATAATCAGTGGTCTGAGAACTGTGACAGAAATGTCAGGAGCAAATTGACTACACATTCAGCGTAAACTCCTTGTTAAATGCATTTATAAAATGACAAAACTAAGGAACACGCAGAATACAGGATAATTTTCTGTAGATATGGACAGGAACCATATATATATATATATAACTCCGCCTGGAGCCCCCACAGGGTTTCTGCCGATCCCAAGCCCGGATAAAGGAGGAGGGTTGGGCATGGGGTTAGCAACCCCATCCCGTAAAACAACTACCATGCTAAAAACAGCTTACGAGTAAAAATCTTTATAACCATTCTAACTCTGCCCTGGAAGTTGGAAGGACTAATATGACGCTTCATGGTGAAAGCCGAGCTCCTTCGGAAGCCATGAGGCCGATGCCCCCTCTTCTGACAACAGGAGCAACAATTAATATACTTGACCAACCCCAAACAGCTGTCCCCTGGACACTGCGGTCACACTCTCAGGTCATCACGACCTCCCCTAATCCTCTTTCTCTTTCAGGTTCCTCAAGAACGACCCTTCCACGGTGTGGGCAACCAGGAAGTGATAACCGCCCTCATACCTCTATTAGCACTCGAGTTCACCTCGTTCATGATCAAACACGTTCTCCATCTCTGGTCTCTTCTTATAACACTTCTCCTACATTTTCTATGCGCGCCACTTTTACTGGTTACCCGAGTCCCCAAATTATCATACCGGGTCTCCTGAAGCCACGCTCTAAACTTCATGTTGGAGCTTTTAATGTGCCTACGCTGTGTCAAATCGGTCAACAGGCTGCCTTAGCTAAAACACTAGAATCTCTTGCAATTGATGTATGCTGTGTCTCCGAAACACGCATACAGGATCCCAGCATGGTCGTCCGTTTGACCTCACCCAGTCAATGCAACGGAACAGCACACTTCACTCTTCGTTTATCTGGAGACTCTACAGCAAACTCACGTGGCCTTGCTGGTGTAGGCATAGCACTAAGCTTACGGGCAGAACAGGCACTTCTCGAGTGGGTTCCTGTAGACAGTCGTCTATGTGCTGTCCGTCTTAATGGCACAGTACGAACTCGGAAAGATAGGGACACACGCCGATGCCTTTTTGTCGTCTCTGCTTATGCCCCCACTGATTGCAGCGCTGATGAAGTGAAAGACGACTTCTATATGAAGTTCTCTAGCCTCCTTCAGAAAGCTAAGCACTCAGACATAGTAATTATTGCAGGAGATTTTAATGCCCAAGTAGGTAGACTAAATCAGGCTGAAAAGCACTTAGGTGGGTTACTCGGCATCCCAGCCCAGAGAACAGACAACGGAGATCGTCTGTTGCAGTTATGTTCAGACTACCGTTTATTCTTAGCTAGCACGAACTTTAAGCATAAGGCGAGACACTGTTTAACCTGGCGACCTCCAACATCTACACAACGATGGACACAAATTGATCACATCGGCATCAGCTACCGTTGGAGAGGTTGTATAGAGGACTGCCGCTCTCTCTGGGGCACGTGCCTAGACTCTGACCATGCCCTAGTGAGAGCACGTATCTCTATGCGTTTTACTGGTCGCAGAAAGGTTACATCAGGCAAACCCTTTAGATATCACTTTGAGTCTGAGAACGCTAAGATTGCATTTAGAAATGGTTTGGCTAAGCATTTACTCGCCCATGACCAACAGGTTTCTCCCGAAGTAGCTTGGAATGATCTTAAAGCAGGTGTATACGCAGAAGCGCTATCAGCATCTAACCTCAATCCAATGGTTATGAAAGACTATTGGAACTCTAGAACTTCTATGGAACTGATGGAGGCTCGAAAACTCATTCCAGCAGGCTCGGAGTATGATGAAGAGCGACGACAATTGAAACGTAGACTGACAAAGAGTCTGCGTATAGATCGTGAACAGTGGTGGGCAACAAAAGCAAAAGCGATAGAATCATCGGCAGCGACAGGCAATAGTAGACAGCTGTTCCGACTTATTAAGGACACTGGTATCAAGAAATCGGCAGTTAGTGAAATCATCTCTGAAAAAGATGGGTCGAGGATCTACTCTCAATCTAGAAGATTGGAACGATGGGCAGAACACTTTCAGGAACAGTTCAACTGGCCCCCAGCCACTCTTAGCTTACCCATAATCTCCAAGCTACCTGAATGGAAAACTGACACAGGTCCCCTAACGCTCAGTGAAGTTGAGAACGTCATAAGTAAATTGAAACGAGGGAAAGCAGCAGGGCCTGATATGTTGTCTACCGATATCTTTAAGGATGGTGGTCTAGTTTTAGCGTGCAGGTTGACTGACATTTAGCCAAAGTCTGGGAACTAAACACCATCCCATCTGACTGGTCTCGATCGCTGATCGTTCCAGTATACAAAAAGGGACAGAAATCCTCTTGTGATAACCACAGAGGAATCAGTTTGACTAACATAGTATCTAAAATATTAGCCACTATAATCATCCGACGTTTAACCAACACTAGAGAACAGCAGACTCTAGAAAACCAGGCTGGTTTCAGACTTGGCCGGGGTTGCATTGATCACATATTCACCCTGCGCCAGATCCTTGAACACAGACATATGTACCAACGTCCGACTATAGTTGTATTTCTTGACTTGAAAGCAGCTTTCGACTCTGTAGACCGTGAAGTCTTGTAGCAGTGTTTGTCATTAAAAGACGTACCTCAAAAGTACATTAACCTTATAAAGGCTCTCTACTCGGTCACCACTGGTCGAGTCAGAGCATATGGCGAATTGTCACGAGAAACTTCATCCTCAAGTGGAGTCCGTCAGGGTTGCCCCTTATCCCCTTTTTCATTTAATTTCATCATAGATGTACTCTTAGAAATCTCACTCACTTCTTTTAACTCCTCAGGAATTAATCTCCTTCCAGGAGGCCCTCTCGTCGACTTAGAATATGCAGACGATATAATTCTGTTTGGTGAAGATGCGCACAGCATTCAGGGCCTCTTGAACACCTTGAGTATCAATGCAGGCATATTTAGGATGAGCTTCTCCCCTCCCAAATGCAAAATGTTACTCCAGGACTGGCCTGCTTTTCCTAAATTAGTTATAGGGAGTGAAGTAAATGAATACGTTGATCGCTTCACTTATCTTGGAAGTCTTATCACCCCTGGTAGGTCGGTGTCTGACGAAATCTCAGCGCGGATTCAGAAAGCCCGATTGGCATTTGCCAATCTACGGCACTTGTGGCGCAGACGAGATATCCGTGTCTCAACGAAAGGCCGGGTGTACTGCGCAGCAGTCCGCGCCATTTTAACATATGGCTGCGAAACATGGGCCATGAAAACTCAAGATATGCGTCGACCCCAGATATTTGACCATAGGAATCTTCGGAACATCGCTCGTATACCATGGAATAACCGGATTAGTAATAGTGAAGTTAGACAAAAGGTTCTTGGGAAACACGGTAAATCAGTCGAAGAGGTCATTAACTTTCATCGACTGAGATGGCTGGGACATGTATTGCGCGTGCCCGACCACCGTCTACCCCGTCGCGCCATGTTAGCTAGGGCTGAAGTAGGATGGAAGAAGGTTAGGGGCGGCCAAGCCAAAATATGGCATCAGTCCATGAATTCCTTGACTATTGGTCTAAGCCATGTAGGTAGATGTAGACTACCTGGTTGGGGTCCGCGCGATGATCGCTACAAATGGCTGGAGACACTCGGCGATATGGCTCAGAATCGGTCACAGTGGCGCATTCACTCTTTTACCTCATCTAGATCTTAAATTCTATTGTTATTTTCTAGACATCTTTACTTTACTCTTCCCTCTTGTATTCTGTC
Organism: Schistosoma mekongi; assembly: GCA_034768735.1. Taxonomy (NCBI): domain Eukaryota; kingdom Metazoa; phylum Platyhelminthes; class Trematoda; order Strigeidida; family Schistosomatidae; genus Schistosoma; species Schistosoma mekongi. Next base: position 24,950,230 of record CM068308.1, read on the forward strand.
TATACGTTACCTCAATATTCTCGTAGTGCTAGTGTGGTATGGCAACTTGAAATTACAGGCGTTTGTGCCCGGTTCTACGTTGCTGATGACGATGACCATATATATATATATATATATATATATATATATATACTAGACTTTAAGGTTCTGAATTGATAAGCAAAATCAGAGACACTAAATGTTAGTAGTTACCTGCAACAAGCGTGTAAGTTTACTTTCTCTGTAAGGTACATGAGGAGCATGTTCCACAAGTGAAGTTATTACACGACCCAGAGTCAAGAGACTTTGGTTGATCGACCCTGCCTCACGAGCCCGCTTTTCAACAGCACCCGACCTCCCAACATTTTCGCTGCCGGCAAGATCTACTAAGTGCAATTTTCCAATACGTAATAATTCTTCGCTAGTAATAGCATTTGTCTCTTTTATATGTACAGTAACTGTAAAAATAGAATGAGAACGACTAAACATAAGAAGCAAACACGCAATACCTAGACTGGGCATTTAGAAAGGTAGCAGCAGTTTGGCGTCTTGCAAGTCCCCGCTCAATAACACTATAAACATCATCTTTATCCAGAACTACTACCTCCCGAAGACCTTTAACAATAACAGAACCTTTGCGGTTGATATCATCGTATATTGTAAGACGTGCAACATCCTCAACAGCGGAAAGAAGGTCAAACAATTCTTCATTATAAACTTCTAAAAACGAAACGCGAACAGAGAAGTCCGAACCCTGAAAGATTACAACATAATGAAACAACATACATTTGACTGCAGGGTCTCAAAGAGGTGGCTTAAGGCACGCGGGATAATCCCTGCTAGAGGATCTGTTTCCCACTCATAGCGAAGCTTGTCAGATCTTTCGCCAGTCATTGTGAATGTTTTACCACTACCTGTCTGCCCATAGCTGAAAGGGTTAGTCAGATTTATCGAAAATTACGCAAATATTGTACAGTTATAACCCATTATTATTTCCTCAATCATTGGGGCAACCATAGTTTTGTAGACATCAATTTGTTTGGAATACTGATTGAAGACGTGGTCGAACGTGAAAACTTTCGACGCACATTTATCTCTCACTGTCACTTTTTCTCGACTGCACTCCACACAAGACCGTGAACATTTTTCCAACTCCTGTTTGTTAATAGGCCTAATGTTTATCAAAACACTAGATGCAAAAGACTTACCGACAACGGACAGCAACGCGTATATTCTGCTGAGAATCTCGTACCGACATCGTTTCAAAGTGAAACGAGCGCCCGGTTTGTTATAAGCTTTTATTGAAACAGTTAAACGCATTAAATCTACACTCTAAGTACAAAGAAAATATACGACTGATTGGTGATAAGAGTTTAATGTAATACCATTGCGCTTTTATTTTACGTGATATTTTTTCAGTTCAAATTCCAAACGAAATTCGTCCGCGCACTAAGTGCTACAATTTAGTGTTTGCTTTGCGATAAAACTGATTGAACTCCTACTTAAAATCACGATTAACAGCGCAGAAGATATTTCGTCGATATGGAAGTTTGTACTACTTTTTTAATCTTGAAAGAGCGAAACATGAGTTTGTGAAACACGTGTCACTTATGGCACTTATATTGCATATCGTCGTTCAGTACCTATTGAGCTGAACTAATTACAGAGCCTTCTTTAAAAATAATCAGAAGAAAGCACCAAAAGTAATTTTCTGTCTTTACAGACACATTTATTTGATCCCACTTAAGGTGTTATTTACTGCTTAAGTTTGGAAGCGTTGTATTGAGATTAAAGGGGGGGGGGTTTTATCGATGTAGTTACCCGAGAGCCGCTTAAACGCATATCCTACGTGCATTTAATTCTCGCATATCAGTTGACTTCACAAGCATTTAAGGTTTGTCTGGATGCAGGCAAATAGGAAGGTCGGTATACAAGGATGGATAGGAATGTATTTGGATTCATAGTAATCAAACAAACAAAAAGTTTCAAACATCTATGAAGTGAGTGAATAAGTTTAACTATATATTAATCGTGAATGTGCAAATGAATGTACAACATAAAAGTCAATGCATTCAATGTACACCCGGTAAATGACCAAGTTACGCTTGTCGTATAGCCAGAGTAGCGTCTAACTATTGAACACACAAGTACAAATAAGAACAGAACTGGGGGCAGTTAGAGATGGGGGGTGAGGAAGATGCGTCTGATCGTAAGCACTGTGCAGACGTGATAACAACTTCTATGGAATCTTATCGGAGGAGGTGCTTCCCACAAGTCATCATGTCGTGATAAGATGGTGCTTGACCGAGCGTCTTCGGGTAAGACTAACACTGTCAGAATTAATGATGAGAGACTATGCAGCTACAGATTAGGAGAATTATTTACCGCTGCATGTTCAGGGGACAATCTTGATTTCAACAGGTGATGGTTTATATGGTATATTATGTAATATTACCGGTGCACAATAAACAAACTATGAATTCCACGCTTTTAAGCGTGCTAGATAGAATAACGTATTGTAATAAATACTCTGAAATCTAGCGGAGTAATTCCGTACCCGTTTTACGGCGTAAAACCTGCTATTGTTGATGTTAGCGACCAACTAATGGATATAGCCTCGTTCACACGTTATCACAATAACAAATGTTAATGGTATGACGCGCACCTAAAGAAAGCTGATTACCTTGGAGAACTGTTTTACTGTAAACTATTTGAGTTATGTTGGTAGTATACAAAGTAGACATCTTATTCCTATTATTATTATGTTCCTCTTTGGATTGTCACCCCGATTAACGCATCAAACTGTCAGCGCATCATTTCTCATTGATGAACTACAGTTAATTGACTATGTGTACGTTACCCCAGTTCACATTCATAAATAGTCATATATTGTATAGTTGTTAGTTTTTTAATTGGTTGACGGTGTGGTCTGATTGTATGTATATATAAACGAATGTTTGAAATAAAATGCGATTCTGTCCGGTTGGTCTGTCATCTTAAGTTCTTCTATCTCCAGCTTGGGACTTAGTGGGCATAGTGCAGACGCTCAGTGATCGACTATGCACCACATTGTCGTTAGATACTTCGACGGATTTTTACTCCATAACAGTCTGTCCGACGACCGCTGGATTCCAGGCCAGAATAGGAAGGATCAAAGCCAATGAGTCATCCTGACAGAATCATGTCGTCTTTTATGCATTCCTTTATATATATGAGAAACATGACCACACCATCAACCAATTAGAAGTTTAAAATTAATATGAAATGAAGGAGGTAATAGCAGTGAATAGGGGTAACCTGTACACAAATGATAACGGCCTTTACTAGTCGTCCAACATAACAGCCTATTGGCAACTAAACAATGAATGGATTATTCTAACTCATCAACAATAATATCGTTTGTTCATGCGAAGTAAACAGGGCTTTTGGTACCCCGTGGCGATAATCTATTTTGTGGAACTTAATATTATTTTCCTAAATATATTCCTCTCTTCCAAGGCTAGACCTTATATAATAAGTATTAAAGATTTGTAAGCCTGGCCATCATGGTTAGGGTGGGCCAAGTTGGTTTGACTTTAGTATAAATCATATAAGTTAGGCAGTCACGCTGACTCAGTCGAGTCGAGTAGACTGGGAATATAAGTTGACGTTAGTCCAGCATTTGCAGTATGTTGACTACTGATCTTACATGCTATTCATATCAAGGATATCCTGTAAGATCTTTTTTGATGATTCTGTGTGAAAATCCCTCCAAGTAACATTTTCCCCATTGTATTTCGTTTGTTTTGCGTTTAAAAGTACATTTATTCCTCTTATTCCACTTGGCTATGCATTCTAATGACTTTTTGAGTTAGTTGCTATTTGTTTTCATTGTAATATTTGGTTTTCCCTTGAGTTTATACCGCATTTCTATTATTCTCATGGATTCCATATATTTTGTTTTACTGGACTTTTGGCTTTGGCGGCTGCCATGTTGGTTCATTCCTCTTCTTGGTTGTGTTGCTTGAATTGACTGGTTTTGTGCATTTTCTGATTGTGGATTGACGCACGATTCCAGAAATTAAATTATTTTGTTGTAACAAGTAACCTTTGATACTTTGTTATTGATATTTCTATAGATTTAGACCTTACACTCTGGACAAGCAGTACTTGATCTATCCCGTAAGGATAGAATAACCTTCTTGTTTATTTCTTAAAACTGAATTGATTATGCCAATCTTTGGGATAAATTTGGGTTGAATAACTGGTGGTGACATTTGTTTAGGTAATAATCTACCTTGTATAAATAATTTTGCATAGAATCGTTTCTCACCCAACCATTTGTTCTGAATTTCTACTGGGCAAGAGTATGCGTATCTAAATCAACCTCGACAGTTTTTCTTCAATCCGAACTGACTTAGTTTGGATTCTATATATCCTTTCAGGATCGCGACGACTTTCTTCAGTTTAAGAAATGATATACCTAATACATTTTCACAAACTTCGATCAGTCGGTTGCATAGTTTGCTGAGAAAAAAGGGAACACAAGAACAGGATATGAAGTGTGCAACAGTATGAGGCTAATATTATTTCAGACGTGGAGCGTGAGACACGAATAACAAGATATGTTTGCATTAACAATTCACAAGGCTGATACACGTCAAGTAGTCATTATGGTTTTTTAACTAATTACCTCAGCTGTATCCAGCAGGAAAAAGGGACGGCCGTTCTCCCAACGGACGTGTATGACATTCAACTGTATCCGCGAACATGAAAACGGCTGGGGAATTAGGAAGGATGTTATTGAAATTATTATTAATATTATTCAGAAATTTAGTACAGAATTCACGCCAGTTAACAGGCATTTCCCTAGCTCCGATACGCTTCATTAATAAATAAATCCTCATACCCTTAAAACCAGGCTTTAAAAGTGACTATACAGGCAAATTGCGATATTTCATTTTCAATGGATTCTGACATCGTAACAAAATTTTTCGAAATTGATTTCAGTGACACGGATAAACTCTACGAGGAGCTCCATAAAATTGTTTCGTTGTTGCAGCAACAACTTAATATCCTTCATTGCGAAGTATGAAACCTTTGACAATATGACAGATCCGAATTCAATTTTCGGCCCAACGTAGGTTCTTTGTTTGGAATACGCGTTGCCACTGTTGTGTGTGAAGCATAGATGGCTGATATTATCAATTCTGTTATCTAAAGCTCTATGTCTTACAGCTAGCACCCAGTCTTGTCTTAATCTATAACTCAGACACAACAATCCGACTGACTGAAAAGAATCCAACTAGTCACTCACACGCATGTATAACAATAACAATAAACCAATAATATACAAGATATATATATGACCTAGTCTTTGTCTTATATGTCTGTCACACGATATTAACCAATCACATGTCTTCTTCCAGACATGTCACCACCCTTCTTCAGTAAAGTACTTGGCTTCTAGATCAATTCGCAATATTTTTCTCTGTTTGACTGTTCATTTAGAGCCATATTTCGGACACACTCCATTTATTTGGGATCTTACGGTCGCGCATGTGCTGGTCTCTATTAATTTAACTGACTTTTCGCGCTTTCATGAATTATTAATTCCTGCTAGGCATCATAAACTATCTTGTTCGAAACCAACGTGGCCATTAAAAGCATTATATCTAGTTCTACTTCGGCAAATCTCGTGAACACACCACAACAAAATACCCGTTCATTTACTTGATTATTTCGTCAACTCCCAAATTTAATATATACACCTATTAGCCGTAGGATATAAAGTAAGATATTTTAGATTTCGTTTCCACCTTTTGTCTAATCACGAAATAACCGTAAATCCTGGAATACACGATCTTAGTTAACACTTGCTTCAGTTCCTAGGACTCATGTTACACTCTTGCGAGATTTTGCCGTTTCCAACGAAGTTGATGCTATCAGAAAATATCATGTGCCTGATTGCTTTGAAAGCTCCAGAGATTTATTGGCACGGTAAAATTTTACCAACGTTTTATGCAGAATTGTGTTGGCATATTACAAACTCCGACTGATCTACCTCGAAGTCATTAACCTTGGATGAATCTGCAATAAGTGCCTCCAAATAGTTGGATTATGCTCTAATTTCTACATCTTTGCTTTATATTTACAATAACCCAACGCCACTTTTATTAGTGACTGATGTATTTAGCACAACTATTGAAGCAGTCCTCAGAAGTACATCTACCATTCATGTAAGCCGATATCGTTTTTTCGGAAGAATAAGGGGTATACAGGCACGTAACAGTACTTTCAGCCGTGAAATCGTAACCCTATATCATGCCACTAATTATTTCAGACATTGGTTAGGAGACACAACATTCGAAATTTTTACCGAGCATGAGTCGTAAACAAAAGCGCTCAAAATGAAACACAATGACCACAAAGATGATTATCTTGTGCCTTATATCTTGGAAAACGTGACACCATGAATTTTTTTGCAGTTTTTGCCCGACATTCAGTATACGTAGAAGATGTTCTGGTCGACATGACTTTTACGGCCGAACTTGAGCGACTATGAAATGACCTTGGAAGTGTTCACCGAAATGAACCAACCACAGCCCTCTAATTTAAAAGCGACTATTTCCCTTAAATTTTAGTGATTTATTAGAGATTTCTAAACTCGGACTCATTGTAGTATGCCTCCCCCCAAGAAATCTTTGGTAAATTACAAAATATTAATCTTCTCAAATTATATGCATATAATACCACAACTTAACTATAACCCAAAGTGCAATGAGGAATCTCCTTACTTACTTACTTACTTATGCCCGTTACTCCTCGCTGAGGAGCATAGGCCGCTCACCAGTGTTCTCCATTTAACTCTGTCCTGAGAAATCCTTTCCAATTGTTTCCAGTTGCTGCTCATCCTTTTAATGTTTGCCTCCAATTCTCGCCGCAGCGTGTTCTTTGACCTTCCTCTTTTCCGTTTCCCAGCAGGATTCCATGTTAATGCTTGTCTTGTGATGCACTCTGATGGTTTGCGTAATGTATGTCCTATCCATTTCCAACGTCTTTTCCTAATTTCCTCTTCGGCTGGAAGTTGGTTTGTCCTCTCCCATAGTAAGTTGTTGCTGATGGTTTCCGGCCAACGGACATTCAGTATCTTTCGTAGGCAGTTGTTTATAAATACTTGTATCCGTCTGATGATGTTTGCAGTAATTTTCCAAGTTTCAGCAAACCAGATTAAACAAGATTAAATGAGGAATCTCCAATTTCTGATAAACTATGTATAATTGAAATTAAAAAATTATACAGGATATATTATTTTTGTATCATCAAAAAACTTATGTAAGTTATTCTCGAATACAGAAGACTTGATATCACGATGCATTTTATATAAATACTAATCTACATGGCCCCAAAACATACGTCCCTGCGATCCATAATAGGGCCGTAAGTGGCTTCTAACTCTACTCCACATTGATTCGGTATTGTTAGTATGGACTCCGGTTGACGGGTCAACGAAGTGCTCCTAATGCACTACAACCTTGTGCATGTATCCCATACTTGGAAGTGATTCATAGGCTTTCCAGTTGTCGCTACATATTATTGTACTGGGTGACATATATTTTCTTAGAGGCAGAAGCGTGGCAGCCGATCTGTCTTGAATCTTTTCGCAATGTCCTTTGTTTAATGATCTATCCCATATTCCAAAGAGCTACAGATATTAGAAAAATGAACTACTTACCCAGTCTTCTTTAACCTGGCGTCCCCTATTATACTTTCTTTTGCGAATCAGTGCTTCATCGATTTCAACTACTTTTCCATGCCCTCCAAATTGGATTTGTAACGGGACTGAAATGCCGGAACATATTTCGCGGCAGTATTCATACCACTGGATTGCCGCCGTTTCAGAAACATCCGCCAGTGAAGCGGCTGTCATTACTTTAATTCCAATTACCCATTCGATAATTAGGACGAGAATCTGTTTCGATTCTAGCTTGGAACGAGCAAAGAATGAGTCTGTTCGGATGGACTTTTAGCACCAGCACTCAGTGCAACTAAAGCAACAACCATCTTGTGTCCTTGTGTTTAGAAAACTGCCATTTCCTTGCCGCATTGACAATTTAATGATTTTCTTAATAATCCCATAGTCTGCGAACGAAGAACTGGATTTTTGTCTCTTCTAAAGTCTAGAATACGCTCAATCGTTAGCATGATGCATTCAAATGGCCGCGGTGACCTTGAAACACTTCCTTCGTTTCTCATTGGTTCGGCCGTAAAAGTCATATTTACCGATGTTCTTTCCGGTGTATCGAGCATCACAGGCTAAAACATCATCAGTTACAAAAGACGGCGGCGAATTAATTGAATTAGTGACCCCGTACTCAACGTACTTAATTTTCTAGGAAATATACATTAATGATACTAAGATCGTAAGTGATGTATCAACAAGCAGGTATAGACCTTACAAACTGTTTGTTATAAGACGTGGTATCTTTGAAAGCCTACATAATATACCTCACCCAAGAAGCAGATCTACAATGAATTTGATCAGGGGGCTTTATAGATAACAAAACTCCGATATACGCATCTAGAAGCATTTGTGCAATACTTGTCAATCAATTTAAACTCAATAACATGCCAGCTTGGTCTTTTCACCAACCTGACTCTTGATTTGAATACACTCACATCAACTTAGGGGGTCAGTTGCTTCCTAATAATGGATTCAGTTATACTTTTACATGCATTCATAAATCCACTTATTGGCCAGTAGCAGTTTCACTGAAAGGGCATCTTAGTAGATGCCATTCTCAAGATATCGGTAGAAAGGTGGATTTCTCATTTTGGCATTCCAGGGGTCATTACTACAGGTGGAGTAGCTTGGTTTAGAAAATAACTGTCCCAACAACTTGCCGAGCTTTTAGGAATAAAGAGAATTCATACTACGGCTTTTCATCTAACGTTTAATGTTCTTTGGCGAGGAGAGGGGACGCTTACGTGTTTGGCCAAATAATGCTTTCATATTTGCCATGGCCAAAAATGACTAGACAACACAATTGTTCGTTATTATCTTAGGTATCCGATTTGCCACAGAACTGTCTTTTATCCTAGTTGGTTTACTAAACTATATTACTCGGGGAAGTCTTCTCTTCACTTGCTAACGTTCCTAATGATCAAACTAACTATGTGCATAATGTCATACAGCACAAGAATTATGAATCTTAATACTCTGGAAATAAAAGCCTGCATTGGAAAAACACCTGCCTAACGCTACACACGTTTTCATAAGAATGAATGGAATGCAGAGACCTCTACAACCAACATGTGAGGGTCCTTATAGGGTCACAAGAATGAATGGTAAAGTTATTACTGTTGACACGCACTGGAAGTTCGACAATATCAGCACTGATAGGATTGAGGAAGCATTTTTTAACGACAACATATCACTAACACAGGTAATGCAACTATTTTACGGCCGGATGCACGACGAAAACATTCACATGTTTCTTTTTATGAAGCAATGGTCAAATCAGTTATTTTCTACCGATAAACACCATATTGGTGTTGGAAGATTAGACGCTATATGGTTATTATATATGAAGTGCACCCAACATATGACCAAGTCACATTTGTCGTATAAACAAAGCAACTTCTAACGATTGAACCCATTCTTATGAATGAGAATAAATTAGGAGGCAATGGAGGAAAGAGAAGTCGCATTTGAATGCAAGTAGAGCGTCAATGTTAAAGAAACGTCTAGGACAGTGATGCGTGACCGAGCACCTTCAACTAGTCGTGCCCGCTAAAATAAATGCAGCTGTAAATAATCCCCAAAATAAATAGTTACATAGGTCATCGACATTGATACTGACCATGTTTGTTTTAGCGGACACTACTAAGTTGAGGGCGCTCGGTCACGCATCACCACCAGATCACGCCACACCGCATCGTGGAAAGCAACTCTCTCTCTAGTTTGCCAGCCTAGACGTTGTTATCCCACTGCCGCCATATTTCACGATCAAACATACCTTCCTTTCCATCCTTAATTGTCTTCTGATTTATTCTCATTCGTAAGAGTGTGTTCAAACGTTAGAAGTTGCCCTGGTAATACCGCAAACGTAACTTGGTCATATATCGGGTGCACTTCACAAACATGGTCAGCAACAATGTCGGGAGCCTATGCAACTATCTATTTTGGGACTTATTTACTGATGTTTTAGGTATATGTACATACATTGAACATTACCTGGTACTTATAACCTTTTAACTAGCGATTCCATGTTTATTGGCAAACTAATAAACCCTCCATCCGTGGTATTTTGAGTTCTGGTATATAGTGATTGTTGGCTGTGTTCTATCAATGTTAGTCAGTAGTGCTAACGAACCTTAATAGTAGTGTATGATTGCTTTACTTTATTTTAAAGGCGCGACAATAAGATCGCCTCCCCCCATAAACAGAAGTGTAGATTAGCTCAACTTGTCGTTTATTACGCAAATCACTAAGCATTTTGTGAGCTGTTTTTTTAGACAACAGAGGATTATCCGTCTTCGAAGAAATATAGACCCACTTGCCAACAGAGCTTTGAGTTCTACATGCGGCAATGATAGAGAATTATCGGGGAAAGTAAAATTCTTTAGTACACTAAAAGCACCTATACCAAGAAACACAAGGAACTGCTATGGTGTCTAAACTTTTTAAATATCATACAGCATATTTCAAAACGCTCCATATGCAGTCCTCAACTGCCCTCTCACACGAGTTGATATTCAAGTAACCAAGACCTGGATCTATCGAGAAGCTAATGGGGTAATTAATAGAATTTTCAATAGTTACCGAACGTACAGCTTAAAAGAATATCAGAAGACCCCGAGCGTAGGTGGTATTGTATTAAAAATTAGCGCTGCAATACCACGTACAACACTATTATTTTTTTATACGAACGTCACAGTTACTACGAGTGCAGGTACCTGAAATGAAAGCATATTTGTTTCCACCTTAACTAATGATTACGAGGCAGTGTTCGGTTTGTAAGTTGTCAAAGAACCTAATCGGACTGTACATTTATTAAAACATGGAGTAACGTAATACAATACGCTAGGTGGTTATCATGGCATACACTTCGGAATATTCAAGTGATGCTCTGCCAAAGACTAAATATATTGCTTTCCTGCAGATAGTAGTTTCCGATTCTCATAATAACCTAAGAGTAAGCAGATATAAAATATTAGTAGAGTTAGCGAATGGTTAGCTATGTTGTTGTATGATGGTAAGTGAAGAAAGTTGAGAAAACCTGACGATTTAGTTTCATTGAAAAGTACAAATCCACATTCAGTTCGTGACCTGTATTGAACCTTGAGGAAGATTAAATACCATTTTAAGGTGGGAGAAACAGGAATTAAAAAATTAGCACGAAACAATTTAGAAAAAGAACATATTATCTCATTGGGTTATAATTCTAAAGGTAGGCAAACAATAATGTAATCCCAGACATATCAATATGCCTGTCTTAAATAGGGAAAAATAATATCCGAAGGAAGCTCACACTGTGAAGTACTAGGTAGTGTAGATCACAAGTGAACGTTCCAAACCAAAAGACAAGATCTAATGAATTCCGAAAACAATGATGACACTCAATCAATAATGACATATTCAAAAACCAGTATCATGGTAAATATAAGTATATAATGAAGGTAAATACAAGGAAAGCAAGAAGCGAAATAAACCACAGTAGCTGCAAGGAAAGAAAGGTGATGGGCTGCTGAACCAAGTATCGGGCGCTAAAAAGAAAAGCTCATGTACCGAGTTAACAGAGTAAACAATGGCCAAATTTTAACGAAATAGAACATAAATGTAGATTTTGAATGAAACTACTGCTAATTATGGGCGAAAAATCGGTGAGGCCAAATCGTACCTTAAGAAAAGAAAAAAAAACAGTACTTCATTTTAACCTAATGTAAGGTAACTGAAAACAAAAAAAAGAATGCTGCACAGTCAACTACTGTTATGTACGCAGTAAGTGATAGGCATATGTCGCCAAACATACAAATCGTAGACAGAGTGACAACTAAAAGGAAAAAATGTGATGCGTTTATTGTCACTGGTAATTATAGCAACAGGACTCACAACCGAAATAACAACAAGAATACTATAGTACAAGAATTGCATTAGGCTGATTGGCAACGGAAACACACAATTCCACAGACAGGCTGGACTATGTCAGAATATGTCTAGATAGATTTGGCTTAAATATAGATAAGCTTAACAAGTGAGAATGAAAAGAACCAATAGATTAATTGTAATCTCCCAGAGTAATATAATACGAATTGACAAACAATAACACAAACAATCACATAAATAAATCACGTGAATAAGGTTGTATAGTAGTCGTACGAATAAAAATACAAGTACGAGTTACAAAGTAGTCATGGTTTACTGCTAGGATTAGGCACAAATAATTTACAAGCAAACTTCACAAAAATAAAGTGACCTCATTTTATTGTTGAGAAGTTCCTCCTAATTTTTAAAGCCTACACGTAGAACATTCTAGGATTAAACGGAATTCTTAAGAGGTATACAGAACCATATCTTATTCAGTAAGATAGACAAATATTATACAAAGTGATGACCTTCAGTAAAAAAATATTAACCTATAGTTCTTTAGAACACGCTGTGCAATCAGTCATATACGAAAGGAGGGAGGCATTCAATGTTTGAAGAGTAGCACACAAATCCGTTAAATAATTGCACGGTTCCGTAATAGACATGAAAATGTAATTAACTTAGAACTATAGGGATGATGTACGGTAATTTATAGCTGATATGCACTAAACAAAAAAGTAACTCACGGACAATCAAAAAATTAAACATGTATGGGAAAGTCAGTATAGTTTTATTCAATTGAAAGGAAGTGAGTTTCCACAGTCTAGTCTAAAATATCCTGTATTACTATAGAAACAATTTATTTTAGAATGTACAGAAAATATGAGTTTTGCAAGTTATTACTCGATAGGTCGGCCTGTTGAAATATCATACACCGCCTCATTATAATAACTGACTTTCGGGGGGTAAAAACAATTAGACAGAATCACCTTCCCATACAAATCTAATCGAAATAAAGTGAGTAAATACATCCTCAAAAGTGAATTTGCCCAATTTCACCATTTACAAAATAAGTGGAAAATAGCTCATGTAACTAATTTTATTTGCCTATAACTAAACGAGATATTGAGAAGGGAAATAAGCTGCTTCACATCCATGTGATTAGTCGAAATTCAACAAATCAAATTAGTTTTCTGAAAGTTAATACAAAGCATAAACCATTAAAGAAGACTGGATATTGTGGGGATAATAAACATTTAAACAGCATTTGTGTGTATGCAAAATAGTTCGCGAGTAGACTGGAGTGCTTCTGAAACTGCAGTTACCGACTAAGTTATGAAAAGTTATAATAGAGTTTACACAAACAAAATTTACTTATAGAGTATTAAGACATCAATAAAACTAAGTTTACCATTTAGTTTCAGCGTTTCCATCTATAGAATCAATAAGATTTACTGAAAGTGTCCCTATGAAATGGGTCTTCCCACTACGCGTAAAACGTCCCACGTGGTTTTTAACATCAAGTCTTAGAATAGTTAATGGAAGGTGGTCAGCGTCAATTGGAAATTGGAAGCTACAATTTAAAGGAAAACAAATGATCTGAAGTAGACATCTGTAATACATAAGTTATATAAAGAGAGTAATATAAAGAGTAATTAATGGTAATATACTCAGAGACTATTACCACAGAGTTTCGTAAATAAAACCTAATACATAATGTATTATGATAAGTGATGGTCATGGTATTAAACAGTATGTTGGCTTAGTGCGTCAACCAACATGTAATACCATTTCGTTGCTGTTGTTGGTTAGACGATACCAACCTTTAGTGAAAACCACGCTAACGGAGGGTCTGAAAGATCGCATACTAAAAAGTTTGACGTAGAGGCATTTGTTGTGATGACCTTATTATTCCAACGTCCAGTAACTTGGAGGGAAAGCAGAAAATGAGCTAATAAAAAGAAAGTATGCATATTCATGATATTTAAAGCATGATAACTAAAAATGATTCCCATTATATTAAGAAAAATTATAAAAATCGAAGTTATAGAATATTAGAAACTAAATGTCTTTGAATGGCATTATAAATGCGAACGTGTGGAAATAAAATCAACACGCAATATTCTCAAGAGTCAACAGATACCAACCACAAAGGGACTATGAAGTAGACTAAAAGGAATCCTAAGACATGTGGCACTTTTATAGGAGAAGCGATTTAATAAACAACCTTATTTTTATTACCATTATTTGAAGGACAATAAGGCATTATTATAAAAACATAAAATATCGATTTAAACATGATCAGTCGACACCAATGTGTGACGAATACAAACAACTAAACTTAAAGCCTATCTTCACAAAACCACTTCAATACTCAATTATCATTTACTATTTTGTTTACTCTGATGTGAATACAAATTGTATTACAAAATAAAGTTACTCGGAGAAATAAAAACAAAAATCCTCTAAAATAAATACACGTAAACTTACTTCTCTTCATATGTTGGGTTCAAATTATCTTTTACTGTTTTAGTCTTTTTTGAATCACTGACCACATTTTCATGTAAATCCACTAGATAAAGTTTGACATAGGGATCAGATAGACCATCTTTATCAACGCCGCTTAAATGTCTGTGCATAGGGGTGAGATGGGCAATAAAGACAGGTTATAAAATTAATGACATAAAATAAACGTATTCTACGAAACTAGACGTAATTCTCATGGATTATATGATTGATGAAAGACTATGAGTAATACTCAACTAAATATGCAATACTTGTAAATTCATTCCTTCTTACGGCAGAATACAATAGACAACTTTATGAAAACCAATAGGTCGTGAAGTGATCAATGATTTCTAAGACTTGTGTACTGGTATGCTTGAAACAATTGATGCATACCTATCCATTTACGTTCTAGCGTCGAAATACCGATTCATCCTTCGACTTACAGCAATACTTCAACATCCACTGATTGTAGATTTTTTCGCAGAACTACTCTTTTAAGCCATGTCCATTGAAAGATTTGCTATTGTTTGGAACAAAACGTTTTATTTAATTTCGGTAATAGCTATGATTAGTTCGCCATAGCAACATGCAGTTTTCTTTAAATCTAAAAGTGTTGAAATCCCCTTATAACAGTGTTTCGGAAATGAAACTGACAACAAGATTTCGAGATCCAAAGTTTGAAAACTTCCAGTATTCATTTCGCTATTCATAATGGTATCTGACTTTTAGACAATTCGTAGCCATAACTCGATATGTGAATTAAGATACACTTACAGAATATTCACCAAATCACTGCTCGTTACAACACAAATGTATATTAATTAGAACTGTTTTTCATACAGCAACCACTAAACCATTAGCTGTTCTATTCATTTATTAATTGTGATCCCATTGGAGCTATTAGCCGAGTAGTTATCAGGAAGAAGAATATATAGGTAATAGTGTCCCTCTATTTTAATATAGTCACTAATACAACATTGACCCATGTTGGGTGATTAAAAGCTTTAGTTCCATTACTATAGAATTAAGTTGTTAATTTAAAAAGAGTCTGGATGAATTCGGTTCTCAGTGCGGAAGATGTGTGATAGTTGTTCTGTTTTATGACTGTAAAAAAAGTATTGCCAAATTAGAGGACTTACTGACATTCATGGACTATTACTTCTAGAAGATTCGATGCTGAATGATATTGAATAGTTAAATGAATACGACCCAAAGAAGAATTACTTATTTGTTGTATACTGTTATTAGTTATCATTTCTCTAACTGGCTGAACAGATTTACTAATGAAGTCTGTTGATAAGGCTTCGGTTGACGAACTCATTTCCTATAATGAAAATAATTTTGATGCAAAGATAGTAAAATTATTAATTGACAGTAGTTTCAATCTAATAAGAGGTTTGTGTAAAGTTTTACAAAATAATTTATAACTTTGTCAACACTCAAGTATTAGAAGCATATTTTTGCTTAGAATGTCAAAAATAATAAACATCTGAAATTTTCAACATTGAAACGTATGGAAATATATTGTGAGGACGATTTCATAACATAAATCTACCATCATCTTGATTACTACATAAGGTGAAATTTAGTAACATACTGTGCTGAATTAGATTTCATTACAACAATAATTAACATAATTCTATACGAAATTGTACGTGATTTGACTGAATTAAGATTAATGAAGTGTTATTTCATAGTTGGAATAGACAGTTCTAACGGAAACTGAAATCGCTTAAGTGTAGAAACTTAAGGACCGGTGAATAGCTGTTATATCTCCATTCTCAGTTTAAGCACATAAAAAAAGTGAAAGGGGATCTCAAACTACGTGAAAATGATAACCGAACTACGATAGTTTAAACGAACAAAGTAAATAAAATAATAACAAGATTCAAAAAAGTTAAGAAATGTTGAAAGCTATAAATCAAGATGAATAAGTCATAAAAAAACGATAGAACAAATTTTCTTACATTATCTTCAGAAAAACGATTTCTGACAACCGTTTCTGGATCGGGTGTCGTTGATTCATCTGTAGGTTTTTCAATCGGCAGAGAAGCATCAGCGAGTTCTTGACCGCGTGATAAAGTGGTCTTTATGTCAGTATTACCACAACTATTTGCATTTTGGCGTTGGCCGGGGAGTAAAGCCTGCAACAAGAAAAGTTTACCACTCTTAGATAATATCTCAATGTACAGAGAAAGTACACATTATGCTTCCACATGAATAATTCATGAAGTTAGAAATTATCAGTCAAATAGCGTAAAAATGTGCTGGAATATGAATTACAATCGTTGTTAAGGCGATAAAGACACCATAGATTAGTTAGTGCAACAAAACTAAAAACTGTGACCTAATGGTTGAAATTCGATATACACATAAAGACATGAAGTTTGTTAATATAGTGTAATGTATGTGATCGACGGTTCAGACTAGACGATTGAGTTAAAAGTTAGTACAAATAAACAAAATGTTTAACAAACAAACAAGTAAAGAATATCTACTGAAGAGGATATATATATATATATATCACACTGTAACACAGAAAGTTTTTACAAACGGATTTACAACGCAATTTACTAGATAAATTAAAATATATTAAAACAGTGAAACAAAGGGAAGACGGAATGAGGAAGAAATAGACATGGAAAGAGCAATGAACGTCCATATTACTTCAGGATTGGGAAACGCAAAATGTATGAAATCACCTTTATATGTAGAAAGTCAGTCAGTTACAACGCAGAACTTGGTAAATGCGTACATTAGTCCAAGTTGCCATGGCCCTATTAACAGATAGAGATGAAATTGTCGGGCCAGATCCCAGAAAAGTAATAGTAACAAGGTTAGTGTTAGTGGAGAAGATTAGAGATCGAAGATAAAATCAAAGATAATATGATTCAGTAAAAAAAATTACAATGAATTCAGAAACTTAGAATTTGGAGGAGGACAGAGAATGAATGCACTTGCGCACCTTGCGGATAATTTTGAGCCGCGTCATCCATGGTCTCTAACTATTGGTTACGATCAACACGCGGGCCCATACCAAGTAATCTGCACCTGTTAACATAGCTCATCCCGATTGCCAATGACTTCATGGACTGGCATCCCGTTCTGGTTTGGCCGCCCTTGGCTTTTTTTTCAGACTACTCCAAACAGCATTGCTCGTCGAATTAGGCGGTGGTTGGACATACGTAACGCATATATATGCAGGAAGATGTAGATAAACCACCAGCTAAAGTCTACGTAACAGCTCTAAACAATAGTTAAAAGCCATGCGCAATATTATTTGAAGATGCGATTAAAATAGTAAGTAAACAACCACTCCTAATCTATATCGTGTAAGATTTACCAATCAGTGCTATTATTACTATTATCGTAATTTATTTAAACTTTCCTTTATCATTGCTAATTATACTGATGGAAAGTATAACATCATGCTATACATACTGTCAATTATGCTATTTCTGTTTGATTATTATAATAATGCACTCTGGTTCAGAGTACATAAGCTGCAATAGATAAAGTTTCTCTACATTTCCAATAAAAACACTTGTTAGTGTAACGCAATAGTCCTATGCTAGGACGACTATACACACATTTCAGATAGACAGTTACAACATAAAACTTGGTACATGCGTACGTCAGTTCAATTTGCCATGCCTCAATTAGCAGATAAAGATTAAATTGTCGGATCAAATCCCAGAGTAGGGGAGGTAGTAACAGAGTTAGTATTAATGGAAAGGAATAGAGATCGAAGATAATATTTAGGGAAATATGATTCAGTAAAGAGAAAATTATGATAAGTCCATAAACTTAGAATTTGGAGGAAGACAAGGAGTGGATGCACCTGCGCCATTGCCAACGATTTTGAGCCATATCACACAAGGTCTCTAGCCATTTCTTATAAGCGTCACGCGGACCCCAACCAGGTATTCTACACCTAATTACATGGCTCAGCCCAACTGTCAATGACTGGACTGTCAATGTCATGGACTGGTGCCATGTTTTGGTTTGGCCGCCCCTAGCTTTCTTCTAGTCTACTCCCACACCAGACAGCATTGATTGTCGAGTTAGGCGGTGGTCAGGCATACGTAACACATGTCCTAAACACCTCAGCTGATGGAGATTTACTACTTCATCAACAGACTTACCATATTTACCTAGTACTCTATTCTTAACCCACGTATTGCTTAATCGGTGGTCCCAGAAAACACGAGCAATGCTTCGAAGACATCTATGATCGAATACTAGGAGCCTACGAATATCCTCTATCCTTAACAGCCATGTTTCACATCCATAAGGTAGAACGGATCGAACTACTGCGCAGTAAACGCGTCCTTTGGTCAGTAATCGGATGTCTCGCCTACGCCACAGGTGACGCAAATTCCCAAAAGCTAATCGGGCCTTATGTATACGCGCAGAGATTTCAGCAGACACCAGACCGTCAGGACTAATGAGGCTGCCAAGATAAGTGAAGCGATCAACACATTCAACTGCCTCACTCCCTATCACTAACTTCGGTGTCGAATCAAGCCAGTCCTGAAGTAACATTTTGCATTTGGGTGGAGAGAATCGCATCCCAAACATCCTTACATTCTTGTTTAAGGTAGTCAAAAGATTTTGCATTTTATCAGCATCTTCGCCTAAGGGAACTATATCATCTGCATATTCTAAGTCAGCTAGTTTATCACCTGGAAGGAAGTCAACCCCGCCGAAGTCAGACGATGAAAATGTCAACTCTAAGAGTGTATCAATGATAAAATTAAATCAAAATGGGGAAAGCAGACAGCCTTGACGAACACTACTTGAGGTAATCAGTTCTGGCGACAATCCACCATAAACTCTGACTCGACATATGGTGTTCAAGTAGAGAGCTTGTATAAGGTTAATGTACTTCTGTGGTACGCCTTTCAATGACAGACATTGCCACATAACCTTACGATCGATACAGTCAAATGCCGCCTTGAGGTCAAGGAATACAACTATTGTTGGGCGTCTAAAAGTGTGTCTATGTTCTAGAACCTGCCGAAGTGTGAATATTTGGTCTATACAGCCACGTCCAGGTCTGAAACCACCTTGGTTTTCTCGAGTTTGCTCTTCACGAGCTTTAGTTAGGCGTCAAAGTATGATTGAAGATAATATTTCGGACACTATATTGGTTAGGCTGATTCCTCGGCAATTGTCACAAGAGGACTTCTGTCCTTTCTTATAGATTGGGACGATTAGTGTTTGAGACCAGTCAGATGGGAATACGTCCAATTCCCAGATTCTAAACAGGATCCCGGCTAATCTTGCTGCTTAAACTGGACCACCATCCTTAAATATCTCAGGGGTTAACCCATCAGGTCCTGCTGCTCTCCCTCGCTTTAGATACCCTATAGCCTTCTCAACCTCACTAAGACTTGGGGGACCAATGTTAATTTGCCATTCAGATTGAATGGGAATGGTGGGCAAATGGCATGAGGCCGAGGGCCAATTAAACTATTCCCTAAAGTGTTCTGCCAATCGTTCCAACCTTCTGGATTGACAGTGAATAATGGTCCCAGTATTTTTCCTTTTATTTACAAACGGGAAACAGGCATGAAGTATGAAATAAGCTTTCCTTTGGTCAGTTTATGCACAGAAAAATAAGAGTACATATAAGCTTAACTGTAAGCTCAAGATAATAGAAGCTTCCGAAGAGCATGCTAAAACCGGCAACAAATTCTGTAGTTGTCAAGTCAAGATGGATAAGGCATAATTAAAAAGTATTCTAGACTTGTTCCGAAAGCTTTTAAATAGAGTTTCCGGAAAGAATTTTAGAGTTTATTAAGTTTATGATAACTTTATAAAGGATTACTAACAAAAAGATATGAAAAATTACAACTATTAGAAGTAGTTAAACAATCTAGAACAACCTCGGGTAACTGAATTTAATAGTATAAAAGATGATGGATGCATATATGAGAAAATATCACACTTATAGATTACAGATTTAGGTAAGCTTAGTCAGACTGGCTTCAGTTCAACCTATCAGCTTCTAAGTAGTCAGATTATATAGACCATAGGAACAGATCCAAAAGGTCCGTTCTAAACGCAAGGTCAGTGTTACACTTATCTTGGCCGTTTCATATCTTGCCTTCTCACCATCAGCCTCATGGTCATTTCAAATAGTTGAACACAACATTCGATGGGTGAAGCAAATTTAGAAACTCGGTTACCGATCACATGTAATAGAATTTAGTAATGTTAATTTGTATATTTCTAGTTAAATTCTAAGCAAACCTCGGAAATGAAACTAGGTGTAATTATTATTCGCTATCAGCTGCATTTAAGTCAAAAGTATGAAGTGTATTTCGCCTGCATTTTATTAAAATTTAGTAAAAAGTCACTGTACAACTCACTAATAATTGTAAATGCATGTAAACAGTTGATGTCTCTCGACCTGTATCTTGCAACGTGAATGGTTGTGTGACAGACATGTTTTTCTGTGTTAATAAGGTCTTTAAATGGATGTTACAGGAACCTAATTTCATCTCCGTTCGACTGTCACGAATCTAAACAGTACAGAGGAAACATGGCTTATCATTTAGATTTTAACAAAACATGTACAAACGTAAAAGAATAAGAAATGGTTATTGTTGTAAAGGACAATTAAATTAAAGTGGCAACTTTCAAAGCTAATTTTCCGTTATATATATATATATATATATATATATATATATATATATATATATATATATATATATATATATATATATATATATAGGCATATATAATTGATTGTGTACACAATTACTGGCTTTTATTGCATAGCATGATACAACAGTGAGCCATTTAGAGTTGTCAGAATAGTATATCGGAAAGCTGACATAAGTAGAATGTACAGGAATAAGAAAGCTCAAAACAATAACAACAGTATAGTGACTTTAAGTTGGTGGGGTACACATAGACAAACGAGCTTCAATTGTAAGAGACTTCATATTTGTAACTGAAGCTCTAAAGGCAAAGTGATTGTCAAATGTCAGTGTCCGTTATGAATTCACAGCAACAGAACAAATTAACTTGAAGGGCATAATGTTAACTAGTTACACTTTATGGCAACTGTTACTGTGAATAATTCTCAGTAAGGCGCTATTTAAGTTACTGTTGAAATCTTTCTATCCAGCTTACAGCTATCTATCCTGTATTTTTATGAGGTACATTGTTACTAAATATGATTGTTGTAGATTCGAGAATAAGCAAACACTAAAATATCCGACGTAATCAAACATAAAATTTTAGACTTCAAATGCAGCTGAATTATTTACAATTCGACTTAATAGTTTTGTTTCAGCAGTGGATAAATTATATTGTCTAACCTATATGTGATTATAATAAATCCAAATGCAAATGAGTAATCAAGACAAGTTTCGTCCAAGTTAGTACGGTTAACTAATCATTAATAATTACCAGGGGATCAATACTTTACGTCGATAAGGTGAACTTGACCAATGAAAGTGATTTTGCTAGATTTTTCTTCAAGAGGCAGAAAGGTTTGGCCCTATGTCGATATGCTACTACTAGGTAACGAGAATTGTTTAGTAATTATTAAAGCACTTGGTAAGTAAAAAAGCCAGCTGGATAATCGAACTGAGAGTACGTAGTAAAGTTCTCGGTGTTTATATGTCTTTAAATACAAAAAGCTGTTGGTTGCACTTACAATAAGCTGTAGTATATCAACATTCGGATCACTAACAAGAAAATGATGCACTGAGTTCCACACGGGATTTTGCGTTTTTTCTTTAACTTCGTTTGTTTGATAATCACGTCCAAGGTGAATGTTGCAAAATGGTGAAGGTTCTTGTAGTTGTTTTACTGACTGACAATGGAAGAAAAAAACAACTGTTAAAGTATGCTTGGACTAACACATTTCCTACCCCTTGTTTACTAATCGTAAATTTCTAAAAATTACTACCACGATCTGTAATAAAGAATTTTCAAACAATTATAAAAATCATTCAATTAAGAATAGAAAGAAAGTTCAATATAACTTTTTGTAATAATTTGACTGAAATAATGAACCAGAATTCATATAAACGACTCAGAAAGATCTTGGGCATTTTAGCAGACACTTAGAGAAAACAATTCGAAAAGACACGTTCTTGTATATAATCACTAAGCACATGCTGCTGAAATTCATAAGATTGTCATTTATAAACTTGGAGTTACGTACACCTAATCGTCTGGCATAAAGCGTACACTTTAGTGCTGACCGTAAATATACAATTAGAATATTAACTGAATTTGTTTTATGAGATAAACATTAATACGTGTGACACGTAATAGTAATACTGATTTCCTCTGGGAAATGTTTCATATAGGGAAAACTACTCACTCATAAACTTGGGAAGAAACCTCTTTCTGACAATTTCATACAGACACATATATAAGACAATGCTTACAAAAGCACATTAAAAAAAACTGTCAGTAACAGAATTATGGTAGATGAAATATTTAAACAGATTTAAAAATTATAAAACGTAAGAAGTAGAAATCATGTTAGGCAGTGAATATAATATCATAGGAAATAAATGCTATATCTTGGAATACAATTCGCACATATCCTAGAATCACTGAGTATCCTAAAAAGTGATACGCACTAACACTATTATTCAATTCTCCATACACTTTAGTTACGGTGTATGTCCAAGAAAATGAGTCGAGAGCATAATGCGTTTACAACATAAATTAAATACACGAATGCGGCTATCAATATCACAATGTTTGTTACAGTTTAATTCAAGATAGATATGACAAATTGCATTCCTTAGTATCTTATGTTTTATCAGCTTAAATATTGAAGGGAACCGTGTAGTTCAGTTACTTCAAGGCGGTAATAACGCTTTAGATGGCAAGTTGGGGAGTGTTTAAAGACTAAAAATATGTAGAACTAGGAGTTAACAAACAAGAAATATTTATAAAACCACTTCAACTATAATAGAATAACTGTGGTTGGAAGAAAAACATTTGCAAAGGACGGATCAGTCAGATATTACAATTAATGACAGTATTTCGGTTTGAACTTACACAAATGATAGTGATTGCTCTTAGTGTGAATGAGAAGCGTATAGATGCAAATTACAAAACCTAGCCGTTAGTTGTATCGATGTTATAACAATTGGGATAACAGTTTCTTTCGAAATTCACGTATTATTTCTATACAAAACACATGACCCATTAATTTATACGCTATACAATTTACAAAATAACTCACGGGTAAATTGTGCGCTTGCTCAATAACAACATATAAGAAACCTGAACTCATACTTCGTCCGGATGCTTTGCGATATTGCAAAGCCTTTTCCATTGACTAATTACATCGTTTCGAATAGCATGTATAACATGGAGAAAAAGAGAAGTAAAACAGGCAATAAATAAAACGAATATCATGATAAATATACAAACGATGTTCCAGAGAGCAAGAGCATAGATTTTCTTCCAAGAACAAATCAATGAAACCAAGCAAAACCAGAATTAGTACGACAAAGTGACAAGTAATCGATTAAAACAAGATTAAGCAAACACAGTGAAAAGTAAAAACAAGGTGAATGGAAAAATAGCAAGGGTGACACAAGATTCTTATAATGAAATCTAAAATAATAACCGAATCGAATGAATATAAGATGTCGTATAGAAAATATGCAATCCACTTGTAAATGTTTAGCTAAAATGTTGGTACACATAGCATATCTTTATAGAATGACAGTATGATGGGTTGAAATGCAGTACAAATAAAAGAATCCATAAGTGAAACACAATGAAAGAAATATTCATGTTTAGTAGTTTTGCAACTTTAGCAGTAAGATACTTTAACCTAAATCACTTTACGAACTAATTTTATTAGAAGACTGAAGTGAAGAAACAGTAATCTTAACTAACCACCGACACAATTATAAATAACTGATTTTAACGAATTCTAAGAAATTGAATAATCCTGTCACTTTTGATACAATTTCATAATTAGCTACAATCCTATATATTTAGCTTAAAGTCAAGGATCTTATATAGAGATTAGCGAAATTATTCAGCTGTATAAACCTGTGTAAACACAACACCGTTAGAATCGTTGATTCACCAACCGAGAGACGAGTGCTACCACATTTACGATGAATGGACTAACAATGGTACAGACGATAAGTTAGAAACTACTGAGGAAACAATCAAACCATCTGGAAAATATAGGTTTCGTTCGAAAATTACTGACCAAACATATAAACATAGTGTAATCAGATATTCATTTCAATTTCACGTTAATACTACAATGGTCTAACTTCAGATAGTTATATTTTTAAGCACTAGTTTTGGCAAACAGCCTGAAAGTTTATTTCCCCTGGTGAAAACTGTACTAAGACCCTAAGACATAGTTATAAAAATGAAAAATGGCAGTTAGTGCTATTTACTTGATCAAGTTTTGATGCACATCATGACAATACAAAAGTTGAGATTTAAAGACAACAACAAGGCTGTTATAACGGTTGAATTCGAAGTATGAATTTTATAAAATAATTATTAGATCACTTATACAGCAAACTGATTAGCATAACCAAAGTCGGAAAATAAGTAGAACAATAATCTATAAAAACCTATTACAATCATAATGTTGATTATTTGATTCGTATATTTTGTTTACTGAATACAGAAACATTACAATATACTAGCGAAAATTAAACAAAAAGTAGTGATAACGAGGAGGCTAATAATAATGTGTAAAAATTGACCAAAAGGAAGATCATTCTATTGGAAACTGTATATTGCTTACGAAAAACATTAATAGTTTTCTTGTGGACAGTAGATAATGGAGGGGGTGGATACAATGTAATCAAAATTAATACATGAAAACCAATTTAATTAATCACACGAACACAGTTAATCAGACGATGGTAAATTACAAAGGACATGCAAAAAAACTAAGCCCACACTAAAATTGAAAAGTGCAATTTACATAAACTCACCGTGTATACATGTGTGTGCATATTTGACAAGGAAAAATGAATAGCAAATATAAAATCGAAGAAAGCTGGTTCATGACACTAATTAGATTAGGATATATTTCTTTCATAAAAGAATGAAAAAGGATATATTTAGACGTACTTGCTATGTTGTTGTTTAGATTCATTATTATAAATAATTTCTAAACTAGTGGAAAGGCCATATTATACTAAGATTTGTCAGTATATGACTAATAGGATTTAGGTGTCTGTGAATATGTAAAGTGATTTAGTTACATACATCGTTCAACTAAATACTTCCATAACTAATTTACCATCATGCACTAAGTGACAGCTTCTATTGATGTCGCAGTATAACAACAACTTTAGAGTTCTTCAGCTGGTAGCATAAACACGAACTAAATATTTACAATAAATATTTCGCAACAACGGACATGAAAAACACGTAGTTTACTAAGGACCTTTAAAAAGATTAGTTTCAATTTTTTGATATTATTGTGTAACGGAGAAAGGATAATTTAATTCTAACGATTGATAGGAAGAGAACAAAAATGGATTATACTTAAACTTAAATAACTTGTCTCTAGCTCATTACAAGAAACCACTAGTGAAAACATTATTTTACAGGGCAGAGTGTTTAACAAGAAAACAACACCTAGTCTTTCAAGAGTAGTTGAATTTATTTCTACTTACGTATACAATAAAGAACCAATCGTCAGCTTTCCTTTACCCTGGCAACCTTTACATTACTACATTTCTAAATCCCGACTTGTTTTATTACATGGTCATCTCATTGTTTAGTCTTACTTTCAAAAACCGAAGTTAACTTATATCATTTTTAGTTACTATCAACTTGCACATTATTTTTTAACTGAGCAATCACTTAGCCTTACACTTATAATTTACAATATTTGTTTGTTACGCTATACAGATACGTTTTCCATCTGAATTCTTAATAAATTAGCCTCTTTATAATAAAAATTTATGTAAAATCTTTGATTTTGTAATTTTATAGGTTGCATGAAGCTAGTGAGAATTAACTGAAATAAAAGTAATCCATCTTAGTTTGTAGAATTCGTTATTCAAAATATTAATACATGACGTTTAGGAAATGGCTGATTAACGCTACTGATTTACGTAATAGTAAATAACTTCGAAAAGCTGCTCAGTCGTTCACGTCTGAGTATATTACCTTATATGTTAAGAAAAATGACGAGTTATCAAAAGTCCCTGTTCATATCCATACATGACAAGCATCTTCAAAAATACTACTCTTGCACTGTCATGAAATAAGCTAAAGTGTTGGTCGTAACATAAAGGAATACTTGCTTAACAGCACAAATTGGACGTGAAATAAATCAGAAATATATTTACGAAAAAAGAAAGTAACAAACTGGTGTAACTAAGTGGGAAACATTTCGATGACAGCGAAGTTATACTCTCTTAGGTATTTAAAATCTAGGAACACTACACCGGTAATCTGTAGGGGATGTTTACGTTTCGCCAAATTTAAGAATCAGAGTTAAATAATAATAAACACTAACCAACGGGATTAGCTAGAACAATTACTTTCACAACTACAGAGAAAGAAACGCAAATAAATTTCTTAAAATGTGGACACAACTTCTTTAACGATATCAGTACATGGTATAAACAAATAGGCAAGAGGCAGTGATGTACGACTAACATTTAATAAAGCACATCTAGAAAATGAGAAACAATAAATGCAAGCATTTATTTCATTTTAAAACTATAGCAATAAAAAACACATCAAATGGTTTTCATGTCATTATACATTAGTGAGCGACAGTTAGTTGAAAAGGATATCATATCGATCGAAATTTGAGTAAAAATGACTAAATATGTGTATAGCGTCAAGATCCAGGACTAGCAAATAAAATAGTATTGGTTTCAACAGCTTGAAGTAATTACGATAGCCTAAGCATGAAATCATGTATCATCGAAAGAAAGAATGATTGATAGGCATTGGAAAGAAGGAAGTAGTCTGCACAATTAAGTAATCAATATCGGTCAACTAAACAATATACAAAAGCTGTTCATGCTTTTAATGAATTAGATGTTATCTTTAGTCAGATATGTTGTTTGACTGTATAAGGACAACATGTGACTAGTTATTTTAATCTCATTTTGAGAATAAAAATCAGTGTCATATGTTGCATGGCTTTGGACACACTATAGTATGCAGCAGTAACACAAGATATTAATCTGAATACAAGAATGAATTTAACAAAGCACTTCGATATTTGGGCATAATGACATGACGATATATTAGCAACTACGTGATAATCAATGTGAAGTATATTGTTGCCACCATGTTTTACAAACCAAACTCTGACAGCTTTATCTATCTGCCACTACGTTGAAATTACGAGGAGAACTCGAGTGTTCACTCTTCTTCCACCATTAGTGTGAATATTTACTAGAATGAGACACGTGACAGAGGATTATGAGGGACTATACTAGTATAAATGTAAAAATGATAGATCTCTGTCTTAACCTCAGTAAACAATATTGATTGCGAATTCACAATAAACAAAGTAATCTACTTTCCGTGATCTTTAGACTTTAATGTTTATTAAAACAAGGAATGAAAGTGTTTGGTGTCACATTCCACTTGCCATCAATTATCATCTGATCGAATAAACAAATGCACCATTTTCATGACCTCATACTCTAAATCGTTGTAACCCAAGTGATATCTATGAAGATAAACTAAGAACAAAAAACGAATCTGTATTTACAACCTGCAAAAAGTCCGTTTCATGATTTGACAATCGGAACCATGTTAACTGCAAATGCAATGAACCAGTTTTCACACCTTCCAGAGACGACCACTAAATTGAAAGAAAAGTATTTTAAAAAGGTAAAAGTAGAATTAATCAGCTCGATAGTTATGTATGCTCTAGGAGGTCGATTTAATCACTTCATAAAATACATTGATGTCTTATGAAATCACCCTGTGTTTTGAAAGATTTATGTAGATAAATATTCTAGTAATTAAGTTGAAAGGGAAGATAGTTTATGCGCGATCGTTCATGATTGTTGGCCTCATTCCAAAAAAATGTCTGTAACCTTTATACCCAAAATGAGTGAGTGTGTGTTACAAGAATGTTTTTTCATATTTAAATTAATACAGAAACACATAGTTTACAGTGAATCCAACAAGATGACATGTGATTAGTGAGGACGGAGAATAAACTTATTATTACATGAGAGACTGATTTATACTGCAAAATCCACTGCACTTATTGGTTTCGCTGTGTTATTATATATTATATTATAGAGGACATAGAGTTCTCAAACAAAGTTGGACTATGTCTGAAGCCACGTGTGCTATTTTAATCGAGTTAAACGGTATGGGACTTGTGTAACCGAATAGTCCCCATATCCAGTGTAATATATATATATATATATATATATATATATATATATATATATGACTGCTTCAATGTGAATGAAATGGATAATGGTTCATAAAACAGATCAAGTAAAGAGGAAATATTCACTTAATACATTGAAGCCATAAAACACTCAGTTTATTTTATGTTTTCTATACTTAGCAGAGGAAACGATCTTGGTAAAGTTATATAGAGAATAGAAACATTTCTTTTATAATCCATTAAATGATCAACTAAGCGGTCGCGTATTATATTGAGACAAAGCCAAGTTCTAAATGATGATCTGTGTAGGACGAGGCAAAACTGCTAATGAGGGATCTAGAATAACCGAGATCAATATATATTTATTTAGGTGACATACTTGTGTAATTAGCGTTTGATATAGAACATAACCAGGGTTTTTCTATTCAATCCTTGCCTAGAAAGTTTACGTCATAGTCGATGATACTACAAAATTAACAACAGGTTCCAATCTCAAGAGATAAATTAAAAAAATCGCGAGGTGCGAGGTATCATAGAAAGGTGGGCTGCTGGAGGACTTGCATGGTAGTCACATTAGATAAGGTATCCGTTTGAAGGGGAGTAAAGTATCTGTAAATATAGTGTTGTATATACCCGTCGTGAAACTGTTGTACATAAGCACTCTGAATGAGCAACTGGTTGGGAATAATATGACAGTTTTTGGCTTGAACTGAACTATATGACTGATCGGACTGACGCAATTTCGTTGTTTCATGTTATGAGTTATTACAGTGAAGTACAGACCGCTGATAAATTATGATTTGTATCCAAGCTACACAACTCCCTTTGATATCCAAGCATTTTATTGAATAATCTAAAGTGGCAGGTTGTTTTTTAGTGGTGAATACACATTGAGATAGCAATATTCCACATTTACTACACTATGTTGAATGATTATGTCAAAACATTAAGATTCCGATTCAAACCATTCAATAAACTAATTTTTTATAACAGTTTCCACTTAGCACTTAGCTAATTTGAGGATATACTATATATTACTATTTATGCCAAATGTAGATCATGAAATTCTGAATAGTATAAATCAAACAAACTTTACGTGACTTCATATATACTTTTACGACTTTTGATTGAAAGCATTTGGTACTTAATCGGAAATATTTCAAGTTCAATGGTTCATATGCTTGACAAACCTCAAGACACTACATTACATGTAGTATGTAGTTGTTTTGTAGATTCCATTTGGGTAATTATCTTGACGGGTATTTCTCCACCTACCAGTGGGAAAGTAAAGTCGATATTTACCTTCAGTAGCCAGTAAAAAAGTAATTTTAGATTATTTTTAAATTTGAGTTGTGGATCACTGCTTCTATTGAGACGATTAATCGAATTACCCAACATTTGTCCATCACTTAAACCGAAACTCATCATACTTATTCACTTTGTATGAAACAGAAAGCCGTGAATCAGTGATATTATGTGTCAATAAACCATGATTTATTCAGGAAAAGGATTTACATTTTGTGAGATGGATTATGGAACTAACACTATAGATCTACTAGAAGTAGATGAGAGATAAAAACGTGACTATTTAAATAGCCATATACTGTAATTCGTTTCAACTTACACGAAACAGTATGTTTGGCTTCCACAGAGGTGTTGTATTATCGTCAATATACAGTAAACATATTTTTCAAATAATGTCAAATTGACGAATAGTAATTGATAATTCAGTGATTAGGGGAAAAGAAGAGAATCCTTTGTACTATTACTGACGTCCTTAGTTAGAGTACTTGCTTTAAACATTGTTAATAATAGTTTCTACA
Source organism: Schistosoma mekongi (assembly GCA_034768735.1). NCBI lineage: Eukaryota > Metazoa > Platyhelminthes > Trematoda > Strigeidida > Schistosomatidae > Schistosoma > Schistosoma mekongi. Next base: position 24,980,975 of record CM068308.1, read on the forward strand.
AGTGATTCCATTAGTACATGATAATGTAAAATGATATTAATTCTCAACTTTACAATAGCTACAAATATACTTTCACATAATTCTTAATCAAGGATAGCAACTATTGCTGAATGAATGAATGTAATTTGTCAATCAACGCTCTTGATGAAGTTAATTAACGAAATTCAATCTATCAGTCGACATGTGGCGGAAACGCCACGTTAAGCAGTACCAACACTACACTTAAAACTTACATAGCAACGGGAAAAGTAGATAAGTGGTTTTTGTGAAGATTAGATAGCATGTATTTAGGACATTTAGTCAATTTGTGATACAGCTGAACCTTCTTGAGTAACCTTTACGGTAAGGGATCCAGTCCCGTAAACTATAGAGAGAGCTGTTGAGGGTGCGATGATTTTCAGTAAATCCCCGAAAGATTTCACTCCGTGTTGAACATAACTAGTGCAGATACTATCTAATAGTGTTAGTAATAAGCACAGGTTTTATTAATCAGTTAATCCACTTACCATGTCTACTTCGCCTTCATTGAGTACCGATTCAATTGGTATTGAAGTACTATAGTGAAATGATAGATTTAATGAAAACAATATGGTTAAAATGGACTAAAGTAAAAACGATGGTTACTATAGTTCGATTAGACAACATGAGATTTTGCACTATACGTATGAATATAATTCCAAATTAATTATAGACTTTGGCTTTGGCTAAATGGAATGTTGTTAAGTAACGTGAAAATAATTAGGATTTGTTCAAATTAGAATCCAGACACTTGATACTCAATACATTTGAATACCCTAACAACATACTATATAACTAAACGACTGAGATTACGACCAGATGGGTTTGGTTAAATATGGTGCGAGTCAGCTGATAGATATAAAAGAAACAAACACACATATACAAATTTAGTAGACAAAAACCATTCTATTGTACTTGATGATAAATGTATACAAGAAGAACAGGTGAAACACTGAAATCGATCAATAGATAAGCTGGTTCACAATTTTAATGAAGTGATGAATTTAAAAGTGATAGTATGGATAGAATGAACTAAAGTACAACAATTGTAATAGACCGGTTGAACAATTATAAGTCATCTCAAAAAAGAAGGATCGTATGTGAAAATGTTAAGAAGCAAGCTAGTTATTCTTCTTGTAAATATCAGTACTTTTGCTTTTTTTTATTAATTGTAAAGTTGGTGGTGACCAGTACTAGTGTTCATTATTTCTGCACTGACCTTGCTGTTCCTGAATGGTTGCTGCGATTTTTGGTGCACTGATTTTTCTATCTGTTACAAGGTTTTCATTGTAACTATATATACAACGTTGGAACAAAATAGAATCGAATCTTTTGAGTACTGAGTTGCAGTCTTCTTAATTTGGCTTTGGGTGAGTAATTTAGTTGGTGTATTGTTGGTCGCCAGTATCTATTTTGCTAGTGTGTATCAGCTCAATGGCTCAGATATTAAGACACATTAGAAATACAGTTTTGGTGATCCGGCAATCAGAACATACAATTCCTTGCACAGAATGAATACAAGAAATAGTGTCTAGAATCAAAAGAATAAGCACAGCATGTCTAACCCCCTCCCCATAAAAAACAACCACCACTCTCATTCAATACTCAACAAACTATACATATCTAGAATGACAAACTACGCAGAAGTAAATTGTTTATGCAATTAAATGGCTTAAGCTAAACTATTTAAATGTGTTGAGTCAAAATGTAGCACGAATGAATTTCAGTTATATTTATGGTATGTATAATGTATAAATGTAAGGTTACATGTGTGTTGTGTATGTATGATCAAAATAGCGCCTGGTACATGTGTACGTCGGTCCAAGTTGCCATTACCTTAAAGGCATAGAAAGATTAAACCACATTGGTAGAAGTTACTTCAGTGACAATAATAATAAAAACAAAGAAGACTGAGCATGTAGAATATGGTTCAGAGGGAGAGAAATGGAGCGTGAAAAGAAAGCAATGAAATGATTTTAAGCTAAAGATTTAAGGGAGGACAATGGGTGGATACACCTGCGCCACTTTGACCTATTCTGAGTTATGTAACCCAAAGTTTCCAACAACTGGTTACGGAATTCGTGAGAACCCCAACCAGGTAGTCTGCATCTACCGATACGACACAAACCAGCAGTCAGATACTTCATGAACTGGCGCCATGTTTTGGTTTGGCCACCCTTAACTTTATTCCAACTTACTCCTATATTAGCCATCATCGCATGTCGAGGGACACTGTGGTAGAGCGTACGTAACGCATATCCCAACCACCTCGATGAAGATTCATAACCTTAACGATTGACTTGCCACCTTTACTTAATACCCGTCATCTAATCTCGTTATTGTTTGCTCAATGAACTCAGCTAATGCGAGCGATGTTTCGAAGATATCAACGGTCAAATACCAATAACCTTCGAGTATCGTCTACTCCTAATGGCCACGTCTCACATTCACACAGAGCGAACTGTTGCGCGGTATACTCTTCTTTTTATTGAGAGACGAATATCTCGTCTACGCCATAGGTGACGTTAGTTGACAAAAGCCAAACGAGATTTTCGAATTCGTACCGAGATTCCATCAGAGATTAACCCGTAAGGTCTGATTAGACATCCAAGATAAGTGAAGTGGTTGACGTGCTCAACTACTTCACTTCCTATCTTTAGCTCAGATGTTGACGAAGACCAGTCCTAAAGCAATAGTTTGCATTCACAAGGTGAGAAACACATTCAGAACATGCTTGCATTGTTGCGTATTTCTGTTACGCTACATTTATTCTCTAAGTACATATGTCGGTAGTATCGAAAATATGACTAATTAGAAAAGCAGAACTTCTCTGACAACTAGACTATTTCGTCTTAGTTTAAGAGATCTCAACTAAATTAAGTGATCGAAAACGCAGCACTTATGAACAAGCTGTGCATATCATATGATAGGTTTTAGATGAAAATTTAGTGGTTAAATACAATATTTCATTAAAATAACACTAACTGGAGAATTCAATTCTAAGTGGAAACGAATATTCAACATAACATTGTGGATCGTATGCACTTGTATACCTTGGAAGGATTTCTCCGGTAATTCATTGATTCAAGAACACGACATTCGCCAAGTATTCCAACCAGTCAAACGTTGTATCATTTATCAAGGTTTAACAATTATTTGCTTTAATAAGAAAGGTGACAGCAGAACAGAACACAAACCTGAAAGTGGGTACTACATAACTACACGTGAAAAGCAAATTTCACCAACCTGTCGGTTAAGTGCAATTTTTATTCAACGACTCCATATTTCATAATTTTATAAACAGCAGATCATATCGTTGAATGGAATTGATAAAGAAGTACAGTTTTTATTCTTAAATTTAAATCACCCTCTCAACATGAAAGCTAGAGACGCAACTGAAAACTGAGGTATGTAGAGTGAATCTACAACTTAATGATTTAAAATCAAGCACATTAACTGATAAACAGCCGGTTAGCAAGCTGGTAAACTTAAGATTTAGTGGGCTTCTTCCACGTGGACTACATAGATAGGTTAGGAATTGTCGCAAAACATTAGAAATAACTGGGTGACCCGAATATTTGAGTACTAGAAAAACGGAAAGAATTAATTCACAACACATTCAGTCAGTAAACCATCGACGAACGTCAGAAAGTCTCAAAAAGTCAACCAACGTTTCGCTTCGCTTTCTTATTTTAGTTAGTTGTAATCACGTTTATGAACCGATAAAAATCAAGGTAATGAAAAATAATTGCAAGAAAATGATCGATAAAGTTCCTTTGCTTATTGCAAACATTTTATAGTCTAGGATTCTTTAACCCTTAATCTAAATACCATCCAGGCGATTTTATATTCACAGTAACGTAAATATTCACATAGTGATAAAAACTGGTTGAACTGTAGATCCCGATCAAATTTGAATCAACCTGTACATATTAAAATCGATGCTAAAAAGCAAAATGATTCTCTCTAGCTTTTAACGTGACAGTTTATCATATTGACTACCTGGCATCTTATAATTTGGGATAGAAAACTTTGAGAACATCTACCTTAATTAGCGAGTAAGGACCAGACAGGAAAAATTCATTTTGATAAGGCAAGAGATAAAATAAAAAGACAGTACTGTAAACCAAAAGTACTTACCAGCCTAAATAATCATCCTTGTTCCCTTGATCTTTATCGTAAACTTCAACGGTAACTGACTGACCATGACAAATGTCGACGATAGACTAAAATTTATATATATATATATATATATATATATATATGTATATATGTATCACAAATACATGATAAGACTGGTAAAAACAGCAAAACTGCAAGATCAAATTAGTTAAACAAGAAACAACAATCTGTGATATATTAAACAAATGATAACATAGAAAGAGAACCTAGGCTTTATGTATTACGATCCTTTTAAATAAGTTGTCCGAATTCAGAAATAAATGAAAATGGAACATTGGGTGACTGAGTACCCTAGCTAAGACATAGTAATAACAATCAACAGGTGATAATCATGAATCCATCCAGCAAACACAAATCCCATAGTAAAGTGACGGTGAGCTGGTGGATCGAGTCTCATAAACAGTATCTAACATTCAATGATTCACAGTGCATTTGAAGTAAGAAATATGTGTGTTATATGTCCTTGTTACGACGACCCAATTACTCCTATTGCTTAGTATTCTTAAACACCGGTAACTCGACAAGATCCCAAATCAGAACACATTTGAACAGGAACAAAATTATATTCCAGATAACAAGGGCAGACAGAAGTAGGAATCGTTAGTTAGCGAAACGTTAATATATTTATAGTATTTACATAAGAAGCTTCCAGAATCTTCTGCAACAATCCGCTAGAGCTGATTGGTTTAGAAATAGCCAATCAGCGTGCGCCACCACGATCATGCACTGAGCATGCTTTAATCCGGTCTATATCTCACTAACAATGTGTGAAGTAGTCTCAGAGAAAAAAATTCAAAAATTCCTAAATTTCACCCAATAAAAGCGACTATGAAATATATCACCCTATTGAAGTCTGAATACGGTATGAGGACGACATTTTTGTTGTTATAAAGGAAAGTAGTTCAAATGAGCCACGTGAAAAGACTAACTATGTGCCCGACAGTAGTAAGTTAATCAACAAGATTGAACGCGTTGACTACAAACGAGCCTAACTTATTTGTTCAGCTGAAAGAAGACGTTACAAGAACGAACACCTTTCGCATTCTGGAATCACCTAGATTATAAATCGGGACATACTCTCTCACCATAAAAGTTGATGTTGCAAGAAATTTGGCCAAAAGAAATAATCTTGTCATCACAGAGACAAAACAAACATAAAGAACTAAATTTAATCTTAGTTGCGCATAGGACAACTAATTGACCCAATTTTTGAAAACAATTATTATGAATGATGAGGAAACGAAATTGGTGCATCCTCCAATAGAATGGATAGGCACTGTAGCGATCCTATGCCGTAAGAAACATCGGAGATCAGAAAGACATTTAACAAACATAACATCAAGGTAAATTTTTGTGCAAGTGGGAATATTAGATCAACACTAATGAAAGTCAAAGATAGGGTATCTTAAGAGGAACAACAAAATTGTCCATGAGATTAAGTGAAGTGAGGTCTATGTAGAAGTATTTAGACAGCTGGATGTTAGAGTGGAAGGATACAAACTATATACTAAGCATGCTCCTGATCCTTGGAGGACCTAAGAAAGCTTGAAAATAGATAAGCAACTGAACTGTACCCCTGAGGAACAACATAATAGAATGACTTTAAAAGAACTTAAATGCTTCAAAAAGGTTTCGTCGTACATAAAGAACGATTAGCAGCCGAATCAATGTATATATGGGAGGGACTCGAATAGTCTAAATTGACACAACTTGGAAACTAATGATTAAAAAAAAGTCATATTACTAACATCGCCATCATCTATAACTAACAATAGCAACACGGATAACAACTAGTCAATTATCTTCAAGAGAGTAAGAACAAATATTAGTGCAGAATAAGATGAATTCATTTTACTTCGTTAGTTTCCCATCAGCTGCATACAACCAAAAATAATATTTAACAAAATTAATATTTGAAACAAAGTTTAACATACTCATGAGAATATTGGACTTAGTTGCAATCAAAATTATACAGACATGTTAGACATTTGAACATAATTAAAATGTTGTGGAAAATGCTGCAAATATATATCCGATACAAAAGAAAGTACCAGAAGGCAAAATAAAGATCACAGTTCAAATGATTACGTAATAAGAGGGAGTTGGAAATATTTGAGAATAATGTGAATTAAGCTCAGTTATTAAACTTAAAATGACCTAATTAAATACATAAGTTGAACTTAACCATCTAAAAACGGTGATGTGACGAAAAATGTTAAATCTAATCCGAAGAGAAAAAAGTAATATTGAAGTAATAAATCAACATTGGCGAAAGAATAATAACGATGAAAATAATGACACAAAAGTTAGGTTACCAGAGTAAAGAAAGGCTTACAACAGTTTCTTTCTGGACACATAAGTGTGGTTTCAATTGTTTAATGGCAATCGCTTCAGTAAATTTTAGAAGATTTGAAGTTTTGTGTCTGTTGCACACTTTGAATGATTCATTGATATCAATTTGGTGTCCTGTGTCGATCAAATGTTTAGTGATTGCACTGTTTTTATTCCTGTGAATCGTAGATTTTTTGAAACATGTTCAAGCGTAGGTAGGCCCTTCTTTCTATTCGGTCAAGGTAACTGCTACTGCAGGTACTTGTAAATTTATACAGGCAGTTGGCGGTAACATAAGAAGGAAACCTGCCAATTTTTGATTGTTACAGTGAACATGTTGTTATGTATGATATAACCAATTTTGTAGCATAATAAGTTTTGTTTAACTCTGAGCTGAGTCTTCTTCTGATTGTTTCAAAAAAATCGTCACCTTTAAAATCGAGTTGAATGAGAACAGGTTTCTTTTGGTTTATCAGGTATTTGTCAATTTTGTCAATTATTTTACTGCATTTTATTACCAATTATTATATTTAACGTCGTTGCACAATCTGGTTAATGTCAATCAACGTACACGTCTGCATATTTCATTTACTCGTGTTTTAATTATGCGTCAAACTGCTCAATTGTCCGTATCTATGGTCAAGGACAAATTGTGATTGTACATGAAAATCAAAAAATATGTACACACAAACACATACATGTCGCTATTGGAACACATCTATGAACACATTCTCATATCATACATAACCCATATTTCAACAACACATAAAATTCATTTATCGGAAATCACAGCACAAGGGTTTTGTTGATTGGTAATTTCGATTGTTATTCCCTGAAGGGAATTGAATCGGTTTTCCGGAAGACACACTGAAATTTTTGAATTTGATTCAACAAGAATATTTCCACTTCTAACGTTTTCTATTTATTCATTGCCAAATTTCTGTCAAAACACACAATCGAATTTTGACGAATATTCATATAAATGATTCACAATGCACTCACAAGAGATAAGCTCTGAAAGCTCCCAAATCCGTTTATCACTAAAACTTTTTTCTCTCTTGTATTCTGTTTAGTAACTCCGCCTGGAGACCCCCTAGCATTGCTGCCTATCCCAACCCCAGATAAAGGAAGAGAGTTGGGTATGGGGTTAGCAACTCCATCCCATAAAAAAAACCTTGCAAAGAAAACGCTAACCAGTAAAAGCCTTTTTAATCGTTTTAACTCCACCCTGGGAGTTAGAAGGTTTTCATTTCGAAGAGTTATGACGTCTCACGATAAAAGCCGAATTACTTCGGAAGTCACGAGGCTGACGCCCCGTCTGACAGTAAGAACAACAATTAATATAGGTACATAGAATGTTCGCACAATGTTGGAGACAGGAAGAAGCACCCAAATATCTGAGGAAATGAAAAGATATGACTTGGAGATACTTGAAATAAGCGAAACACATTGGTTACAAGTTGGACAGCAAAGATTATCCTCAGGAGAAGTGCTGCTATACTCCGATCACGAAGAAAAAACTGCTTCACACACACAGGAAGTAGCACAAATGCTATCCAAAGAAGCACAGAAAGCACTTACAGGATGGGGACCGCATGGACCTAAGATCATCAAAGCATTCATCAAGACAAGGAGGGAGTTGATCATAATGAATGTCATCCAGTGCTGTGCCCACCAACGACAGCCACGATGACGACAAAGACCAGTTCTATGAGAGGCTGCAGTAAATCATCGAGAAATGCTTAGACAAGGACATAACCAAGGTTGGAATGGACAACATCGTATATAAAGATATCATGTGACGACATGGACTGGGAGAAAGGAACGAAAACAGTGAGAGGTTCGCAAACGTATGTGCCTTCAACAAAATGAGTACAGATAACACCATGCTCTCTCACAAACTTATACACAAAACTATATGGGTTTAACTGGATCGCAATACCGAGAACCAAATCGACTACATCTGCATCAATAAGAAGTTCAGAAGGACCTTGGAAGATGTAGGAACAAGGAGAGGAGCTGATATAGCTTCAGATCATCATCTGGTAGTGGCTAAAATTAAATTAAAGCTGAAAAAGCACTGGGCAACTGGAGCAGCAGCATTACAAAGGTCTAACACAGCTTTTATCTTGGATACTAATAAACTCAACGAATTCAAAATAATTCTTGACAACAAGTTCTAGGCATTTCATGATCTACTAGAAAAAGGTGGAACTAATGTGGAAGACAACTGGAAAGAGATTAAGGAAACAATAACTTCGGCATGCCAGGACGTTTTGGGTAGCAAGGAACAACACCGAAACGAATGGATTTCTGTTAGTACTTTGGACAAGACCCAAGAAAGGGAGATCAGAAAGACAGCGATTAATGACAGCCGGGCGAGAACAAAGAAAACCAAGGCGTAGGCCGAATACACAGAAGTCAACAAGCGAGTGAAGAAGAGCATTAGGTCGGATAAACGGAAATATGTTGAAGACCTAGCAATGATAGCCTAAAAAGCTGAAAGAGAAGGAAACATGAGGCACCTATACGATACAGCGATGCTAGCTAGGAAATTCAATGAGCCAGAACGGCCGTTTTAAGAACCAATCACTGAAGTGCATGAACAACGAAACATATAGGTAAAGCGCTTCGAAGAACTCTTGAATAGATCGGCCCCACTGAACCCACTAGTCGTCGAAGCAGCAGCCACGAATCTCCCCATAAACACCGACCCATCAACAGTCGAAGAAATTAAAATGGCCATCCGAAAAACCAAGAGTGGCAAGTCAGCAGGGGCAGACGACATACCAACTGAGACACTGAAGACAAATATAGAAGCAACTGCAAAGATACTACACATTCTTTTCAGGAAATTTGAGAGGAAGAACAAGTGCCAACAAACTGAAAAGAAGGGTACGTCTTCAAGATATCAAAGAAAGGAGAGCTAAGTAATTGCGGGAACTACAGAGACATCATTCTGCTTTCAATATAAGGAAAAGTCTTCCAGAGAGTTTTATTGAACTAAATGAAAGATCCAGTCGACATAACTTCGAGATCAACAGGCCCGATTCCTTAAGGATCGATCGTGTAGCAACCAAATCGCGACTTCCTGGTTCACTTTTAAGCAATCAGCTAAATGCAATTCACCACTCTACATCAATTTCACCGACTATGAAAAAGCATTCGACAGCGTGGATAGGAGAACACTATGGAGCCTTCTTCGGCATTATGGCGTACCCGATAAGTTAGTCAACTTCATACGGAATTCTTACGACGGACTACACTGTAAAACTGGGCACGGAGGTCACCACATGGATCCATTCGAAGTAAAGACCGGTGTCAGACAAGGCTGTTTACTCTCGTCCTTCCTCATTTTGTTGGTGGTCAACTGGATCATGACAACTGCAACATCTCAAGGAAATCTCGAAATATAGTGGACAATATCGAAGCAACTAGATGATTTGAACTTTGCAGGTGACCTAGCTCTTCTATCATACACACAGCGGCAAATGCAGATGAAGGTGGACAATGTAGATGCAACCTCAGGAGCAGTAGGCCTCAACATACACAAAGGGAAAAGCAAGATCCATCGATACAAAACAACGAACACTAACCCACTAACACGACGGAGAAATTCTGGAAGATGTAGAGACCTTTACATACTTGGGCACCATCATCAATAAATAAGGAGGGTCTGATGCAGATGTGAAGCGCGGATTGGAAAGGGAACATCTGGAATTCAAACCAACTGTCAGTCAACTTTAAAGTCAATATTTTCAATACAAATGTGAAGACGGTTCTGTTGTACGGGGCTGAAACTTGTATTGAGAACTACGAAAAGTATCATCCAAAAGATACAAGTATTCATAAACACGTGTCTACGTAAGATACTTCGGATCTATTGGCCAGATACCATCAACAACAACCTTCTATGGCAGAGAACAAATCAACTTCCAACCGAAGAGGAAATTAGGAAACGACGCTAGAGGTGGATAGAAAATACATTAAGGAAATCACCAAACTGAGTCACTAGACAAACACTAACTTAGAATTCTCTAGGTTAGAGGTAGAGGAAAACCAAAGGATAAATTGACCTGGGAATCGGAAACAGACATGAAGAGAGTCAACAGCACTTAGGAAGAGCTGAAAAAAAGTCTAGGACAGAGTTGGTTGGAGAATGCTGGTTGGTGGCCGATGCTCTACATGGGTAATAGGCTTCGATTAATTCTGTTTAGTCAAAAGCATTCTAGCAAAGAATTCGTAGTTGAATATTTGATATACAAACAACTTTCCTCGAAATATATTCCAGACAGTTACTTACTGGTAGTTATTTGAAGATCGTTTTCATTAACAATAGTCTATTTGATCAGAAAAGTTGAAAATCAACTTTAATATTTTAATAGGTAACAGTCCTATCGTAATGACTGTTGCATATAGTTACAAATATCTCAATGAAGTGGAAAAAAAATTGTTACTGAGTACATATTGGCATTATTACTATTTAGAAATAAAGTTTAGCACAAATGGGAACAAAAAGCTGTATGCACTATGCAGTTAGAAACATAACAATCTGAAGAATAAAAGACAGAAGGTGACTGTAAAAATATAGTAAAATAATTAACAGAATAATAAAATTACGAAGTAGACGACACAGTACGGATAAAATATGATCAAGAAAAACTTCATTACACTGAGGAAAATTATCACGCCTTTATAAAAAGTTCAATAGAAAACCAAACAAGAATCACTAATTGTTTTTATCTGATAAAGTCTCAAACCACTGAGTTGTCCCATCTTTAAGTTGAACTGGATTGACAGATGTAGGTGTTATGCAGTCTTTCATTACAAACGCCGTTGCTGTAAACTGACTGCTTCTTCATTCTTTCCAACCAGTCCCTGAATCGAAATATACTAAACAATATGGAAGCCGTGGGAATGTCATTTGTAAAACATGACAAAGTCACCGAAACCGGTATCTCGAGATAGTGGCACCAATTGAGTTATCATTATTGTGCCCCAACACATGATTCTCAACTCCCAGGTTACTAACATGATGTTGCTGATGGATGTCAGCAGAGACAACGATGGCTGAATACATAGAGGCGCCGAACATACTCTGGTCGGAAAATTAGGTTTCAGAAGCCTATAGCAGAATGGCTCCCGCCGAAGCACGTTAAACAGGACCATTTACAGTCAGACTCGCATCAAAAGGGTACCAAAGATGATGCAGTTTAGCAAAACCTAGCTTAAACCAATCTGGCTTTCACTTTGGGTGGTTTGGTCTAATTTTTTGCACAACCAGCACTCACATCAAGCTAGGTAGACGAACTTTCTTAGTGTCTTTAACGGTTCACCAGAAAGAATGGAAGAGGCAGACTCCTGTCGATCTCCAGAATGCACTTTAGATTGGGAAGGTGAAGAGTATACACCATACATATAGAAACTAAAAACCAACTGGTGACGTGCGATCTCATCGGACTGTGTGACATTCATTCATGTTCAATGTAGAACCCGATGCATATACACATGGGTCCAAGTTGATATACAACATTAGCACGACAAGATCAAAATCACACAATTAACAAAACGGTATAATTCAACAGGAATAGAAGAAGCAAGCGTATATGTGAAGAAATAATGAAACTTAGAATCTAGAAGAATATAATGAATGCGTCTGCACTACTTTGATAGATTCTGAGCCATATTATTCAACGTCTCCAACCACCTGTCACAACTGTCATATGAAAAACTCAACCAGTTAGTCTGCATCTACCAACATGGCTCAGACCAGCAGTCAAAGACTTCATGGACCAATCCCACGTTTCGGTTTGGCCACCCATACCTTTCTCCCGTCCGATACTTACCCCAATAAGCATGGGACAGACAGTGGCCAGACACATGCAACATATGTCCAAACCATATCAGTGAATGAAGGTTTACAACTCCTTCGACTGTTTTGCGATGTTTTCTTAGCACTCCATGTCTAACATCAATATTGCTTAGTTGCTCATTCTATTATATTCGGGCGATATTACCAAGATTTCTGTGATTAAAGACTTGAAGTTCAAGCATAACTTCTATTTTTATGGTCAATGTTTAGTATCCATATGTTAAAACAAAGCGAAATGCTGCACACTACAGTTGGCCTTTCGCTAAGAGACAGATTTTTCGCCTACTCCACAAGTGACGTAGGCTAGTAGAAGTCAAACGAGCTTCCTGAATCCGGGTTGAGATTTCATTAGACACTGACCTACTAAATGTGATGAGATATTTGAGATAAGTGAGGTGGTTTGTACACCAGTCATTATCGCACATAGAGGTAAGAGGTGGGTGGGCATACCTAATATCTGTCCCGGCCACCTCAGTTGATGAAGACAAACAAACTGCATCGGTTGATTTACAATTTTTGCCTAGTACTGTGTCTAACTTCAGAATTGCCTACTAGATAATCCTTATTAATTCAACCAATGTCTCGAAGACACTTATGATTAAATACCAGTAGTCTACGAATGTTACATCACTATTAACATTCATATAATATAACAGAACAAACTGTTGCACAATACACATGACCTTTGATTTGTGTTGGTAGGAGTACACTATTGTTTTGGGTCAGCGCGATTGTCCTAACCGTTGAGTGAGATGACTGAGAAACAATCACATTAGTGCAGATGCATGTACTCTTTGCGTCCGCTAAAATTCTGAGCTTTAAAATTATTTTATGCCTATTTCTGTAAGAATTAATTCTTTCTTTCCGAATCATAATCTCTAAGTCTAGTGTCTTTTATGGACACTTTTATCACTACTTTAAGTTTGATATTTATCTTGGTCAGGTGAAGTGTTTGTGACACTTGGACAGGTACATTTATATGCCAAGTTCTACGTAGACATTATTGATTTACGGTTGCTTAATGTTTAGTTTCGATCCTCTAGATAGACTGTAAAAGGTTCTGTGGCATAAAGCTCTTAGAATAAAATTGGTGCGGATGTAGGAACAAGCAAAATGCCTAACTGTTTCAATGAGAATTATAAACAGAAATATAGAACAATACAGGCTGTCTGGACACAGTAGCTTAGTGGTAAACGCGGTGGCGTTTCGCACGGAGTGGACCGAGTTCGATTCGCAGTGTGAACACCAACATTCGGATGCAGGTACATCCAGCCGATGAGTCCCAAATAGGGTGAAACGAGAGTCCTGGGTTCCGCTTACCAGTCACAATTCAATTTAAATATTACAGGCTAGTTCCTTTTCATCTGTTCACAGTTAACCCACAGATAAATAATGCAACTAATGATTTCATTACACAACAATGTTAGAATATATTTTGATATGACTGCCAAATAGCTACTAATTAGGATCGCTACATTGATCCATGGATGAGTCTGAGTACAGCTACCATGTGAACTATGTGGAATCAGTTGAAAACTTCTTACCATTTCACGAAAACCTACAAATAAACCAACCTAAACTTTCACGGATGAACTTCTCTACTAAACAATTTGATCTTCAGATTGAAATAGTAGTTACAGAGATTGATAGGTTCAGAGAAATTGTAAAGTGCTCTGTATAATTTTCATTACCATTTAGTACTATATTCTCAACTTAGCTAATCTTTGTGCTCGTTCGCAGATAAAGCACGTGGAACTATCAACGTTATTTAAGACTTGTCGCAAAACTAGAATAGATAGTTGGTTAGCTGCTATATAACAACAATATACTTCCTTCTGTATCGTAAATCCCATGCAGTATTTTAACAGACGATCAAAATCGATATAAACACAGCTTAGCTAGTTTGGCCTAGAAAACAACCGGTGACAAAGAGAAGATAACAAAAATATACCAATCAACTAAGTCAAAACATGCCATAAAAGTGCAAGCATGCACAAACAAAGTGCGCAATTAAAAACAGAATGGGAATTTTTTTAGTTTAAGCCACGAAGAATTTTTAATAAGTTTTTATGTGAAACGAACTAAGACATACATCTAGAATACAGTTAACCAGCTTTAGTTACTCAGACTGTTGCTAAGATATTTCAAAAGCGTTGCGTCGAGTGTGTGAATTTCAGTTTAAGAGAGTTTAAATTATGTCTAAACTTCTTGATGACATGCCAGATAACCAAAACCAAGCAACCAGGTGTTATCATTTATGACTTGAGGATGAAAAGTAGACACAATTCTACGACTTTTGTTAACTGGCAAGTATGTAGGTGACATTAAATGGTTCTAGAAAATTCTATGATAAGCTATATCGTGTAAACTATCAACCTGCAACCATCAATTTAAATTGCAATCTACTAACTCAAAATGCGTTTACTATTCGTAATCACCGAAGTTATATTTTGTATCACCAAGATATACAGTATTTCTCTGTAGGATAAAGAAAGCGGAACAAATGCAATCACAAGTTACCTAAAAATGCTCTGATCTTTGTACTCGAGCTTTCAAAGTGCCAACCTTATGTCAAAATGGTCAACAAAGTTAACCAGCTAAAACGTCATAATCTGACGCTATTTGTGTATGTTCTCACCAAAACACTCATACAAGATCTTGGCGTGACTAGTCACTTGGCTTCAGGTAATCAATGTGATTTACTTCACACTTATTTGGGGACACAACAAAAGTCCTTATGACCTTGGCAGTGTAAGTACAGAGTTACGTGTGTAAGCGGAACAGGCACTCCAATCATTCCCTAGTGAAGGTGTGCATTTTTATGCGTTTGGTAGGACATAGAAAATTCACATCAGCAAGACTCCTTGGATGGTAATTCGAAAACAAAAATCAAGGGGCAGTTAGATAAGTAATTAGTCGATCATGGACGGAGGGCTCATTCTGAAAAAGTTCCAAATAACATTCCTGAGGACATAAATGCAACAAGCATCTCTTCATCCAACTTAAATCAAAAGGTTAAGAAAGATCAATGGATTTCGGAAACTTCTACTAAATTGTTAAGTGCTCGAAAACTCGGTCCAACAGGCTCGAAGAGAGATGAAGAGCCACAACGCAAACATGAATACATAAAAAGTATGCTCAATGACCATTAGCAGTGGTGGGCAACAAAAGCAAAGATAGTGGAAATGGTTGATCTGATATGTAACGCTAAACAACTATTCAGACTCATCAAGGAGAGAATATTGGTTGCCAGTGAGAATATATCAGAAAATATGAGTCAATGACTAACTCTCAGTCCAGCAGATTAGAGAGATGGATGAAACATTTTCAGGAACAGTTCAAATGGTCCCAGCTATCCTTCAGTTACCGACTATCTGAAAAATATCTTAGTGGAAAACTGACCCAAGTCCTTGAACTTGGAGAGAAAATGAAAGTAATTTGAAGAATAAGAAAGCAGTAAGGCCTTATAGATTGATTCCAGATACTTTTAAAAAGTATGGTTCAGTTTTAGCAAAGAGGTTGACTAATATTCCAGCTAAAGATAGGTAGATGCAAGCTAACCAAACCAACTGGTTTTGATCACTGATGGCCTCAGTTCATGAGTACAGAAACCCTTTTGTAATAACCACGGAGGACTGATGAAGTGTCACAAATATTGGCGAGATATCTGCATACCAACCAAATAACGATCATAATGTATAGTAGTTCGTTCCCCCATAACTAACGGCTGTAAACGATGGGTTACGACGTGTGTAAGCCGTAGATACCTGATCATAGATGCCTTTGAATAATCGTATGTGTATTGTGGGACGACTGAGTAGCGAATGATGAATTTTGGCACAGAGAACTAGACAAAAATGGGAAGTTAGTCGATAAGTTTGTGGATGTCCACTGAATCAAGTACTGTTCGTGAAGTATCACTCAACAAAACATAGGCAAAATTCAACCATAGTTATGCTATTTGGTTTGTGGCGAAAAGTAGGTAAAGTACTAATAAGAATTCTCGCATCAATGAAAACTAGAAAACAATAATTACGTAGCATTTTTGCATACTAACGAGTGCTGACAACAGTCATATAACAAATATACGCTTCAATTAGGAACAGTTAAAAGAAAAATTAGAAAATACATTTATAGCATACTATATACGAAAAACACCAAGTATTGTTCATTTGAGCTCTAATGATATTTCCTAAAGATTTACAAAAAATGTTAACTAGTATTTTAAGCAATGGACAACGCTACAGATACAGATATGTTGGCAAAATTAAACGCACAATAGACAATGTGCTTTAAGTTGATTTTAGGTATAAATCTCCTTAATACAATAAAGTGGTCGTAAGGAATGGTTGGAATGATTAGTGATGAAGTAATCACACAGTGAGGTTATTGTCAATTTAATAAATAAAACAATTTTGTACACAATAACAGAAATGTACTTTGTAATGTGGAGTTTAACCTACATATTGCATTAATAGATATTGTGCGAATGTTTTAAACACAATATGCTACTTGACAATTTATTGGAAATCAGAAGTACTATTTGAAGGTTTAAATTAAATGAAACCAAAAAAACTTACTTCGAAATGTTGATTCCAAACTGGTTCTAGCGTTTCTTTAACAACTGAAGTAGTGAATGATCTAGCACCAACTATGAACAAGGGAAATTAATTAGGAGTTTAAATTTAGCGATGAAACAATACACTCTACACTACTAATTTATTACATCTTATTACCTAAAAAAAGTTTAGAGTATCAACAGGAATGTCACTACTAGGGATGTGCTTACGCTTGGCTGTGGGGCCCTAAGGTGAAGAGATTCGTGAATCTAAAATTCCACCACTAAAAACACTACAAAGAAAGGATTGAAACCATATTAGTTCTTAACTTTAACAGTGATATCTAGAGTTCTATTTCATAAATATTAGCTTATGTTTCAGTCACTTAGTTACCCACTGTTTGTGGTTGCATCAAACAGTACATAAAATATTTTAAAATATACTTAAGATGATATATTTCCTTTTTAAGTATAACACATCATCATTTCCAAAAACTCAAAGTTCTTTCAGAGCAGAATAGTAATCAGTAGTCAATAAATAGTCTCATAGCTTACGATAAGAGATTCGTTTGTTATTCAATAATAACATAGCGAATACCCAACCCCCCCCAGCCCGCCCCAGTAGACAGTGAAGATAAAGAATGAGATATATATCTGAACATAGCAGTGTTCTCGGGTGCTGATTTTCAAAATGGGGATAAACATTCAAGAAAAAATTCAGAGCAGTCTACATAATCTAACTAGGTATAAACAGTAACAATGTTTGGACAGAAGTAACAAAATTAGCATGGTTTAACAAACCTAGCAGCAATCCCATCAGATTCGATAAATAATGGGTAAACCCGCTGAAGAATTAAATAAGTAAATATTTTAATAACTTGAATATTCCAAATTAGATATTAAAGATACAATTATTTCTCTACCTACGTTGAATCTGCAAATAAATAATCGTTTTATATGGATAGTAAGAATTCAATAGATGTCTTTAGATAACATTTGACAATCAGAGTTCCTTACGGAGAAAACTTAGTAAAGCTACGCAAACTTATATTATTGTTCCTTGACAGTACTTACTTATGCCCGTTATTCCTCGCTGAGGAGCATAGGCCGCTCACCAGTGTTCTCCATTTAACTCTGTCCTGAGCAATCCTTTCCAGTTGTTTCCAGTTGTTGCTCATCCTTTTAATGTCTGCTTCCAATTCTCGACGCAGCGTGTTCTTTGGCCTTCCTCTTTTCCGTTTCCCAGCAGGATTCCATGTTAATGCTTGTCTTGTGATGCAGTCTGATGGTTTGCGTAGTGTATGTCCTATCCATTTCCACCGTCTTTTCCTAATTTCCTCTTCGGCTGGAAGTTGGTTTGTCCTCTCCCATAGTAAGTTGTTGCTGATGGTTTCCGGCCAACGGACATTCAGTATTTTTCGTAGGCAGTTGTTTATAAATACCTGTATCCGTCTGAGGATGTTTGCAGTAATTCTCCAGGTTTCAGCTCCATACAGCAGGACTGTCTTCACGTTCGAATTGAAGAGTCTGACTTTGAGGTTAGTTGATATCTGTTTTGATTTCCAGATGTTTTTCAACTGTAGGAATGCTGCCCTTGCCTTGCCAATCCTTGTCTTTACATCTGCATCGCACCCTCCTTGTTCATCGATGATGCTCCCCAGATATGTGAAGGTATCCACCTCTTCCAGAGTTTCCCCATCAAGTTGAATTGGGTTGGTGCTCCCTGTGTTGTATTTGAGAATCTTGCTCTTACCCTTATGTATGTTCAAGCCTACTGATGCTGAAGTTGTTGCTACACTGATTGTCTTCGCTTGCATTTGTTGGTGTGCATGTGCTAAAAGAGCTAGATCATCTGCGAAGTCCAAATCATCGAGTTGCATCCTACTTGTCCATTGAATCCCGTACATTCCCTCAAATGTGGAGGTCTTCATGATCCAGTCGACCACTAGGAGGAAGAGAAAAGGTGACAGCAAGCAACCTTGTCTGACTCCGGTCCTCATTGAAAATGCATTTGTCAGTTGTCCTCCATGCACAATTTTGCACTGTGTTCCGTCGTAAGAGTTCCGGATGATGTTGACGAGTTTCTCTGGTACTCCGTAGTGTCGAAGAAGTTTCCATAGTGTTCTCCTATCTACACTATCAAACGCCTTCTCATAATCAATGAAGTTGATGTACAGTGGCGAGTTCCATTCAATTGATTGTTCAACGATGATCCGTAGTGTTGCGATTTGGTCTGTGCACGACCGATCCTTACGAAAACCAGCTTGTTGATCTCGAAGTTGAGCCTCCACTGAATCTTTCATTCTGTTCAACAATACTCTGTTAAAGACTTTCCCTGGTATCGACAGTAGCGTGATCCCTCTGTAGTTGTCATATTTGCTCAAATCTCCTTTCTTTGGTATCTTGATAAGATAACCTTCTTTCCAGTCTTCCGGCACTTGTTCTTCTTCCCAGATCTTTTTGAATAAAAACGTGGAATATCCTTGCTGTTAGGTCGATATCTGACTTGAGTGCTTCGGCTGGTATATTGTCCGGTCCTGCTGCTTTCCCACTTTTGATTTGTCTGATGGCCATCTTGATTTCTTCCATCGTTGGTGGAGTGACATCTATCGGGAGATCTGTAGGTGCTGCTTCAATGTCCGGTGGGTTCGGTGGAGCTGGCCTATTTAGAAGTTCCTCAAAGTGTTCTACCCACCTATTCTTTTGTTCTTCAGTCTCAGTGAGTGTCTTGCTTCCTTGACAGTATATATATATATATATATATATATATATATATATATATATATATATATATATATATATATATAGCGAAGGTTGGTAAAATGTTGGATTTGGAGGGTAATTAGAATATTGATAGAAGTTTATTATTAACAAGCAACCATTCCCGTTTAATATCCTTATCTTTCTACGTGAATACTCTGCATTAGTAAAGCTTTTATTTCTTCCCTTGAAAGTGGTATTTAAAAACTGAGCAATAGGATAAATGGGATTAAGATTTAAGTCGCAAATTAAATTCACGTAATAGTCAGATGAGTTTACTTCAAGTAAAATCTAGTAAGAAATAGATGGCAATAACAGTATGTAGGCTTTTGAAATACCCATTATAAATAATAAAAGTTCCCGAGGGATTAACAAATTACAGGTTACTACCATTATCTGTTGGCCGCAAAATGTGAGAAAACTCTTAGATATCAAGAATTGTATCACAACAATTGTTGAAACGTCCCTATTGACCCGATAATATCACGTTCTAATCCCGTTTAGCATTCTACCATTCGACAACACCGACCTAGTCACAAATTAGAACAAGAATAGATCAAGTAGTGAAGTTTATTCAGAACGGAACAGCCAAAAAGCAGAAAAGTAAGTAAATAAATACACTAGAGCTCATATAAAACCGATGTAAGAATGTTCTAGAGCAGTCTCAATTGTTCAGCATCACTGAGAGGCCACAAATAGGCCAATCAAAGTACAGCTTTGTAAGCACGTTTTGCGCATGCTTAAATCAGGACTGTTTTGTGCTAACGATAATCACACAGAAAAAGAAGAATCATATCGACAGGCTACCGAAATGACAGACAGTGTTAATAGTTAATAATGATACCTGCATGCCTGTACTGTTAAGACAAGTGATAATCACTATTCTCCAATAATTCAAAATTAAGATGTACCGAAGATATAATTTTAAGAAAGACCATAGCCAGTACAACTAACATTCACAAAACATACATTTACCTCGTACAACACAATATGGATCTGATGTATTATGGCCAATAACATTTTTATCGCCTGCTTTAAGGTTACGACCAGATATGATATTAATGTGAAGAACACCCTTTAAAGTTGACGAATATTGAAAGCATTAAAATAAATTGAACAACCGTAGTAAGTAAAATCAGAAATAGTAAAAATATTCTGAAACTAATTTAATGCCACTTATTATCTTAACGACTAAATGAAGAAAATTCTTATTTCTTTTGTGGGTTGAAACAACAGTTCAGCATATCACAGAAACAAAAACGAATGTAATATAAAAAGGGAGTGAAGATATGAAAACGAAGAGGCATTGTATACATCAGTAGTAACACTTTTTTCTGAAATAGTCACTTTTTAATACCTTGCAAGTAACAGCGTGGAGGTCTCGTAAAGTAGATAATAAATTTGCAAGTGTGTGTTATAACTAGATCTAATTGTTCAAGGGTCGCATCCACGATTTCTTGGTTTGCCTAACGTGTACACTAGGGTAGTGTGGTGATCTTTGATAATCAGTTCATCTGAACCTAGACAGTCATTTAAATATATATATACCCTAAGCCTTGGTGTTTTCATACATAATATTACTGTGTCTGCCTACTCAGTTCCTTTATTACATTGCTTCGGTGTAGTATGTTAATCTGACACTCATATTCCTTAGATATCATTGGTCGTTCTATTCTCACCCTCTACGCCTGACTATATTTAAGACAAGGGATTTCTGTATAACGTGATAAATATTCCTAAGGAAACTGTTTGTTGGCTCATTTATTTCCATTACGAAGGAATACAGTATGGTATTATTAATACTAAGTTATTACTGGGTTGCTTTGTGACTAAGATTCAGAATTCTGATATATAGTAATATTACATTTGGCTTAGAAAGCAGGATCACTGAAGGGTAGGGTTATGAAAAACATGCATAAACGATTCCATTCACTAAAGACTTATAGTCCCATCAGTTAATTACATTGCTTAGATCTGACTACAACAACCATTAGTTTGAAATAGTAATGTAATTTTATATTCTATTTAAAAATGGTGCGATTTAGCATCATTTTGTTAAACCAACCACGTTAAACAATGTACGCATAAGGTGCACTAATTGTACCAAATATATGCTTACCTGAGGTAATGGATATTT
Source organism: Schistosoma mekongi (assembly GCA_034768735.1). Taxonomy (NCBI): domain Eukaryota; kingdom Metazoa; phylum Platyhelminthes; class Trematoda; order Strigeidida; family Schistosomatidae; genus Schistosoma; species Schistosoma mekongi. The sequence goes on from CM068308.1 coordinate 25,002,833, forward strand.
TAATCTCTGTATGTCAATATCAGGAAGCAACTGAACGGGTAAACGATTTGGAAGAACGATCATCTGGTTGACGACGTTACGAATAACTGTATTTAATGTTTGTCTGCATGCATTTAGGAAAAATATGGAAAGCGTTACTGAGTTATGACAAGTATATGCAGAAATCTGGACTAAATTGAGGTCGAATGTTTTCGAAAAGTGGTTTCCGACTAACTTAGATGAAACATTAGGTACCAATTACATTTCTTGAGTAAATTTTTCAAATATTAGGCTTGGTGACAAAACACTTGTAACAGAAGTTAGTTTACAGATAAAATAACACTCAAAACGATAGTCTTCTGTTGGTTTTAAAACAACTACAGAGAATACATACATATCTCAATCACTACTTATTTATACTTTTCTAGTGCTTAGACGACTAACGTTCCAAAAGATTACCTACTACCCTACAAGTTAGATCATAAACAACGTTTCCATGAAGTGAACGTTTAGAATATATATCTGTTTGCTGCAGATAATAGTTCAAAAAAGAGAAGAATTTACAAATACATGCAGATGTTATAAAGTTAGTGTTCTGCTTTTACAGACTGAGAAAGAAAACTGAATACAACTCATCAACAACATAAGAAAAGTGTGCAGACCGATGTATGACAAAGTTGATTAAGCTTAAATACCTCCTAATAAACTCATATTACAAGGGTAAAGACATTCATACAAATAAAACAACGCCATGTAGAGCAAACACATGAAATATGATTTATGCGTTTATGATAATAACTTCAACTGATATCTGTATATGAACTTGATATAATGTTCGCTGCATTTCCAACCGTTCTCGATAACATAAAACAACTGATAGTCGTGTCTTTCTAACTATACAGACATTTAGTGTAAATATCATCTTTCATCCTGAACTCAGATCCTCATGTTTGGATTGTTTCAAAATTCATTCCAACCATTAGTAACGAAAATCTCTAAATAGCCAGTTAATGCTAAAAAGTATACACTTCCCTCTAAAATCCAATATCCAATACATTGAACGATTGTAAAATATTAGTATATATTATTATCTAAAGGAATATACTGACGGAAGTAAAATGATAGTATACAATAGTTGAAGCTACTGCGATCTGTTCATATGAATGATGTCAAATGTACGAGGATGAAAGAATAATTAAACAAAACAGTACTCTATAAAAAGAAACAAAACCTAAAAGATCAAACTTATTGGAGTTAACCTACTGTAATCCAGGTAGACCCAGGATATTTCCCATATCCGTTAGAGAAAAATTGATATACTGAAGAGGAAATGAATAATAAGTGTCAGTAATCAGTATTTTCATTAATAACAAATAATAAAGGAAAACAACATTAAAACGGTGACCAAGTTTACATATTTCTCAATGTCACTGAAGGAAGTCCGCAAAAGTGCCTAGAAATTGTGGTGATAAGGTAGTCATACTACTAAAGAAATTGAAAACGTTTTATACAAATTGCGAGGCTCAAAATACATTTCAAAATTGACCAAAAGGATGAGTACCTGCCACGAAGTCTCCAATGAACTCACCTGCACTAATACCCCATTTGGTTTTTTTAAGTACAGATTTCTTCCATATGGCCTAACAATATCACCTGTTATATTTTGGAAGGCTATAAACCAGATCATTGTTGGGATAGAAAGCGTTAAATCACAACAAGATAACATATTAGTACATATGTAGCAACCAGTGATAACCCTGAACATGATTTTCTACTTATTGTATATACTTATCTTTATGTGCATGTTGCAGTATGATTGAACAGAGTTCTTTACCTAACTCGAGCTTTCTGGTTTTGGTTTGCTTGGTTTGACTAGTTGAAATATATTGTCACGTATCAACCAATCTTTCATCTATTATATAACATGTGGAACCTCGTAGAGTATCCAAGAGTCGGTCGAAGATAGTTGCTGAGCTATAGAGGAATATTTCATTTGAGTCAGATAGACGCCAAGTATTATCTAAGAAATGGGCTGAATAGAGAGCGCAAACAAACGTTTCATTAATTCACAATCACATTTTTCTACAATATCGACCGATAGCTACAAGTAATGACACTGTGGTTTGTATTACACTCATGATATAATTAACTTGGTTGTAAATATAGACAATAAAAAGTAATAATGAACACTCGAACCCGATAGTAGCTGCAACATCAACGTGGTGGTCGGGGTTGCCTATCGTGATGACCCAAACGAGCTACATTGGCTGGAACGCATTTTCTTCTAGGTCTTATCATGCCAAGCAGGTCTGCTCGAGGGCAATAAGACTAAAGGCAGCAACCAAGATCTGAGGACGAAGTCGTACTGTTGACTGCCATTATTTCTTTGTTGTCTCTGCATACGCTCCCACTGATTGCAGCTCAGATAAAGTAAAAGACGAATTTTACAGAGAGCTTTCAGACCTCCCTCGAAAAGCTAAGCGCATTGATGTAGTGATAGTGACTGGTGATTTTAATGCCCAAGTAGGTAGACTAAACGAAACCAAAATGACACCTCGGTAGATCCTATGGTGTCGAGGCTCAACGAACAGATAATGGTGATCGTTTATTACAACTGTGTTCAGACAACCGTCTTTTTCTTGCAAACACCAACTATAAACATAAAGAAAGACATCAGTTGACATGGCAAACTCCACAATCAACTCAACGCTGGACTAGAATAGACCACATTGCCATCAGCCACCGTTGGAGAGGCTCGATAGAAGACTGCCGCTCATTTTGGAGTACATGTTTAGACCCAGATTGTGCTTTAGTACGAGCGCGTATTAGCCTGCGTCTTACTGGACGTAAAACATCCACGGCAGGGATCCCCCTCACAGTTCAATTTAATGATGAAAAAGTCAAGAATACATTTCAGGAAAAACTAGAAAATCAATTAGTCAACTACGTAAGCTGCACCAATCCTGAGTTAGCTTGGAATGATATCCAAAATCTGTTAAAACAGCAGTAATGTCTACGAGTAAGCTAAACCAAAAAGTTAAAAAAAACTCAGTGAATTTCAGCTGCATCTACTGGACTGAGAGACGCTCGATAACACATCCCGTCTGGTTCTGAACACGATGAGGAGCAAAGGAAACTTAGACGCAAGCTAGTTAAGAGCTTATGAAATGATCGTGAGCAGTAGTGGGTGGCGAAAGCTAAAGGGATGGAAAAGGCAGCGGTAATAGGTAACAGTAGGGGACTGTTTAGACTTATCAAGGAAACGGGTATCAGAAATCCGACTGTAAGTGACACTATCTCAGGAAAAGATGGGACCATTGTTCATTGTCAATCCAGAAGGTTGGACCGATGGGCAGGACAGTTTAGGGGACAGTTCAACCGGTCCTCGGTTTCATCTGAGTTGCCCACCATGCCCAAGCAATCTGAATTGCAAATTAATATTGGTCCCCCAAGTCTTAGTGAGGTTGAGAAGGCTATGGGGAATCTAGAGCTAGCTATTGGGAATTTGCATCACTTGTGGCGCAGGCCAGACATCCGTCTACTGACCAAAGGATGCGTTTACTGCGCACTAGTTCGATCCGTTCTACTTTATGGATGTGAAACATGACCATTAAGGATAGAGGATATTCGTAGGCTCCTAGTATTCGATCATAGATGTCTTCGAAGCATTGCTCGTGTTTGCTGGGACCACCGAGTAAGCAATACATGGGTTACGAATACAGTACTAGGCAAATACGGTAAGTTTAAGGGAGTCAAACCGAAACATGGCACCAGCCAATGAAGTCATTGACGATTGAGCTGAGCCATGTTAATAGATGCAGACTACCTGGTTGGGGTCAGCGTGATGATTGTCACAAATTGTTAGAGACTTGAGGTGATATCGCTCAAAGTCGTTGGCAATGGCGCAGGTGCATCCACTCCTTATCTTCCTCCAAATTCAAGTTTCTGAACTTATCATAATTTTCTTTTTACTGAATCATATTTCCTCAAATCTTATCTCCGATCTCCATTTCTTTCCATCAATACTAACTCTATTACTACCTCCCGTACTCTGGGATTCGATCCGACAATTTGATCTGTATCTGCTAATTGGGGCATGGCAACTTGGACTGATGTATGCATGCACCAAGTTCTACTAACTAAATGACTTACCGAACACTAGAATATTCTAATTCAATGTCTAGGGACGTGAAGATTCGTTTAATCTATCGACTACTTCACTAACACAGAATGTGGATTTGTTGTTGGTGGGATTGGTAAAATCGCAGCACCTGTTTGTAAGCATTAGTTAAATAGAAACAAGGATAAATTTAGTCTTATATTTTATATGGACGTGGGATTGTGAGAATAACATGAACATCCATATAAAACTGGTCTTTGTACATAGGTTTAGTCAAACAAACTTTGTCAGTTAACCAGTTATACACGATACAGACTCTGGAACAAATATGTATTGGCCAAGGTTGTCCCACTACATCAGCATAATGACGAAATTATCAAAGTTAGTATCAAAGTAGTAGTTGTGGTAGTACCAGTAATATTTGAAAGGGATTAGATATAGAGGATGTAACCGTTGAAGGAATGAAGTAGCAGAATAAAAGACCAACCGAGTTGTGTTAGCTAACATATCCAACCAATGTTTACTATAATAGCGCAGACCCTAATCAGGTGGTCTAAATCTCACAACATGGAATGGCTCAAGAGTCAGTGGCTTTGTAAGCCAGTAAACACCTAACCATACAAATTTGGGTCAATAATTGTATAAAACTCAAATAATTAGTATTTACTAGTTTTCCTGTTAGAGTTATTGCAACTCTACCCTTAATTCCATATAATATGTTGAAAATGCTACTCACTAGGGACGAATGTTATTGAAATTTCAGAGTGTAGTACTTGAAATCTTATAGATTGACGAAACTTGTAATCAACTAAATAATGCCTATCACCCCACGTGGAACATAGGCTGCCGATAAGTATTTTCCATCAAACCCTGTCCTTGGCTTTTTTCAGTTCTTTCCAAGTGTTGTTCATTCTTTTCATGTCTACTGCCAGTTCCGGGCGCAATCTCGTCTTTGTCCTTTCTGCCCCGGGAATCGCCCTAGTGTTACTGCCGGTCCCAAACCTGGACAAAGGAGAAGGGTTGGGTATGGGGTTAGCAACCCCAACCTTGCTATGAGAACGATACTTGTAGCAAGTCGAAATTATGTGACAACCTTAGTTACTGATGCTAGAATTACTTTTGCATTAGATATCATTCTATTTATCTTTTAGGTGACCAGCTTACTTATTACCCTTACAAGGGTCGATACAAGTGATACAAAGGGAAACACTTCTCTTGCACAAGTGAGTTTCATACACGTATGAACGCCCTTTTCCCTTTGAAAAACGAACTAATGAAGAAGTCCATGTGCAACTAGAGCAGTTTTCATAATGACATTACATGTCATAGGAGTGAGATATTGATGCTATGTGTATGTGATAACTATACAAGCGTTTTAAAGCGACATGTTGTTAATTGCATGATAATTAAGATGTACCCAGAAAATTTACTGAAACAAATATAATCGTTGTCTAAACAAAATTGTAGTAAGATAAATACGACTTTAATTCTGCAATTTTCTGATTGTAGCTTCAGTGGGTAAACGTTAAAAAGCAGTATTCAGACACCAGAACCATAATTACATATCTTCAATATGAACAGTACGAAGGTTCATAACTGTTCTAGAGCTTACCGGACTATCCAAGAAGCAAACAGTGACCGCGCCAGCAAACGGTACTTTTGGAACCAAAGGTTTCATAACGACACGTAGTGTACCACGCAACTTGAATTTGAAGAGTGAGAAAATATTTACATCAGTAAATTGCATAAAATGTGATAAATGTTTTTAGTATCAAAAAGGATAGAGGTAACATATATCATCCAATTAAGCGCATGGAACTAAACTTCAGAAGTTTTAAAAAGTTCGCATCTATTCAAATCATTCCTGAATATATCTTTAATAGTCGCCAATGATTTTTCGGTTCCAATTTATATCAAATATTAGCTGTTTATAATGAAATATTCAATAACAGTAAGATGTGGGGGGCAGTGAAGCACCAATAATCGAACTGATTATCACCAAATGATCTTAATACAAACCAACGAATTTCCTATTTGTAAATATATTCTTCAGCCAGTTACAAATTAGTTTAATAAGAAATCTACGAGATCAACAATTCACCTACGAATTGTAGGGGACATTTAAATTTAAAACGGCTTTAACCACAAAATTTTGTTGATTGTGAGACGAAAAGGTATGACATTTAATTAATTGACATCTACGGAATTATTTTTTCTAATTTTCAACTGAAAAACTAATTTTAAAGAACGCATTAGTCGTTGAGTCTAAATGAATGAGACATCGGTTTAAGTTAACAGAACCATTTCTGGTTGATACATACAAATACTTCGACAATGCCTCTTCAAAATTAAACTCTTAATAATATTTCGAGACTCTCAGAATTCAGCAATCGACCATTTAACACCATCTTAAGATGGATTGGAATAAATTAATGAAGATGTAAAGGACAGTAAAAAGCGATGTCAGTTATGATGGAAGGCTAAGAAGAAGAGTCAGGAAGCAAAGGGCTAACTGGTCAAAAATACAGGTTATTCCGTTCATCAGTAAATACTTAGGACTCAGTATTAAGGATGGTTCAAGACCACTTGATTGACTCACTTGGTAAATTGACCACAGGATCATACCACGAGAATTAATATCAGGTTTTAACAATTATTCTAAAATCAAAGATAATAAAACTTAAGACAGCGGTAATCAAACTTTGGTGACTGGTCAGAGTCATTCACCAAATCGCACTTATTGATACAGACAAACATATCGCTACTAGTTTTTCGGAAGATTCCTTAAAAAACATTGGTCGACCCTTTTTGCTAATTCGATAAGCGAGAAGTTTACAACGTAAATGCTATGTAAATGTAAACTGAGCTTCAAACCAGTTTGAAAATAGCAGATAGTATTTAGAAAATTGATAAAATCATAGTAATATGTAAATACACGGAGATACCTCAAATTCTTTTACGCCTGCCCTGATCTTTCCTAAGTTTACTTTGATTCTCGCGTCACTATAAAGCCTGTGCAAGGATTAGAAACAACATAATTTACATTAGGTCTAGGTCCATAACGATTTCATCTTTTCTGATACTTTCACTCATGTAGACCTTAACTCCACCGATCCTGGGAGGCTACAGTACAGATAACAGGCAAAAACAACTTTACCGTGTCACCTAGGTCAATGGTAGCAAAACTAAACGGCGTTAGGGCAGTTGGAAGATTTTGTGCAACGACAGGTTCAATAGACGTGACAATAATGTCTCTCGCGTACTCACTAATTGATGGCCACATTCGTTTGATGACCTAACAAAATGACACATTTTTTCACTTGCTTACTTTATTTAACCATTCGGCTCTTTCAACATCAGGAAAATAAACCTAGATATATAAATAAATTTATGTGGAACATACCCATGATGGAAGGTCCCTAACAGTGAAATTTTGGATTATAAATGCTTTTTCATCTTCACCAATGGCTTTAAGTGAACTTGTTAACTTAGAATTTTTGTTTTTTGCATGTTGCAAAACAAAGTATCCAAGTGATCCAAGTAGTACCCAGCTAGCACTAAGTCGAAAGTATCCCACGCCATAAATAGAAGCACATGTGAGAAAAAACTTAAAATAATCCCAAGATAATGACATAAATGTTTGTTTTGGAGGCAACATCTTAACCTCATCCTTCGGGGTAGATGTATCCAACATCCCCATTATTTTAACAAACCACCCTCGTGTATATATCGCGACCAAGGTTGAGGATTAAGTGGATTAAACAACTCTCACTTCCTAACAATAAAAGCTACTAACATTAACACAAAATATTTCATATGAAATAGTCAGTATTATTTCAATTTTTAATGAGTTTAACTGCAACACTTATGTGTAGACTATCCTATGCTCCACTTTGTCTTTTTTATTCATTTCGAGTTGCACGTTAATGTAATACTTACTTAAATTTCATTTCATTGTGATAACTTATGTTTATTCTTACTCCCGGGTACGTCACTTTTACTATAGTAAGAATCGTAGTGGGAGTTTTCTATGGTAAGCCACATCGTACAAACTTCAGAAATCTCCATTATACCCAACTTTTCTATGTAAACTGAATTTAGCTTTCACGCCTTTTACATCCTCTGCTTGTTTGATGTTAAAGTATGACATTAAAAAAGTGTTTACATTTATTCCATCAAGTTCGTTTAGTTGAGAACACGCTAAAACGATCTCACCTCGACATGAATAAAACGTGAAATACATTTCACCCGGCAACAAAAGTCATCACTAGCATGTAAAACGTCATTTTAATAGCGAAATTTATTCATACTGAAGCATCAAACATTGCTGTGACTTTGAAAAGTGAAGAAAAACGTTCAGTAAACGAATAAGCGCTTCAGAATAGCAAACAGTATGGCATCACCAGTAGAGCCCACCATCAATGTGTTTTTCTGCTATGCTGCCAAGATGATTTAAGAAGATCCTAAAGTTGACAAAAGCTGTTTCGAGGTTTCCAGTAGTTAGAAATACTAACAAACTAATAATATACTACCTAAAGACTGGGAAGTGAACTTTTAGATAGTACATTGGTGTGGTCGTAAATACTAAGTCCGATTAGTATTTGCGAGTTGGAGACCTGAGTCTCCTGACTGGCTAAAAAGTGGTCTAATCTGCAGGCATTCTGATTGGATGCTTTTTTTGGCTGGTGCTGTGAGCTACGCTATCATAGGACACATTGAGAAGGGGATGAACCTGTTTTCAGGGGACGAAGTAATTTAGAGTCCGGGAAGAGTTTCCACCTTATTTTTGTGTTTTATGAAACCTGGATGGGGCAGAAATACAATGGAAAGACTTCGTCACTGAGATGTCCGACCAGCAGATAGGATGAAGTACCCTGTTATATTTTGCTCTTCTCACAACTTCAAAGACGATTTCTTTATTGCCCAGCGTTTATCCATCACGATCGTGGTAACTGAAACTTTTGTTTGTCGTGTAATAAAAAAGCTTTAGATTGCATTGTCACATGCAGCAATCCACACTGGGCTTGGAAAGCAGTAGAGCGTTAGTTCGCCTATAGTAAGTCTTTTGATCATAAGTCGGTTGAGATCTAGCTTAATGAGTACACAGATTTACCGTCATTAAGAATTATTATGCTTTTCATATCTAATAATGGAGGGAATTTATACTCCATGAAGTTAAACAGTATAAGAGACGTTAGATTTGAGTCGCAGTTCCAGATTGATGTTTACGAAGCTGGAATATTGTGTACTCTTACATAAATTCTTAAGTTTAGAACACATACTGGACTGATAGTAAGTTTTGAAACGAATAATACTTCAGGTGTCTGATGGACTATTTATTTTTGTAGTATCTGAGATATACTCTTGCGGATCTCGCTATTTTTGAAATTCATTATACCTCTAGGTTTCCAAGGGTAAAAGCTGTTCAAAGGAACAGGGGTTTATATGTGAGTTTGAGGGCCTTTCTTAAAGAAAGTAAGCTGGGGTATAGACGAACAGTCGTGGTAAGTAAACCTTGCGGCGGGACTATGATGTGAGAACGTAACAATGAAATTGCGACTTTTCATCTCAAGGTCACTGCTCACAGTTTGGTCGACAATGTTGACGATCTATCGCTTGATCGTTTATTTCCAGAAGGACGTTATCGTTAGCTATTTACAGGAGAAAGGTTTACTTCGAAGAACATGTTTATGCGATTGTGAAGTGTCTATGCACTTGGACAAATGCTTAGAGAAGAGTGACAAACTAATATTCCGATGTCAGTGGTCGCTTAACAAATGTCATGGTCGCCCCTACATTATAGTCTTGCCAGCCTACCATCCTTGGAGCTGGACGAAATATGCACTGGGTTATTTACAATAGTATTGTTGGATATAACTTGGCCAGTAACATTAGGCCTCCCATAATCTCGCCTTTGTTGTTCTTCCTGAGTTTGAGAGGTTGTGTGTTTAGGGTTCATAATTATTTATAGTAATTTTGTTTTGAAACTAAGTTGTCACAGTCGCTAGATTATTAGTACGGTTAGAAACGTGGTTCACACTATACATTGCAGTTGGTGAATTAACAAAATGGAAGTCATAAATTTGGTATGGCAATCGAAACTCTAAACTTTTCTTGTAACGTCTTATAATCCATTATCTGCAGGTTCTCAAGCGTCATTTAAGGCACATTTACTAATAGCCAGAAGAGACGTTATTACAAGCAAAAAGGAGAGTTATCTACCAGAATGAGTTATAAAACAGAATAAATGTTAGGACCCGTTACTACAATAAGCTAGTAATTGGTCGCCAGGACGATTTTAGAATTTCGAAATGGTTTTTGTAGCTTCTTGTACCGTGTTCCGAGTATTAGATTGGAATTAATGACTGCATGGCTGCGAATAGTCCTTTCAATAGACTGTAAATGGGCCTGTCAGACCAACTGAAAATTCCTTCATATATTGTGAGCCACAGAACAAATAAAAATATTTCGGCGTATTACCTTTCATAACATTAAAAACCAATAAGGACTATAATTTCTTCAACTGTTTCGTCTACTACAAGCCAGATTTTTCAGCTGCTTAGCCTATAAACCAGAGAGTTTGAGAAGCTTTATGTGCGTGCATAGTTTCCATTTTTACATTTGAACAAAACATTGATAACAAGTATGCCAAAAAACATATTAATAAAAATTTTGTGCTAACAAGTCTCCACAAAAGTTAAATGCTTTCGAATTATCACGCTACGAGCAAAATGTTTGTGCATAAATATCTGAGCGTTGGTTAGAAAATCTCCCGGTTCATTCTTCAGCATATAATTTTCTAAGTAGGAAATGAGCAAGCTGAATGAAGATCGCGTAAACGTAAGTGGTGTGTTTTCTGTCACTTCAAGAAGGCTTCTGATAAAGCCCCTTATCATTAGCTTCTCCATAAACTAAAATCTTTGGGAATTAAAGATTCACTACTCTTTTGGCGTGATTCGTTCATCACAGGGAGGAGCTAGACGGTTAGATTTAATGATTACCTCCCGTTACCCGAACTTATTTCCAGTGGGGTTGTTCAGGGAAATTGTGGTGATCACCAATATCTGATTTAGGTGAATCCAGACAATCATATGACTCTGTGTAGTTTTATTCTTGATGTTTTTGAAAATCAGTCACTATGTATCAGAATTCACGTGTTTACCCCTTGTGTATATCTGCTTACTCACCCCTGTTATATTGTTTCAGTGACGTATGTTATTCTGACATCCTTAGTCGTCACTGGTTATCCACTTCTTACCCCTTTGTGACTATCTATATTTAGAACATTGCTACTCCTACATGCATATATATATTCTCGGTTAGATTCCTTGTTACCTGTATTACTGAATCACTGGATTGTGTGATTGCTATTTCCTGGATTACTAAGTGCTGACTGCCGACTGCTTGTGGTCCCTATTACTGGTGATTGCAATACTATTCTGCTACTACTTCTGTGTTCTCACTGTACTAATACGTGACAGCGCTTCGTAGCTCTAAGTGATAATAAGGACATCACATACACGTTACCTCAATTCACCACAACTGTCTCCTTAGTTTTGTAATTATGTTAATTTCCTGATTCGCTGTTTGATCTGGTACATATATATATATATATATAAATGCTTGAAATATAATGTAATTTATTTGGTTGGTGTACCTACTTAAGTTCTCCCTATTCCGGCCTAGGATTGAGTGGGCATTGGGCAAACCTTCAGGGAACGACTATTCACCCTCCCTAAGGCTTGTCACTTTAATTTTTGTGCACATGAGGACATATCATCTAGTTAATCGTACATTTCCAGTAATAACATTTTTGTCGTCATAACAAGAGCTTACAATTATGCTGCACCTTTAATTTTAAAACGTACGAAAACCTCTTGAAAACAGTCCAGGGACGAGTGACCAGGTAATTGGTAAATCTACGGAACAGATCATATAATATTAGAAAGTTTGCAGGTACTCACTGAGTTATAGGAAGTTCTGTGATGGATTGATAACAGCTTACAATGACACTATCCCGGAATGCCATAACGAACCTATCTATTCTCTACCAAACTGTCTCAGTCTCAGAGAAAACCTTAAAAATGACTCTCACCAATCGATGAAGATACAAATGAGATCTTATTTGCACCCAGGGTCTGCTCGGCATGGAATGCTCCTCCGGCAAGAATACCTCAAGGCCTCATGGTTGACAGGTTCAAAAAGAAAGCAGACGATTGTGTACACTTAAACGGTCTACCACAACTTGCCTGGGACAACCGCTGACCTTACGATCACCCAGACCAGCATTCAGTTAATTTTTATTATTATCCCACCGTCAAATTCTTACCATCAGTCCTGTTTTCTATATTCCCCTTCACTGCCCATTTTCCCCTCGGTACCAGTAACACAGCTCTAGCACCACTGTTTCCTTTTTATCGATTCTTTTTAGTTTCCTTCCATTTTAATATTCCTAACTTCCTGAAATTTAAGCTTTCAAATTTAAAGAAAGGAAAAAGGAAAAAAGTGATAGAAGAAAAGCAATATTTAATTCCTAAAAACCTAAAAATGATGCATAAGTAACGCAGAAAAGATAAACTGGTAATAACTCTTGCTTACTTCATTATGGTCAGCGATGTCAGGCACCAAACAACTAACGCAGGACAACAACAAATACCTCGAAATCAACCAGTTAATTGGTCACAACGCAAAACTTGGTACTTGCGTACGTCAGTCCAAGTTGCCATGCCCCAATTAGCAGATACAGATCAAATTGTCGGATCGAATCCCAGAGTACGGGAGGTAGTAATAGAGTTAGTATTGATGGAAAGAAATGGAGATCGGAGATAAGATTTGAGGAAATATGATTCAGTAAAAAGAAAATTATGATAAGTTCAGAAACTTGAATTTGGAGGAAGATAAGGAGTGGATGCACCTGCGCCATTGCCAACGACTTTGAGCGATATCACCTCAAGTCTCTAACAATTTGTGACAATCATCACGCTGACCCCAACCAGGTAGTCTGCATCTATTAACATGGCTCAGCTCAATCGTCAATGACTTCATTGGCTGGTGCCATGTTTCGGTTTGACTCCCTTAAACTTACCGTATTTGCCTAGTACTGTATTCGTAACCCATGTATTGCTTACTCGGTGGTCCCAGCAAACACGAGCAATGCTTCGAAGACATCTATGATCGAATACTAGGAGCCTACGAATATCCTCTATCCTTAATGGTCATGTTTCACATCCATAAAGTAGAACGGATCGAACTAGTGCGCAGTAAACGCATCCTTTGGTCAGTAGACGGATGTCTGGCCTGCGCCACAAGTGATGCAAATTCCCAATAGCTAGCTCTAGATTCCCCATAGCCTTCTCAACCTCACTAAGACTTGGGGGACCAATATTAATTTGCAATTCAGATTGCTTGGGCATGGTGGGCAACTCAGATGAAACCGAGGACCGGTTGAACTGTCCCCTAAACTGTCCTGCCCATCGGTCCAACCTTCTGGATTGACAATGAACAATGGTCCCATCTTTTCCTGAGATAGTGTCACTTACAGTCGGATTTCTGATACCCGTTTCCTTGATAAGTCTAAACAGTCCCCTACTGTTACCTATTACCGCTGCCTTTTCCATCCCTTTAGCTTTCGCCACCCACTACTGCTCACGATCATTTCATAAGCTCTTAACTAGCTTGCGTCTAAGTTTCCTTTGCTCCTCATCGTGTTCAGAACCAGACGGGATGTGTTATCGAGCGTCTCTCAGTCCAGTAGATGCAGCTGAAATTCACTGAGTTTTTTTTAACTTTTTGGTTTAGCTTACTCGTAGACATTACTGCTGTTTTAACAGATTTTGGATATCATTCCAAGCTAACTCAGGATTGGTGCAGCTTACGTAGTTGACTAATTGATTTTCTAGTTTTTCCTGAAATGTATTCTTGACTTTTTCATCATTAAATTGAACTGTGAGGGGGATCCCTGCCGTGGATGTTTTACGTCCAGTAAGACGCAGGCTAATACGCGCTCGTACTAAAGCACAATCTGGGTCTAAACATGTACTCCAAAATGAGCGGCAGTCTTCTATCGAGCCTCTCCAACGGTGGCTGATGGCAATGTGGTCTATTCTAGTCCAGCGTTGAGTTGATTGTGGAGTTTGCCATGTCAACTGATGTCTTTCTTTATGTTTATAGTTGGTGTTTGCAAGAAAAAGACGGTTGTCTGAACACAGTTGTAATAAACGATCACCATTATCTGTTCGTTGAGCCTCGACACCATAGGATCTACCGAGGTGTCATTTTGGTTTCGTTTAGTCTACCTACTTGGGCATTAAAATCACCAGTCACTATCACTACATCAATGCGCTTAGCTTTTCGAGGGAGGTCTGAAAGCTCTCTGTAAAATTCGTCTTTTACTTTATCTGAGCTGCAATCAGTGGGAGCGTATGCAGAGACAACAAAGAAATAATGGCAGTCAACAGTACGACTTCGTCCTCAGATCTTGGTTGCTGCATTTAGTCTTATTGCCCTCGAGCAGACCTGCTTGGCATGATAAGACCTAGAAGAAAATGCGTTCCAGCCAATGTAGCTCGTTTGGGTCATCACGATAGCAACCTTGACAACCACGTTTAGTTTGCATCAACGGTCGGTAGACTTTGAACTAAACGTTTAACGTCATTACGAGCGTGCCAAGAATCTGTGGTGCATTTATCAGGTAGTCATGATATAGAATATATATTGGTAGAATTTTGGCTGTGTTTATGGAAGTTGATTACTTTGCATAATACTTCTACACAGGTGACTTGAACTAATAATTCGAGAAGAAGGCAAATATTATGCCCAAGAAACGAATAATATTACAAACTATTTTAGTCAAACTGCACTCATTGTACATAGATTACAAAAGAGAAGTATACTGTAAATTTTACTGATCACTGGATTAACATGTACGAACATTATAATTATTTTATTCCGGACGGTAGTCACGATTCATTTATTCCCATGTTTACCACCCATTTCACTACTTGTCATATACCTAGTCGTTTACATTATCTTAATCCGTAATCGATTTCTGCTAATGCAATTCCAGTTTCTTCCATCTATCGAATATTAGCTTTGATAATTATTCTGATATCTATTCTAATGACGATGACTCTATTTAATGTTTTCTATGTCCTATAGGCCATCGTTCAGCCGGTCTTATAGAATTTAATTTCATGCACTTATACATTCCCTATTTAGAGAAGAATGTATTATCTGCTACTTTGAAAACAAGATTCTACTATAAATGATTTTATTTTTTATGTTACTGACCTATATTGTATCCTTTATCCGTATTTAACAAAGTATTCAAAATGATTCTATCAGTTAAAATTCTGTTAGTTTGTAGTACTTTAACTTATATTTTGTGAAATGTATTGCCATCAAACTAGTTAGCGTAGCTTTAGACTACAAAGAAATATATAATCAAAATAGTTTTCTTTGTGATACACGTGAAACTGTTGGGTAAAATACAAAAAATTAACAAGGGTAGAAATAATTACAATGATTCCATAACATTTTCAGTGTTTACATAGTGTATCGTACCAACCATCCTGAGTTATTTACCCACTTATTTACTAGGTAAGTGCTAGATATAAGTATGTTATGCAATTAAAACTTCGTTTCATGAGTTTAAAATTGATATCAAGTGATCAGCTTAAACATGTCAGTGTGGTACTACCTGATACATCACGTAAAAACAAGAATATGGTGAAAGCAAAGTTTAAATAAAATCGTTAATGAAAGTGACATTTTGAAATGTCGTACTTAGCCTCAAAATGAAGTGGAAACGTTTTCTGAATACTTGGATGCAATAAGCTTACCAGAAACAAAAAAGATTATGAATAACTTATGCTAACAAGATTATTAACATCGTAATCGCGAAAAATAATGTAATATATATGAACATTTTTCCATCTTTTTACAAAACCATCGGACCAAGCACAACCAATCCAATATTTTAAATTGGGGAGTGGGGGGGGGTAGCATAAATAAACTATCAAGTCAAAAATTTCATTCGGTCACATTTTGAAGAATTTGAACTATTTTGTTACTTCAATTATGATTTTTAAGATTATTCTAAAGTTTTACGTAATCTCTTAGTCGATTATTCAATAATTTTCCCTCCCACACATCTTTCTACCTTCTTTTCCTAAGACTCTATAATTTTCATCTTGATTATACAGAAATTACTCATTGTTTTCGACAAAGAAATGATTTTTTTCCTTATTTTTCCGAACTTATTGAATTCAGTGTTGTCGATTCCATTTTAGTTTATATTTTTTAAAATCTGTCATGCAATAAAAGTAATATTATTAGTTAGATGATGTTTTATTTTCAATAATCATATTGTAATGAGTCATATTCTTTCATATCTTTTACGTCCTAACGGTAATACATAAAATTGTTAAAATTTGTAAGCTATATTAGTTGAAACAATTCTATTATTGTTTGTTTTTGGAATATCATATTTAGAACGAAATAAGCAACGATGACATAGTGTTTCTTAAGTAAGCTATGGTTATGTAAGAGATCGTCTAATTTCATCATTTCCGCAGATGACGTGTAGTAAGCAGGCATCTCAAAACACTATCCAGATAAATAAGTTAGTTGATCTATTCTTACATCGTAAATACTTATGAATAATCTCATGTGAAGAAGCTCGATGTATTAGATGATTGATATCACTTTTGGAGCATATTTTCTACGAATTAGTAAAGTAAGCTAACAGCCAGCTTGTATATTTTTGGTCATTTTGCAAAAGAAAAGAATATTATTTAGATCTTCGGTAGAATATTGAGGAGGGGGGTGTAATTATGCAAAGTAGTTAATGCTTGAAAGCGTTTTTATCTGACGTCGTGTTTAGGTAAATATATTGATCACAACCATTTAGAAATACACTTACCACATTGTCAGAAGTAATCACTTGTACATGTAAACATAAAGAATGAATAAACTATTTACAATAATTGTAAGCTATCGTATAGAATTAGTGAAAATCACATATTTTACGAAACATAATTTCAATAAGTTTCTTGTCAGAGAAAAGTCTTTAAAAAATGAAATTGTCTTGTTTGGATTAAATAAAAAAGAATGTTAAGTATCGAAACTTAATGTGATAAAACAAAAGAAGCTGAAGAACGTTTTTCCAATATCATAAGTTAAAATAATTTCAAATTGAATTGATTGTCTTAGTAACAAATCATGACTTGATTAAATGCCTTTTACTAAAATACTATTCGTATTAAGGAAACCTTCCGATGAATTGTATAGGGATGTGAATGCTATTCATGGAGTTGTGGGCTACAATGCATATTCTATTAATATATACCATCGTAATTTGATTGACTAATATCGATAAAGCATAGATAGAAGTCAATGCATACTAGTAGTCAGTACGAAGAGTTTATGAAATGCTTATTATTACACTAGCCAACAAATGTGAATTTAAAAGTTAAACAGTTACAACTATATTAAAATTTTCACTATCAATATAATTACAATGAATAAACAATGTTTATTATTTTATCATACATAAAAAATAGTTAGTCTATTGATTGTTAGTGCTTTGTTCAAATTAAGCATACAAGTGTTACTGAGACAAATTTAATGCATATTTCCTAATTTAAATATTATATAAAGGCTTTGTAAAAGTGCTTTGAGTGCGGAATGTGAGTTTAGCTAATCAAATTCAACATATAATAATTACTAATTCTATTGGAACTTTTGAATCATAAAGCTTTTTATAAGATTATTATAGTAAACCGATACAACAGCTCACCTCTAGACGTTATGGTACGTAAAAAATATCTAAAACAGTAAAGATTTCAGTGCAACAAAAAGAGGAATAGTCTGTAATCTGTAAATCGTCATTAGTTTTTTGTTTCAATACCTATTTATAAGTACATATGAAATTGTTGAATGCACAAGTACATAAATTACACATCAACTCATAAATAATGAGTTTATTTCATATCGAAATACCTTAACGTTAAGTAGTCAAACCTATCACTGTTTTTATTTCAGTCTCTTATTTCTAATAATTGAAAAGAATGTGAATTAAATCACAGTATGTTACAGACTGATAAATGAACTAACTGTCGCATTTATAAAATTAGAAATCTGGTATTCATTGAAATTATTCTCAATAGAATGCCACTGTACGACGAGTTCGTCTTAGAGTTATACATTCCAGTGGTACAAAGACTTGCCTCCAAATGGATTCAGATCTATGCTCAAAGTAAACTGTAATGGTTATTATTAAATTGTTTATAAAATTCCACATTCATATGAAGTGAAAACATGCCTTGACCACATCATATTGCTCTTGCTAGTTATTCCGTACTCTTTAGTAAGATTAGTTGTATACTTCGATGAGTATATTTTACTTATACCTGTGAATGATAATGTGTGAATCTGACCCTATCACTGCGTAAATCTTATGGATTACACTTATATTAGATATTTCAGAATACACAGACGCATTAGAGCACTCTGTGATTCTTGTAGACTCATTCATTTTATTTCATTGCTTTCCGAAACAATCCATAGTCATTACTACAGTTTCGGTACTTTTTACTACAATGTAGTTAAAAATCCAGGTAACACGTTTCTATTACAATTAATAGTTATTCTATCAGAGTCAAAGTGTTGACTTTTATTAATTCTTAACTCGTTAAAAATATAATCCTGAAGTACTTGGCAGAATGTTTGGGTAATTATTATTACTACTTAACTTATTACAATTGAATCAATCCGTACGCTTTATTATCACTTCATTAATTTGATTATGACTGTTATCGATTTCTAATGAATAAAATTAATTCAGATAAAAACCATAATGCAATTATCGGCGTGAATTCGACTGGTTTGGAAATAAGAATGCCTTACAAACACATAACCGCGAAGTTCCTACGTGAATACATTGGTCCTTATTCTAGAAGTTTGTGGTAAGTTAAGTCTTGAAAAAGGTTGTGAATTTGCACTTCTACAGTAAAAATCAACTATCTTATTATCTATGGACATTACAAAATTATCAGACTGAAGTCACTTCTTATTGATAGTCAAACTTACGTGAAAGACTTAAAATGACACGTAAGTGAAATCAAATGTTTATTTGATCATTCAATGTTAATTTAAGTCTTTGTGATTTCATGCAACAGAACTAATAAAGATACTAAAAAGTGAGTGTAGTGATTCACTAGCACATTGATATTTTCATTATATTTTTTGTTTAGTTCTCATTCTCTTTCCCATACACATGTAGATAGTTGCATATTTTTCTAACAACTTTTGAAATTGTTATTATATATGTCATTCCCAGAAAGTAATTGTCTATGAGTTTTTAGGTTAATTGGTACTTGAAGCCAGGCATTTATATATTAATTTCTGCTATAATTAGAGCCTAACATTGAACTATCCAGTTCCTAAGTGTATTTTACATTATTATTGTATTAAAACACTTGGTTTATAAACCTCTTATTGTCATAGAATACATTATTTAGTCATAACTTGTGAATCACAAAACGGAAATTATTAAGAGGTTCTTTATTCAATATAATCACTTCATTTGTTGTAAAATACACGTGAAGACAATTAAACAAAAATTGTATGAATAAACAATTAGAATGTAAAGTTTATTTAGACTAGCAACATATTAAAAGATTGATTGAAGCTGTGTTGTTGAAAATGACATTTATTAATTAATGCCATGTCGGATGACAAGCCATTTTGTTGAAAATAATACGTAATAAACAGTGAGAATATATGTTAATTAGTTGGAGGTAGTCTTCAAGATACCTTTGACCTAGGTATTTTTTTAGCTAGAAGGCGTCAGCATAGTATACCTGGAATCATAAGGGAACTAATTCTCCATAATTAGTTTTAACCTGGTTCATCCGGCTCTACAGTTTACGAAAAAACTTCTAATCTATCCGTGTCACTACTGACTACCTATAAGAATAAGAATATATAGAGCAGTTGATTAAGCACCAAATGGCGACAATCGGTAAACTTATCACATCTATCAGTGTTGGTCCAATTATACCAATCAGTTTGTAATACATATTTTTGACTTTACTTTAGGATATTTATCGTATTTCTTTTACAGACTACTCAATATGAACAAATTATTTTATCTTAAAATGCACTTTTTACAAGCAGTATACGTTTTTTGCAAGTTAGATTTTATTGATAGACTGTGATATTTAATCATCATGTTGATAAACCTTGAATGAAAAATTTACTTGGATAAATCCGTATTGAGATAGTTAAATCATTTAGAAATATGAATAAACCAATAAATATTTTGTGGAACAAACTCAAGGAAAGTGAAAGGATGAACATTATATACCTGTATTATTTAAGTTGGATTGTGACTGGCAAGTAGAATCCAAGACACGAGTTTTGTCCTATTTGGGAATCGTCGGCTGGATGTACCTGCATCCCAAGGTTGATGTTCACAGCGGGATTCGAACTCAGTCCTTTTCGTGTCAAACGCCACCGCGTACACCAGTAGACTATTGAGTCCAGGCAGTCATAAGTGCCATTTACAATCCAACTTAAATGATACTTGTAAATGATCGCTATATTGAGACAGTCCGCTCAGAATGTACATATAGCACCAGAAACTAATCAGTTCAGTCCACAACAAATCAAAGGGAATATACAAGTTTATTCCAATAATTATATACATGTGTTTTTATTTATTTTCTAGTGGGACCAGTTAAGCCTTATTTGAAATGTGAACATATTTACATTAACAGTTCGTTCAAATTAATGGTATGATTTTATATTTTTGCAACTGTATTTATTGAAAAAATAGACGTTTCATATATGTAAAATGTGCATAAAATATCATAATCATGATCTCGTAACACTCACAGATTGCAGATTCATCTCTATATCTATCGTTTGCTTTTCAGCCATTCATTATTGAAGAAAGCGTACATTATCGCATCGAAAAACGTACAGACAGTCAAAAGTTCTGGACACAAGGAGAAGTACCAAAGTTATTAATGCTATAATACATATTGAGAGATAAGTTGATTACAATCGCAGATTCAGTTTATCATGTACTACAATATTTGCCTTAGTAATCTGGTCAATACATGAGCATATATCTTCCGTAAATTATATTGCTACACAAAACTAACACATAATTTTAGTTGTTGTATTTTTCTATGGCACGATTATTTCACGTACACAATATAGTTACTTTAGTTGCTCATTTTGTCTTATTTTTTCACATGGTTTGTCATTCATAAATTCTTTTTATAATAAAACAAGAAAAGAAGTTGAAATTATCATTCTATGGAACGTATACTGTAGACATGTGTTACGGAAAGTTTGTTTTCTGGAGAGACAAAATATCTGACTGATATTTATGTATCTTGAAAATAATTTGTGATTGACTGAAGTAAGTTAAAGATGAGGCTTGCAATAATTTTTCCTTGGATTTCAAGGAAGAAAATACACTGGTAAATCGTTCGTACTGTTAGATAAAATGTAACAAGACGTATGGAATTAGTTCGTGACAACTTACAAGTAAACAATTAGTTGCAAGCTATTGACTTCATATGATAGTAATCCGTAATTGTTTATATATTATTTTATACTGGGTGTAGACACAGAATATAATCTTGACTCCCTCGTGAGGTTGTTGATTTGTACTGCTAAAGAGTCCTATACTAGAACAGAAGAGCTGTCCACTGTTACTTGATTTAATATAGTTGTTTAACTTAGATCAAATTATGATATCAAATTAAAACCACCAGCAACTGTGGACTTTGGAATAAGTTTTCTAACAGTGTTATAACGTGAGAAAAGTTGATCCGTTGTAGCTGGACGTCTGTTGAGGTGTACCTAGTTGATAATGTGTGTTTGCCCTATGCCCACTCAGCCCTAAGCCGGAGAAAGAAGAATAAGACAATAGACTAACCAAGCAGGATTGAAATCAGAATTGGAATCAGATTATATTTCACACATTTCTTTAAATATACAAAATAATCGTAGTGATTATTTATTAATTGAAATTATCAACATTTTTAATAATACAATTAAATGTTGTCAAATGTGTTCACATAAAAGTGATGCAAATTTACAAATCATGTTAACAAAAAATCAATACAACTTGATAAAATGAACAATCGCATTTCCAAGGATTTTGAATCCCTAACAAAGAGATACGGTGCTCACCTTAACTAAGAAGAATATCGATAAAATATTTTAATTTCCAGTAATAAACGCTAGTAGATTTCCAGAACGGTGTAAAAGAAAAGTGACTACACTTTCTAACCTGGTATCGTTTTGTTCATTTTGTTATAGTGGTGATTAGAATACCACCAATGGGCGACCTAATGATTGCCACCATAACAGGTAGTCAGTTGTCGACATGTTATAGGTTTCAGCGCTCATTTGATGGCTCAAACCCTTTAAAGGATCGTTTACTTGAAAAATTCTGGGATAGTCTTCTCAAACTAAACCACCAATCCTAATAAGATACATTTAACTGTATTATTGAAAATAATTTTTAACTCGTATATGATGTCATCATGCAAAAATAAAAAAAACTAGTATTGTTAAATATTTCTGGAAATAGATCAATTACTAACATCACTCCCATTAATTACTAATTGTAATACTAGTAATATTAGTAAATTTGACAGGAATAATCGACTATAATATATCATAATAAAAATGACTTCCTTTAATTTCTGAACTGATTTTAGACTGATAACTACTAATGTACTGGCATCGCAAGATAATTTGCATGCTAAGTAAGTTTTATTTATCGAGTGAAACTGGTGTTTTAATAATTGATTTCTAATATTATACTGTACTTTACTGATATTGTGTATATCTGGCTATTTGTATATATACTTCCCCTTTTCAATATAACCAGGAAATTTTTATTATAACTGTTTAGTTATATCGTACTCAGTTTTATGAATTATAGTGAGTATTTACCAAGTATTTATCAACACCTTGGTTTTAATCTCTCTATATTCTTATTCTCTTTTAATGATGATAAATATTTCCAAAAGCGAGAGATATTTGTCTAGTAATCTTACTCCACTGTTTGATTCAGCATGTTACCTATACTACATTGACTATATCTTGATAAGAAGCAAAAAATGTAATTCTTGTAAATTGAGTAAACTCTGAGTTATTAAAAATAAGGATATATAAATCAAAAGAATGGTATTCTTTTCAGAAACATTTCCGTTTTAAAGACTGTACATACTTTATTATGTAAGTGGGTAAATTTTAAAATGCTAACTAATAACATTCTATGCTGACAGTCAGTTACTCATTTTGTACGTTCTATAAGAATAACTTGAGTTTAAGACTTTGATACAATCTTCACCCACAATTCCGTGTGTTCAATGTAAAGATAACGATGGTTTTTTTCAAATTATATACACATTCCATAATATTATGCTAAAATTATCTAATATCTTATAGACCTATGTGTTAAGTGCTAAGTAATGTTGAAGTAAGACGATACATCTATTCAGTGTTTCTTGGTTCTTAATGGAAATTTAAGTAATGTCATTCAGTGACTAAGATTATCTGAAAATCTACCAATATGAATAAGAGCTGTGAACTTGTTAGTAACTGACTTCCATGTTGTAACCAACAAAGTTAAACCATTCTAAGATCATGCAGTTATTCACTGACAGTATGCGATGGTTGTCGTGCTATGTGTCCAAACAAAGGCGTGAATCGTCGCATTTCAAATTCAGTTAAATGACATCAATATACTCTCATCGGGATAACTCTCCAAATTAATATAATTTTCAAAAACCCCTACAATAGGGATAATTATTTTAATATAATTTAAACGACGTGGACCAGTAAATAGAGCGATTGCAATTGTTCATGGTTGAAAGAGTGTATCCACTGGAGCATATTGACATATCTTATTAATTCATGTTGGTTAGTAGTCGTCCATGCGTTAAAGTATAATTTTTTTAGTTTGTTTTCTCCAGAATCATGCTTTGTTGACAAACCCTTTCTCACTTACAAGTTATAACAATAAATGTGACAAGATTGTTCCAACATTATGGTAATTTATTTTTGCTGACCAAATGTTAAAATGTAATCGCTATTTATGTTTTAAGTTCTCTTTATAAATTATTAAAAAGTAACGGCACTGACTTTGTAGAATGTCTTATATACTCAATGTATATTGTAATTCATTCTCTTCAGCATCGAATATGAATACGTAAGTCGCATAACTTAAAGCCTAAAACTATCTAGGTCATATAAGAAAGAAGGAGTGGACTGAAATACGAATTAAATATACGACATGGGCGTGGAGTTTAGAGACTTTAAAACATTCTCTAATAAGTTAGGATTAGAAAATTTATCTTACATGTCACTTGCTTTTCATTTTTGGATTTTACCTGTCGGTACGGTATTTTGGTTCCCTTTTAGCGTCGATAGACATTCATAAAATTTGTGTGTATTATCAAATATGAACTTCCTGACATAGTTTTAAGTTACTGGTGTTGTAAACACAGTGAAGTTTGGAATCAGAGTAAAATTTGAACAGAGTGAAATTTCTTCTAATTCTTTCTTTTGAGAGGATGCTTATTCAGTATGTTATAGTGAGGAAATATTGCAAGATTTTACTTCATTATGAAATTAGAATGCTAGTTCACAGTGATTGCAAAGTGATTGAGGCCGGACTGTGAAAGAACAATGTGAAAACCAAAATATTAATGAACAAAAAGTCATCTCTTTTCACTGAATATTGTACACAAAACATTTTCCAGAATAAATAAGGTTAGAATTTACACACATTTTTACATGAAGGGAAATCTGTAGGTCATTAAACACTGATTGCAGTTAACATTTTTGATACTCGTCAATTATTTGTCTGCTATGGCACGAAATCGCACAGTTAATCGCTTGGAATCATTTAGATACTAATATATAGCTGAGTACAAAGGAAAAGAGGAAGACCCAGGAACACGTTGAGTCGGGATTCGGAGGCAGACATGAAGAGAATGAAGAGCACTTGGGAAGAGTTGAAAAGGAAAGCCCAGGACAGAGTTGGTTGGAGAGTGCAGGTGGGCGGCCTATGCTCCACTTGGGGTAACAGACATTGATTGATTGTATGGCTGAGTAGTACTACTGAGCGCCAAATTTAGTCACATATGCAAGTGATTCTAGTTATTTTTGCTCATGGTTGTTTTGTTTGAATTTTTATCCTATAGACTGTTCATCTGTAACCCCAAGAAATCTTTCTTCAGCTAGCAACTAAATACCTACAAACAACACTGAACTTTCTATCCTACACTGTGGTATATTTGAAATGAAAACACAAGTTTTTTATATCAGTAACACTGATCAATGATGATATTTTCTTCTAAGCCGACTGAAGCTTGATTATTGGTCACCAACTTCTAGTAGAATTGGCACCTAAAACCGTCAGCTTTGGAGAAAAAGTTCCAATGACGACATTTGAACAATCATAATATTTTTGTCTCTCTTTGCACATGATTATTGTTAATGTGAATAAATAGTGTAAGTACAAATCACAGTGTTTCTAGGCAGTTATTGGTAATTAGATCAAATAAAAATTTTTGGTTTTACTTAATATTACTTAAAAGTTTGAACACTAATAAGTAATAAAATTCTTTCTTTAATTTTCATAAGAAAATCAATTTTATGTTCATCAACCGATATAATCGATATACAAATTATATTCAATGTATAAAGTCAAATAATCACGAAATTTCCCTTATCAAGTTTTTATTCACAACGAATTTATTTTATGTTTTGTTCTAGGCAAAAGAATAAAACTTATTTGATCTTTCAACTCACAACGCTTGCTATTCTCCTTTATAGTCAAAATGTATTGAATACTATTTAATATAGTCTGTTCGTAGTTAATTCAAAGTAAAATGTATTGATCAATAAAAGTCACTTTTTATTACCTGCCATGTTTCATTTGTGTATTATTGAGTAGTATTTGTTCTATGTCTGCTAGAGATGAGACGAAATTTATTCGACTTTTATTCAATTGAAACTAGAAAAAAGCTATGAGTTAATAAGGTGAATGCAGGCAGATCAAAAGCTAAATTCAAGATAATTCAAACTGTTTAGAAGGTCTATATATTGTTTATGAATTGAGATTATTAATTATTTAATTTAGCAGTATGTAATAGACGAAAATTGTTCACAGTCAATAATTCCATTATCTTCTACGTAGTTATAACAAAATAACCATTGAATTAATTTACCTCTTTGTTCACTTGTTAACATATGCGTGAGCATTTACTAATTACTTAATTTTTTACATCTGCTTCCTTTTATATTGTCGTGTGACTTCTTCTTATTAGAATAGTAATTGTTCACATTTAAGTATTTCATATCTTAAATAATTGTTAGAATAATGAAAACTGTTTGATGCAATTAACAACTTACTTAAGTGCATGATAATATAGAAGAAAAAAATTGATGGTTTTTAATCTACACGAAATACGAGGTCATCTATAGCCTAGAACGTTTAACAAATGCTCAGTTATTTATAGAGTGTTGTCTAGCTACTTGGCAATTTTATTAAAGTTTGTCCGACAGACTTAGAGTAGCCGAAGATTTACTGGGGGATAGAATGTTAAAGAAAGGTTTTTCTTCAAGTTTTGGGCTCAAACATGCTACATATTTAGATAAAATGAAAGACAGCCTGTAATGTTTTTAACTTAAGACGAGCATTAGTGAAGTGTATGGTAGTCATAGTTCTTCATATTCTGTGGTTAGATATTGTAGAATTAATAGCCGAAAATGGAGTTAGCTGAAACCACGAAACGGGATTTTACGTTAAAACTGAAATTCTTAATTTTTATATTAGCCTATATTTAAACAGTGAGAACTAATTCATTTTGTTAGAAAAGAATGCACTAATATTGATACAGTTTTTATGGTAAGATGAGGACGGTAGTAAACAATGTTAGCAAGAGATACTGCATGAAAACTAAGCTAATAACAAATACCTATGGGGAATTTTCCTAGAGTTGTTTTGACGTCAGTGCGTTTTTGTAATAATTTACTGATACCAAAGGCATAAGCCTTTGGTATTAACCTTGAGGGCCTTCCATTTTTAATAAAGAATACTTTATTTGTTTATCAAGATTTTCATTTCATATATGGTAGAGTTGTCTAGTAGGCGTACCATAAGTCAAAATATTAAAACTAAATTTTGTTTCACATCTAAGAAGTTTACTAGCAATACAGAAAAATGATTTTCAAACAGATGTTTGAATCATTTTCATTTGACTAGTACAAGCTGTTGTATCATGAAGTTCTTTGGGCTAGTTTAAACATTTCTTTAGATGATATGATTTCATCATCTAAGTGTTTTGAAATCAGTAAATAAAAGTGACTGAATTTTAATTTCCAGTGTACCGTAATTCATATACTTATGTCCAGAATCTATCTGATAAAGATTTATATGATGATCATAGATAGATACATGACAGTATAGAAAGTGATGTAAAGATTCTGTATTTTCATTTAATTTAATGCCAATACTCTCTTTCATTGCAATATTAAGCACTTTTTACTACTGTTAGCAAACTTTTATGGTAACTGAATTTGGCTTCATCGATCACAGTTATAATACATTATATGCAGGTGGGTAAATTCAGTTAACCCAAACATACATAGATTTTGATTAACATTTTACGCCAAATAAACCGCAGTTTAGATAAACAGTTGTAATTTAGAGATATCCAAGATCGAATCAGCTGACACAGTATAGTCCACCCTATACCTTATACAGCATAATACCGGAATAGGTGACTGCCTACATACAATTTCAATTAGTCATTTTGTTTCGTGTAGAGTGATAATATATATCACTTTACCTGATTAGTACTGTTGCTCAATCATAGTTATGAACAACCTGTTTCAAAAATTTTCATTTGAAGAAAACAGGTATAATACTCAAAATTATTGAAATATGAACTTGATTTCCTGTAAAAAGGCTTCATTATTGATTAAAGTGACTCAAATTGCTATTGTCATATTCTTCTATTTCCAGTGTTTGACCCTATTAATTTACCTGCTTAATACATGGTATGGAAGGTAATTTGGTGGTAGTCGAAAGAAAATCCTAAACCCAGGGTTCACACATTTTGTTACCTCCCATCTTAACATTTATACAATACAAATAATAAGTAGCGCATATTACATGGTTACAAAGTATTAGTCAAAAGAATTAAATTAAAATTACAGGCTTCAGGAAACTAGTTTTACTCAAAGGCTATGAACTAAGTTTACTCAGAATTATATTCAGGTGTTTCAGATGTGGTAACTCACTAGCAGGTATAGCTGTTATCTACTGTTGGTGGATTTTTTCAGAAATACAAGAATAAATTATGTTTATCATAATACTAGATAATGAATCGATAAAATCTGTGAATAAAAGTAATCAGAAAACATAAAAGTTTATCAATTTTTAGAACTAAGTAAAACTATATTATCACATTTAAATGAGAATTGTACTCTGCCGTAAATTAGTTCAGTATTAGTCAGTATTCTTGAAACACTTCTGAAAGGAAAAACGCAGGTATTCAGTGATTTTTCATTTATTATAATCATTCTTGTGTATAAACTTGACATACAAAACGATTGAGAAGCTTGTTTTCAATTTATTGTTTTCATTCGTCACATATCGATGTCGATTGAGTAAAAATAAAAACCAGGGAATAATGGGCCCCCTTTTAGTCACAAGATTCATTAGAGATTCAAACTTTCAGGTTTTTACTCAAATGCTGAATGGTCAGCACTATTGGGCCGGCCGTTTTTCATTGGCAACATTTCCACTTCTTGATGTAGTACGCTATTGGTGACAACTTAATTACTGCTAGCCAAAAAATCACTAGTCACAATTCATTGTTTAAACTTCAAGAAAGTCTTATCGTATATCATTAATGGTTGGATTATTATGGCTCATTTGAGACTATATTTGCAGAGATCGTTGAGCTATATTACAAATTGATTAGAGACGTAATTCTACGATTAGTTGTCGACCTTTATAAAGGTGAAAATTGAAGAGCGTTCACCACAAAACTTAAAGTCACTGGCATTGTTTCCCGGTAGCGTTAGATGTTAGCATTTCTAAAGGACTTTGTATCAAACAGCAGTCCATTGTTTCCTACTCGTTATTGTTAATAAAAGATCAATCTGTGATGAAGTTTAACACCATACAATAACAAAATTTTCCTTGAAGCAGTTAAAGCTAGGACATATTACAAAAATTGTAAATAATTACCGCAGGTTGCAGGAAGTGTTAGTTTTACCTGTTATTAGGTTATACAGCTACAAAAAATCTTTTTAAAAGTGATTTGTATGCTATATGATTTCCCTGAATATGTATACTTCTATTGATTCAGCATCTACTAAGTAAAATGGCAAAATAAATACAAATATTTTCAGAGTCTAATTTTGAAGCTAATGTACTATAGTCAAAGACAACCTTCTTGATGATGTTTACAGTGTGCACTGTTATTAAACATTTGCCTGACATAAAATGATTTTCCTAAAGATCTTGATGAGGACGGTATAGTTAACTCCAAACATTTCAAACCACGAGAACTGGAAAAATTTTCAAAGCTTTTATGCCTATGTAAAAAAAAATAATTCATTCTGTTTTTTGGTTGTATCTTCAAGTCTGTATTATTTTCTATGTGACGTAGTATTCACTCCTCGTATATACTCTATTTCTAAGTGATGTTTATGATTAATGAGATGTTCAATACAACGACAGAATTCATTAAATCACTATATTTATTAGTAACAATAAACTCAATCCTAAAAACAACATGTATATTCAAATAGGTAGAAATTATTGGTATGAAAATATAACATTCAAAATGTTGTCATTTCTATTAGTGTCATCTCCTAGTCTCATTAGTGTAATGTATTTTATTACTTTGGAAAACAAAATTTTTTATTTAGCATTTATATAAATAATTATTATTAGAAATTTTTATTCCTATAATATTTATCTTTCGTCAAATGATACAGTGTTACAATGTCCAATTAAATGAATCGAAAAAGTTTGGAATACTTCATCTTATGACTTAATATGTTTTGTGAATATGTTAATTCTTACATGTTTGTATTCAGTAGTGTATATTACTGATCATTGAGTTACTCCAGTCTCATGCATTTTTTCTTTCACTAATGTCATTCTGTTTGCATAAATGAAGAACCAAAAAAACTATTTGAATAATGAACGGTATTTTATTAAATAAATTTTATTCATTATATCTATCCAATTTAAATTCATATGCTTAAATGTACAATTTGTATTAATTTTCAAAAATCGTGAATCGTTAAAAATGGTTACATATACAACTTCATTATATTTAAATATCTATTGCATAACTATATTTTGCTCATTTTTGTTACACTTATAATTAAATATTTAGTGTACTGGCTAAACTGATACATTATTTAAATGTATTATCAAATTGTAAATTTGTTATTTGTTCCTTGAGACAGCGATAACTAGATAAAAGTAAAGACAGTATTAATTTTAGTGATGTGGAAAACGCTTGGTGGAGAAGAGGGTTCACAAATTTTAACTGATGATGAGGTGCTCTCTTGTGCCTTATGCTTTTATACACTTTTATTTATTTGATCTCCGTTATCTTTGTGAAATAGGTGTGTCTAAATAGCTTATCAGACTGTTAATGCTTGTATTTGTTATAATCACACTTTCACTTAGTTGCTTTGGGTTTTCTACAAAACAACATTAGGAAAAGCAATGGCTTATTATGAATAACACATTATCAGGACATTACAACCGAATCAAGATGATAACATTATAAACTAAGGATTTTTCGTTAACCTCACAAACCTTTATATATAACCTCAACATAATTTATTTCTTGATTATTCATAACTAATTATTATATTTGTATTACGTACTGAAGTAAAAGAAGCCCCGTGAGAATACCTAAACATAATTTAATGTAATTAAAGATATTGCTGCTGATTGTCGATTGATTGGATATATTTAGGACAATTTTTATAATCAATGATAGGTGTGCAAATATTAGAAAATATGTTATTTTAATGACACCATATGCCGCCTCCTTAGTGAAGTGAAAAGTTCTACTATAATGAAGTCGATAATTCAAAACTAACAACAGATTTTACTATTTCAGCAGATTCTAAGCCAAATTTTTCCACACTTCGGACACCTCATGGTACATTACTTATTTGTATGATAATACAGGTACTAACCGTGACATAGAATCAATTATCTGTATGCTTTTAAACTTGACGTAAGCAGAATTTGCTGAATCTGCTTTGAAGATAGTTTATTAAATTAAGTTTTATGCTAGTAGCTTTTAAGTAATGTGTGATTGCAAGTAGTTTGTACCGCATAATATACTTTTAACAGAAAACTAAACTAACATTTTGCTATGAGAATTCATGCAAATGTATAATTTTCCTCTAAATGTACCAAGTTGATTCTGTATGAGGTACTATATTTAACAGAAGCCTTTAATAACTGTTATGTTTGCATCTGTTCTTCAAGATTTTTGAACCATTATTTTAGTAACAGTGGCGAAATACTTTTACAACACAATCAGATTGAAAACGAATATGCTATCACTTTTTTCATGAGAGCAGATAAACTGGATAGTTTCAAGTTATTTATTGCAAAAATGACACATGATGAAAGTGTGCGAAAATATTGTCGTCCTGAAGTGAAACTAAGTAGTGAAGATGTTTGTAGATATAATGTCATTAAATAACACTTTTAAGTGATGTTTTAAATATTTATTTCTGTGTAGTATATTACCACCTCATACGTGAGTAACAGGTGGAGTTTACTAAACAATAGATCCCCGTCACCAATAAGGCCAATTATCGTAATTGTAACTAGTTTGTATTTTAGTATAAATGATGATTTTAATTTATTCTGAAGTAGTTTGTGATTTCTTCACAATGAATCGACATACACATCTCGTTACAGGCGAGTTATTTGATTTTATCCATGTAAATTAAGTAACCGTAACGACAGTTGTTTTAGTTGATTAAAAATGAAGTCGTAAACAAAGTACCCATAGATCACAGATGCCTATACATTGTGGAAAACGACGTCAAGCGACCCACTGATAGTGGTATTAAGTAACAATAAGCTTCCTTGGCTCTATGCATACAGAGATACAGTTATTATTTTTAATTCGGAGCCAATTTAAAATTATAATTACTCCACCACATTCTAAATGATCTTTTCACTAATTTTAATCAACGTTTTTAAATGAAATGGGTAGTTGTACGTCCCACATAAATTATGTTGGTCACAAACCAAACTTAATTCATCGCTGTATCATTATATGAAGCTTTTATAGACAGTGTCTACTATTTTATCCACCCACTGATTAAGAAGAATAATGATGATCTGTGCACATTTAATTGGGCGTGTAATCGACTACCTAATGTCATACAACTCAATGCAAACCTCTGTTTTAGAATATTAGTAGGTGGTTGTGGTTATCTACTTACTTTATGGAAGAGATTCTGGGTAACAAGAAATACTGATGTCAGATATACAGAATTATAGTACATTACACTGTAAAATACGAAACCACATATACAATTCATCAACAACGGCTGATATTCAGGCTGATATTATGAAATTAACAGTAACATGAACATCTTTATAGCATACCAAACAAATTTGGTGCAGAACATCATGTGATACTAAGTGGTTACATTTTAAAATAAAATAAAGTGTACTAAGGTTAATGAATAACCCAATAACTTAAAGAATTAACTGGTAAGACTCATCAATTTTCAAGCATTACTTCGTGGGTCGACATTAGGGTTCGAGTTTTCGACTTTCAGTTAATTAATTGAAAAATCTTAAGTTTAAGGAACCGAGAATAATTTTTATGAAATCCGAAGTGTATAGATTTGTATTATCAGGAGACATGAGAATTAATTTCAACTGTAACTTGTTGACGGGTACTCGGAATATAAAAATATGTTTCAATTCCCCTTCTTCACCTAATTCTGAAACATGATTCAATTCATCTATTAAAGTAAACTTTAAACGACCTTATCTTTATGAAAACAGCCATGCGACCTTTTAACAATTTTATCAGTTCGTTTGTTTACAGGGTAAAATAAGTCCGATGTACATAAAACTAGTAAAATTTGAGATAACTTACTAGCATTTACTACGTTTTGTACAATATCACATGATTGATAATGAATAATTATTGTTTGAAAAACAAAAGTGACTTTAAACTCTGAGAGATTACTGGCTGCGAAGGTGTCCCACATGCTGCATAGAAAAATTACAGTTTCTAGTGAAAATTACGTAATATATAGTGGTCAGTTTACAGCATATCATGTCAGTGATAAGCATTCAGCCATCGGATGACAATCAGTGACTGCGAAGAACCGTATTTAATTATTGTGCATGAAAGCAGAAAAAAATTTCTTGTTTGTGTCATCCAGGATTTGTTCCATGAATTATTATGAAGTTTGTAATGAAATTTAATGTGTGCGGAAATGTTTTCCTCTTTAAAATGTCTATCCGTACATTTTAAATAAGTGGCTGCATATAGAAAAGCGAGGTTTTATTTCGCTGTAACTAATTATTTTCTCATTTAATACAAACTAGTCCATTAGACTGAAAAATCAAATACTTTAAAGTTAAAAAATAAACACGAATATACTTGAGTCTTATATAATCATCATATTGTTATTGCGAATTTCCTACAAATAAACAACATATACAACTCAATAGTTTAAATTATTTGTAGTTCACCATATCATCTTTTATTTCTATTTTTCTTTTAATAGTAGGCTATATCGGTGGAATTTAGGGAAATAAATACGTATATACAATCAATTACGCAGCAATTAGTTGATTTTGGATTCACAATTGAAACTTATCTTCTAATATGACTTTTTATCAGCATCCTGTTTATATTTGTGTATTAATGTGATATTTTTCTTTCGTTCTTATAAACTGTTGTTCTTATATACACATGTGCTTGTCAAGTAAGTCTAACATCTAGTTCATTTACACGTTTATGCATAACGTAAACACATGAAAACAAGTTAATGTAAACAATATCAATTGATAAATGACTTTTGACAGAAGTATTAAGATGAAACCAATAGAGTATACGTTAATGATTTTATATTGGTCAATTTTTTTATGGATTAGAAAATAATTTTTGTAACTACTCAATCAATGAAATTGATTCTCATTTTGTGACAATTTATCTTCACAACATCATTATTAATCTAGAATAATAAACAGAATAGTTATGAGTAGAAATACATAAGTATAACAATACATAAATCCTTTTCTTAAAACTGCTGGATGAAAAAATATCTAACCTTTTACTACTACATAGCGTTATATATTGAGTTCAGTTCCGAGTTGTTTTTATAATTTATACGGATTCAGTTATTGACTCACTTAAGTGTCCTTTTAACGGTTATTTATTGTATCGATGAATGTATTCTTCCGACTGTTAC
The DNA here is from genome assembly GCA_034768735.1 of Schistosoma mekongi. Lineage (NCBI taxonomy): Eukaryota > Metazoa > Platyhelminthes > Trematoda > Strigeidida > Schistosomatidae > Schistosoma > Schistosoma mekongi. Next base: position 25,037,484 of record CM068308.1, read on the forward strand.
TTTCAAATTAATATCTACGTTTATTTCATTGTTTTTGTCACCAAATGAGCTTTTATAGTATGGTACATTAAGAGAATCTCGTACAAACGACTTAGTAATTTTCAGCCTCATATTATAATACGCAAGCATACGGCTTTGAAGTACTTGGATGGATTTACTATAGTCCTTCTTACTTATAAAATTATCAATTTAATTAGGAATTATTTAACTAAAAGATGATTCAGTTTTCTATAATCAATGGTTAAGATCGACAATTACCACTGATATATTAGTAATCTGGTAAGTATCTTCACGATAAATTAGATATTACCACAAATTGATCTATAAAATGTTTGATGAAACAAGTAAGTTCATTTTATTCACACTGGATTCAGTTGATTTAGATAATGACTAGTTGCGTCACTCATTTATTTAGGCGGTGACGTTATTATGCTTAAAATGTATTTCTGTCTATATGGTATTCAAAAATTTCAGCTTCATTTATGCATCACATTTAGAAAAAAAAGATAAAACTGTATTGACCAATACTTTGATTAATTACATTGAAGACGAGAAGGCATTTATTATGTATAGAGTGTCTATTTTAAGCCTATGGACGCTAAACGTGACTCCACTAACCTGAAGGTCTTCTTCGCCACATGTAATTAACATTGATTTTCTATCACATTTTGTGGTACCTCTGAAATATAAGTTGGAAGTCAATGTCCAGTTTTAAAAACTATTCCCATGAATGTCTTAGTCTAGAATTAAATCTTGAGAACTATTACTATACTTTTCTGTCGAAAAACTTTGAATTACAACTATGTTAATTGACAACTATCATTGTCAATTTAGTTAGGAAATACAGGCAGCCAAAGTAATACATCGATTTATACCTATGGAATAACAGAAGAAATCAACGATTCGTATGATACGAACGCCATTCGTATATCGAGTTCGGAAATACACTGTATAGTGAATAAACTATTTTTATCATATAAATTGATGCTTCGAATTATCAAGGCCATTCGAAGACACTATACATAAATAATGTTTGCACCGTTTATTAATTACGGTGTAAATGTTGCATTGAGGATCGCATTTAGCTATATAATACATCCAGCGTATTAACAGAATTTTGTTGATAAAGGATGCAATTCACGAAAGTTATTTGTGGTGGAACTTTGAGTCTGGGACATACAGAATTATTAAATCTGATTAAGGACAAAACTGTCACTTTTGTAACTTTACAAGATAATCTAATACTTTTATTATGTGTTACTAACACCAGTAGCATATTATTTCATAAGCGAAATTATGTCCATCTAAGTTGTTAGAAGTGTCCTATATTAAATGCAAACTTATGCTCATTTGTTTCAAACGCTTAATAAGATTCATGCGAATTCCATTTTGTTTATCTATTCAAACAGAATTTAACTGTTCTGGTGTTTTCAATAATGAACTTACTAACTGAAAACAAGGTAGAAAATTCAAACAAATACGCTTACAAAAATTGAAGATACTGGATGGTAATTGGTGTTGAATAAAATATACTGTAGAGCAAAATGGATATATTTTACTTGATTGTTTAGCTGCTTCTCCGGACTTAGAACGAAGACCGATCACATTGTGACCTCGTGAATGATATTGCAATATTAAACGTATTGTCGAAATTCTAGGGTTATCGGCGTATGACTGATGACTTATACCATCATATACATATGCAGTAGATATTGACGAGGTTTTATCAAAAAATTAGCTAAAAATAAAGCGTTAGATTGCTGTTTACTTAGTGCTTTATAAAGCAACATAACAACATAAGGTTATTTTTTGCAGGAAGCCAATAATAATTCGAGCATACTTTGAAAGCTGCAGAAAATTTAACGCCAGCATATCTAATATTTGTTGACTGTAAAAAGTACTGGTATTATTAATGCTCGTATAACTCCGTTCTGACAAGCGAGGATGGAATGGTGAGTTCTTTGTTGTGGCTTGAGATTAAAGTGTAGATTCAAATTTAGTATTCGCTTCTTAGAAGATGCAAATTTTCTTATTTATTATGTTTTCTAAAATATATTCTGTATTCCATATTTCTGTACTTGTATCGTTGCTGTCCATCAAAACTAAGACAAATGATGAATAGGTATTTACAATTGGGACGGAACATTTTCTCAATTGCACTTTAGTCTTTATACTGTTTTGTTGTAAATTGTACATATTTTTCGAGTTATGTTGAAACACAAAATGTATCCACCGGTTTGTGATGGTTTTGTTAAAAAATGTAACGCAAAAGATATTTTAGTTAATTAAATTCGTCACAGAGTGATGATGCTAAAGTACATTGAAAACCAAGGATCACTAGATTACTGATTTGTCTCAGTATGGGATATCTCAGAAATGCGAACCCTAGATTCCGTCTGAGGGGCCTCAGGTTGGCTAACGCATAACCCTCTGCACTACTAGGCCTGCATCAATGGTAGAAATCTCACTTCCATCGACTCGTGATAAGGCACGATCATTCATTGTCATTAGTGTCAGCTGTCCCATTTTCAAGAGGTTTGAACCCCATCAGTCACGACTTCTCAGGAACATTCTGAAATTGGTCACTAGTGGGCTTATTGTCGTAAATTGATTGAGATGGTTTGTGGAGACTGGTATTATGTGTTAGTTGATTGATTGAACAGTCAAAAACCTATCTAAGTAGCTCATTCTTACTGTATTTCAGTAATTCATATTAAAAACGCTTTCATTATCATAGTCAAATGAATATTCTCGTCAAGACAAACTGCAAAATCCATAAATTAATGAAACTAAGATTGAGCTTAGGTTTGATGCACACGAAAAGTTCGCAACATACTTTTAATCCCACATAATCTTTTTAGTTGAATATTGCGTAACTAACTGGTTGTAGATTTAAAGTTTTACAGTTAAATAAAAATGAATACTGGAGTCTTTTCGAATTAAATTATTTTTTAAAAGTAGAAACAACATAAGAGAATGCGTTTTCCTAGTAAGTTTATTTTGAGTAGTTATATAATCGAATCTTGATATAATTTTGCATGTTATTGTGCATTTATATTATAGTTTAAAATAATACTGTACAAATTGAAATGACGGGTTAGACAGATAATTACATATAACTGGGTCATTAGGCAGAATGGAGGTGATATGATATATGAAACACAAATGGTCAATGATACAACTACAAGTGAAGGAATTTTTATATAATTTGAACAAACAGGTAAATGAAAATAGGAGTTATTTGAAGAGAGTCACATGATAAAGGTAATATATGTGATTAAGGACAAAATGTGATTCGAAGGTATAAGAGTATTAAACAGCAAACAAAAGTCACTAAATACTAGAACGATAATACAGGGATAAAAGGGTGACTACGGCCATAGAAAAAAAATTTAAAAAACTGCTTTTCATGCCTGTATTTGATCTTATATTGTTCATAGTCTGCTCTTCGGTAACACAAAAAAGATATTTACATATACCTTTAGAAAGATTATATTTAGAAGTATGATATCTCATGATCATGGAGGATTAAGAATTTGGTTATATTTATTCAGTTCATCATCATAAATTTCGAAATCTGTTAGGTGTTTCAGATTTAAGAAGTACATCCGCTTAAAAGTTTGTAGATTGAAGTTGAATGTTCAGTAAGATTTCCTTTTAATTAAATGTGAGTAGACAGATCTTAGATACTTTACTGCGTGAGCAACATTTTCCACTATCTAATTAAACATTATTGTAAATATCCTACAGGATTGGCGTAGAAAATATTAATGTTATTGGCTCTGCATTTATGCGTTCATTAGAAATTGTTAAGACAATATTAATTACTTTACATATTCCATGGAATATTTTGAACGATTAGATTTTATTTTTTCTTTTCATAAATTGGCTATATATATGTTACGCACTATATCTTCAAGTAGATTTATTATTTTTTTATCAAAAGCTGTGCATGTAAGCATTTCTGAAATAGCAGTTTGTCACTATTTTAAACATGATAATTAAATCAAATTTCGAATAATCTACTAGACTGTGGAGCATCCTACTACTTAATTAGATTAAAGTAATTTAGGAACTCTAAATAAATTGCTTCAGGAAATAACTCAATAGAAAACTTACCGAATGACTGCAATTATAAAATGCTTTTCAAAAAAACTATAGACCCCAAAAAATATTTTGGAAACTTAGGTGGAGTACTGGTTAATTGTTTGATGGTAAAAATTCTCCATATCAAAAATCGACTAATCTCATTATGATAACTGTAAGCTTAATAAGTCAATGTGAACCATGATTATATATATATGTGTGTGTAATCAACATAGAACGTGGCACATGTGCGCATCAGTTCAGGTCACTGTACATATATATATATATATTATCGCGTATAAAATGACACTAATGGCATATTGACATCGGGATAAAAGTGTCGTTTTGATAATCTATGTGGAACTCGACGATTAAATGGTAGAGAATTTCATTTTATTAATTTTTATTTTGAAGATCTTATGTCTATGATAAAAGATCGAAAATACATATCATTCGCGTAATAAAATGACACTAATGTCATATTGACATCGGGATAAAAGTGTCGTTTTGATAATCTATGTGGAACTCGACGATTAAATGGTAGAGAATTTCATTTTATTAATTTTTATTTTGAAGATCTTATGTCTATGAGAAAAGATCGAAATGTTGAAAAAACCTATGTTGGAATTGATTACATTAAGCATAAAAAAACGAACAACTTTTATGGACTTAAATCAAATTCAGACTGAAATATAACCTTAGACTAACCAGAAAAGTATTTTGAATATGCTTCACTATGAAATATACTACTGATATTAAGTAAAATGAATATTTACATGTTTGTTACAGTATAAATTTTTTATTTCTTTGTGAATTTCTGTAACATAAACTTGTGGTTCCGGTTGAAGTCATATGATTATTATTATGTTGTGACCAAATATTCTTTGATTATGAATGCAACTATTTTATTCAAACTCATATAGATGATTTGAAGTTTACTCTTCATTCTACATCTTACTGATATGTTTCGGGCACTAACAGGCAAAATAAGTTTAATTTCCAACCGTTTCCCCTGGTTTATCAAATTCGTATTATAGCAAATATATTTCTCTTTGATAATTTCATTTTCTATGCACTACACGTAAACGATTCCTGTAAGTTTATACTGGATGACCAAATATCCTTACGATCAGAGTCAGTAAGAATCAAAGTTTACTGATGACTTACAAATTTTTGATGTCAGGAAAGTTTACTTGTGACAATTTTGGAAAAATAATTTTATATTTGGAAGATTTTGTAAAGCTGATGTTTTAATCTTAGGAAAACAATAAAAGCTTCACTATCCAGGCATCTATATCAATTTTCATAGGGATATCAGAAACATTTATTCAGGATTAGAAAGATATGAATCTCTTACTTTGTACTATGCTTCTTAAACGAATGAATAACTAAAATCCTATTCAAGTATATTATTATGCACGGATACTAAGATATAGAATCATACACAATAAGTAGTGTTGACCAAAACGTTGCTTAAACATACACTGATTTAGGAGAGAATATTGGTTAATGCTCGAAAATTAGTAAATGATACAGTGAGTTATGTAAGTGTTAAGTCATTCCCAACAGTGTTCATTTGACAAGCAGTGAACCCTTGTTTATTAAAAATCAGTAAACTTTAAGAAAATGCTAGAAAACTTAAATTAAGATTAGGATGAACATGTATCATCCTAATTATCTATGCACCCGTTGTATAAGACTAACTAAATGAACTAAGAAGTCTAGAGGTGAGTGAGGTGGCGAACGGCATGAAATGGAGTGAGTTCGAATCCCGGTGTGAACATTAACACTAAGATGTAGGTGCATTCAGCCAACGAGTTCTGAATAGAACGAAACGTGTGTTTTGGATTCCGCTAATTAGTCACAATCCAACTTAAATTAAATTAATATATTTCTTCGGACTCCAAATCTGCCATACAATGAAAACCATCAAAACGTAACCTCTTCCTTTCATCTAAAAGACTAGAGTTGTTGCAATCAAAGAGTAACAGTAACAATAACAGTAACGACTTTGAATCTGATATCACCGCATCTCCTCCTCTTTTA